>VUYV01000045.1:5186258-5304814 GCA_008711295.1 Anarhynchus alexandrinus
TCCTCTCCTCTCCTCTCCTCTCCTCTCCTCTCCATTTTCACAGTAAAAACTTATAGAAACTGCAACAGTACAGACATATTTGTCTGTGTTAAAATATGGAAAAAAATGTTCATCAATGACTTGGCACCCAATTTAAATATAAATCTGCTGGGAATACTGACGTAAATGAATGCTTCTGAATAATAGTCAGTGAAACAATTTACTATTATTGCTCTCGGGAGGAGAATTGAACAAATTAATGATGGTACTTTTAACTAGTGCAGTTATAAGTAAATGGGCTTAGGCAAGTAGAAATAAAGCCAGATTGCAGGCAGTGAGTTACCATTGCAAGATTTGTACTAGCTTGTAAGAAATACAGTTAACCAATGTGAGGTGAACAGCAAGAGGAAGATGTAGCAAGAGAAGAAAAAATTAAAAGGAAAAAGAAAATTTTTCCTCTGAAACACTGGGTAGACAGGACAGGTAATATATCTCCTTTGGAAAAAAAACAAACAAACCATCCTACGAAAATTTTGATTCTTTTTATTTTGATTCTCTTTAGGGTGGAGAAATTATCATCCCAAAGACTAAATCAGACTTTTTTGTTGAAGCCTTATTGATAGTTTTTGGCTCAACAGAGCATATAGAGTGGAAAACTTTTTCCACTTAGGAAAATCTTAGGATTTTCCCCCTGAGAAACACAGAACACACGCCATTGACATTCAGTTTAATTGTGTTTACACATGGTCTGATAGTCTTCATTTCAAATACCGATCATTATATTCAGCTATCAGACCTCTGAGATGCTCATTCCTGGTGAACGCAATTTTCTGCATAAGCACAGAACACAAATCTTGTGACTAACTATAAAAAAAAGAAGAAATATACATTAAATTGCAAGAATTTAAAAGAATAAAATCGAATAAATGCAAATCTCAGGCTATTTGCGTGTTGTGAAAGAAGTTCCTGCAGCACTGGGCATCAAATGTTCTCTGCTAGACAAATTGTTCTCCTCTTAATGATACTACTGGAACTGAGTCAACAGAACTGCCCATACAAGGAAAAAGGATTTGGCCCCATTCAGAATTTTGTTCCACTTCAGTGGAGTGGACTACACGATATTAGTATATTTAACAAATATTGACCATACAGCCATGTTTCCTATTCAGATATATTTTGATCCTTTTATATTAGGAGGCTAAATGCTTTCTTTTTGTGTTTGAAATATTCATACAATGACACAATAAAATGCTAGCATGTAAATGGTTTTAATAAATGACTCTAGTTTGCAGGAAATGCAGTACTATGACACAGTAACATCCCTTAAAGCAGAGGCTTTGTAATAAAGCAAATGATACCAACCCCTCCAGCTCTGGGATTAAAATGCAAATTAAATCAAGTAGTATGGAAGTGCCCTGCCTGAATTAGGCCTTTGATTGTTTTATGACAATTCATTATTATATTTATTTATTTGCATTATGATGGCAAGTAGGAAACTGGATGATAAATTAGGGTCCTGTTTGTGGTAGGTGCTATATGAACAGGAACAAGAAAGAAGACCCTGACCTGAAAGGTTTTTCAGTAGAGACAACACAAGATACAGAAACAGAAGGGCAAGGAAATATTAAATCATAGAATCATAGAATGGTTTAGGTTGGAAAGGACCTTGAAGATCATCGAGTTCCAACCCCCCTGCCATAGGCAGGGACACCTCCCACTAGACCAGGTTGCCCAAGGCCACGTCCAGCCTGGCCTTGAACACCTCCAGGGATGGGGCCTCAACAACCTCTCTGGGCAACCTGTGCCAGTGCCTCACCACCCTCACAGTGAAAAACTTCTTCCTAATGTTCAATCTAAACCTGCCCTCTTCCAGTTTGAAGCCATTCCCCCTCGTCCTATCACTCCATGCCCCAGTAAAAAGTCCTTCCCCAGCTCTCCTGGAGCCCCTTTAGGGACTGGAAGGCCGCAATAAGATCTCTCCGGAGCCTTCTCTTCTTCAAGCTGAACAGCCCCAACTCTTTCAGCCTCTCCTCATAGGAGAGGTGCTCCAGCCCTCGGATCATCCTCGTGGCCCTCCTCTGGACATGCTCCAGCAGGTCCATGTCCTTCTTATGTTGGGGACTCCAGAGCTGGATACAGTATTGGGGCAATTCTGCTTAGAATGGTAGGTTGTAATCATAGTCCAGTGGCTGCCTAAGTATTGGCTAGTTGGTTTGGGTTTTCTTTTTAATTTTTAATAATAATAGCTTCTTTTGAAGTCAAGTGTGTGTGAGGGGAAGAGCATTGGAGACTTGTCGGAGACAGGAGTAGAGCTTTCCATACTAATTGGGAGCTGAGAAATACCTTTACAAAGGCCTTATGAAACAAAGATGGGGAGGACTAGATAAGCTGTACTGGAGTTTATAAGGTAGCAACATGTTATAACTCTGTAGGAAGAGGATATTCTTTCTTTCATCATTTTTTTTGTGTTGTTCAGGAGGGAGAAGATTGCTTTATAATGAAAATACACTATACAAACAAACCCAATGTCTGTAGAATGGGCAACTTTGTGCTTGTGTCTTTTGGCAGAAACCACAGCTCCAAAGAAAGGAAACTTATTATAAAAGTATTTCCTGAGTTGGTGTGCTTTTGTCAGCAGTGATAATGATAGAGGACATAGGAAGACAGAATTTACATGAAGGCTTTTAATTAAAACCAAATGCATATTTATAATTATTTCCTGATCTTCGTGGCAACCTATAATTTTCTTTTTTCATCAGTGAAGTAAAGGAAAAGATGGATTTTGCTTAGTAATTTGACTAAATAATTTGCCCCTTTACTCTGATTTACCAGTGCTGTTTTACTGATAGAAAATATGCACTTTGTAATTTGAATGGTTGGTGCTATGTTTTAGCCTTACGGTGGTTTTATATAAAAGAAAAGGCTGGGTGCTCATTTTGGGAACACTTCTAATTTCACTCAGTTTACATTTGATTTTATCTGTAACCTGTCTCTTTCTATTCTATATCTTTTCAGAGATGTAAACAAGATGACAGATTTTTTAAAGCACTTTTAGTGCCTTTTCATTCCTGTTGACACTGAGTATTGTGCAGAGTTGAGTCCTGGGAAGAAGAGTGCCACCTTGTAGTCAGCTGAAGTAGCAAGTAGAATTTTGACAGGATTAAAGAAGTATTTTGGGCTGAGCCCAGCTGTTTTTGTGAAAAAGGGCACTCTGCTCCAATGCCTTCCAATTCTGAGTCAATCATAGCTCAGGGGAAAGCATGCTATTTGCTGAAACAGCAATATATGCCAAGGCACAAATATATGCCACATTTTCTGCTAATGTAAAAGCTTCCAAAAAGGTCTTTCATTTAGATATTAACCAGAGCAAGTGCTGCTAAACCAATGAATTGTGTGTGACATAGTCACTGTCTTGGGTGATAGGGATGTGGTCAAAATATTTTGAAACACCGAAATGGGAAAACAGAGAAAAAAAAATATCTGTAGTACAAAATGTAATTTTTACCCAATGCCCTCCCCTCACCCCACAAGGTCCCCAAAACCAGCTCTTCCCCAGCAATACAAAATTTTAAAGAAATGAGCAGATGTAAGGACTTGACGTCACCTCAGTTGAAATGAAATCGAAGGTCTGTCTTTATGTAATGAAATCAAGGCAGACAGCAGTAGGAAGTAAATTATTGAATAATAAGGTCACAGTTTGTGCTGGGGAGCGTTCATGCTTTGTGCAGAAGCTTCTGTCCTTCCCGTGGCAGTATAAAGGATTTCTTTACACCTTGGTGTCCAGGGAGTTTCTCATTGTGTGTTAGAAGAAATGGTAAACATAAATTAGTAGAGACAGTTTAATTTTCTACTACATAATAAGGGTGAAGACACAGTAAAAATCCTCTCTCTGAATTCAGAGAGGATATGAACATAAATAGCCATTATTTTTAATTATTTAGTGAGAAGACAATTTATCACAGTCCTGAGAAAGAGGACTCCAAGGCACATTTTGACTCAAACATTCTCTGAAGAAAAAGTTTGCTCGGGTACCAAGACAGTGCTCTGCTCCAGACGGTTTCATGGCGTAGCCATTTCCACTGTCGGTTTCCAGCGAATTCACAACTTGCTTCATGGGGGTATAGCTTTTGTCCGCAGTTCCGCAAACATCTGCTCAAGGTTTTGAGGGGTTATGATGTACCTATTGGGACCTGCGAATCAGACATGAAGGGTATTTGGGGTCACAACTCCATTTCTCAGCATTCCCTTCAGCAACTATGTTATATTTAGCCATAACCTAACCCTGGATATGTATTTAGATGCCTGTTCATACCCACACATGTTTTTATTTGTATATGCATGTCTATGTAGATACATACATGGATAAGGAGTTTTATCACTAAGTAGAGACATCTAAGTTACAGTTCTTCTCGCTCTAAGCTCATTGTATAGCTGACAGAGAAAAATAAGCACCTCAAAGGGTGATTTAATGCACCTAAATCCTGATTCACCCTTTGAAAGTACATCTCTGCTGACTAGAAAGACGTAAACATGAATAAAGTTATGTACGTGGAGTATGAATGTCTCCTGACTCCCTTCTTCCTGTTAAACTTTTCTTTAGATGTTAAAGAAAAAGAATTTTTTCATTTCTCAAAATTTCTGCAATTTCAGAAAAAAAACCCACCCATCCCAAATCAAATCAAAACTAGAAACCAGAAATTGAAGAAGCAAACAAAAAAAAAGAACATCTGATAAAGCAACCTCCCAAATTACCATAGCTTAGACAAACTGAAATGTTTTGTTCAATATTCAGTTTTTAATAAAAACATTAAAACATGTGGTGCTTAGGGACATGGTTTAGTGGCAGGCTTGGCAGTGTTAGGTTAATAGTTGGGACTCGATGATCTTAAAGGTCTTTTCCAACATAACTGATTCTATGATTCTATAATTTACATACATTTTGAAAAGAAATGTTTTGAAAATAAATTAAAAATCTAAGTAAAACATTAAGGTATCCTTGAAACGTTTTTCTCCAAGTATATTTGGCCTTCTAAACATGACCTTTTCTTGTGGTACGTTTCACTTTGTATCACTTTCTGCAACATTTTTTTTTTTAATAAAAGAATTCCTGACCAGAGTCTACTTCTATTCATTTATTTTACTTTGCTGTACTGTGATATTTCCATTCTCTGAAATATTTCCTGTTTTTATTGTAATGCTTATGAAATTATCAATTCTGCAAAGGTTTATATGTAATCATATATTATAAGACAGTTTCCCAAAACGCGGTGCAGAACAGCAGCCTCCAATTGTTTATGTGGAAATGTTTACTTTCTCAAAGAGTTTAATACTTCTGCACAGGCCATTGGGAGTCATTCCTGCCTGACTTTATGAAGATGCTTATATTCCAGGCATTATAGTCAGGATGGTATATCTGTGTGCAGAAAGGTGCTGGGGTGGAAAGGCAAGAGCCTCCACAGCAGCGGTTGTTGCTGGTCTGGCAAGAGGTGGTTAACGCTGGTCATTGCCCGGTGCTCCCAGTGGGCTGGTGGAGCCTGAGAGGGGGAAAGCCGTGGTGGTGGCCAGGAGGGTTGGTGGTGGCCAGGAGGGAGTTCTGGGCTGTAGGAGCCGAGGAAGAAAACAAACTTTAACGTGCGTGCGCTGGTATGAGAGTGAGGTGGAAGTATGGAGGTAGAATGTGCATCTGTGGGTTTGCTGGGAGGATTTGAGGAATGAAAGAGTGGAGTCACAGCTGCTTCTGTGCTTTCACCAGGCTGGCACAGAATAGGCACTCACAGCCACAGGTTGTATCCAGGGCTCCTTTTGCCACCTCTGGTGGTTATATACACAGATGAAGCTAGAAATTTAGAGAATGCAGATTTAAGAAAGATTACAAACCCGTTGACATTTCAAATAAGAACAACATATGACATTATTTTAATCAAAGGTATGAAGTGGCCTTATGAATCAGATGTTGAATTTGAAGATACCTTTTAATTTACATCTGCATTTTGATCGTTTTCAGGTACAAAGCAATTGTAAACCCCATGGACATCCAGACTTCCAGTGCAGTGCTGTGGACATGTGTTAAAGCCATTGCCATCTGGGTAATCTCCATGCTCCTAGCTGTTCCCGAAGCAGTGTTCTCCGAACTGGCCCACATCAATGACACGGATAATGCCACTTTCACAGCATGCATACCATACCCCATGACGGATGACATGCACCCAAAGATCCATTCTGTGCTGATTTTCCTTGTGTATTTTCTTATCCCTCTTGCCATTATTAGCATCTACTACTATCATATTGCAAAGAGTTTAATAAAAAGTGCTCACAACATCCCTGGAGAATACAGTGAGCATTCCAAAAGACAGGTAAGCAATTTGCTTTTTACATCCTGATGAAAGATTTGTGTGCTGTATACACTTATAAATGAAAGGACAGGAACTATAACATCCAAATAGTTGGATTTTGTAGAGGATTAGTTTAGTTTCCACATGCATGAACTAAGCCGAGGATTATCTGAAAAATCTTGTTTTCACAATTACTCAGTATTAAGCCCAGTATGTAAATGAATATGAGCAAGGAAAAATATGAATTCAATGCCATCAATGCGTATTTCTAACAAGAAATGGGACTGGTATATGTGTTTTTATGTGTTGTTACTGTAACCATTATTTGTGTTCTTACTGAGGAACAATGTTTTTGTAGTTAATGATCTGTCACCTATCTCTATAGGCAACCAGTTCGGGAAGAAATCTTACATGAACTTTTTGAGAATTCTCCCTGTTCTATCTGTGCTTGGAAATGAAAAAACTGACATAGGCGGGGAAAATTTTTCTTAGGGCATCTAAGGTTATTCTCAGACCAAGGAGTGCTGAAAATATGAACACACATCATGAACTGATTCTTTTTTGGCTTTATCAGTAGATCTTTCTTGGATATAATCATGAACTTGCATTTTCTAATAGCCTTTCTATTAGAGATGCTACAAAACTTCTGGTATAGGTTCTGTATACCTTTGTGACAAAACATTTTAAAACACTGGACAAAGCCAGCTTCTCTGTAAGGCACAAGAAGCAGTAAGGTAGCAACAGGCTGTTCATTAGCAGGAACATTTATATGTACAAACAACAGCCTTCGCAGTGAAAGTGCCCGAATTACTTTACAAAAGCATTAGTATTGATAAAGAAAAATGCTTATGCCCATTAAGACAACTTGGAAGGCTTTTCTCTGCCAATATTTTGGAAAATACCTTTATACTCACTGAAATCTCCTTGCATGTATAGCATGTACATTTTCTTTTAAAAAGAAAGACCACATTCCCTCATGTCCTTTTTGCTCAGCATTTCATTTCTACTCTAGCCTGTTTCGTCTCAAAAATGCATACATATTAGCACTTCATGTATTATGTTATTTTCCCGTGAAATATAGAGAGCCTTTTGGCTGAACCCTCAGGATGGAAACAATATTTAATTTATATCACATTTCTGAACCCACATGTATTTTCAAAGTAAGAACATATTTTTTCATTCTACTTAGGTTTTTTTTTTCCTTTTTGTCAATCTACGAGGCTCAGAAGAATAGAAAATTCCAGTGTACTTACATATCTCCCAACAAGAGGAAGTAAATTCAGACTATTGCTATCAACCCACGTTTCTTTAGGCCATAGCACAAAAATGTAATATTCACCCTATACCTCTGTACCTTTTAGTCTGCCTTTGCAATCTGTCTGAGTGCAAATCCTACCAAATTGGAATGGCAGAGTTTTCCCATCTTTTGTGAATTCCCCACTGGTTTTGGTTTAGATGGAACCAAGAAAATTACTTACAGATTTATTTCACAGATTTTGAAACCCTGTTAGAATAAATCCACTTGAATTTTTCAGGTTAAAATTGATAGAAAATTGAGCAAAGCCAGAAAACTTTCCTGCCTCTGCAAAACTTTGGTACTTGACATACATAATAAATCTTTTTAGATTAAAATATAGAAAGTTTCTGCCTCCCTTTTGGTGCCTTCTATCTGGCCAGTTTCTCTCCCTCTCTCAGTTTGGAGCCACAGTGTTAGGTTCATTTCCGTCAACTTTTCAGCCACCCTCAATATCTGCATTGTAATCCAATTATACTTTAGCACTGCAATTAAGGTACATCTTTCATGTCATTGTTAAAGATTAACTGAATCTTTCACCTTACCCTAGAATTAAGGTTCTTCAGACTTTGCAATGCAGTTTTGGTGGTTTGTCTAGGAGAGAAGTGCAAGCTGAGGCATTTCAGGCAAAATAATGGGATGTAAGTACCATTGTATGGCTAACACCCTAGCAATGTCTCCCCATTTCACTCAAAATGTCTCTACATTTCAAAGCCAATGGTTTCTAAATAGCTTTCTAACTAAAGCTAACTTTCAAGCCAAGCACTGAGGAGATCTCATCAGACAGGGTTATGTTTCGCAGCATCCTTTGGTGCGTGCTTTCAGGCTAAAAGCCAATGTTTACTTGGGTCATGAATCACTCTTGCTGCATATATCATATAGAAAGGGCGGCCTTCTGTAACTGCAATCAGCGAGGATCTTTCACTGAAAGTTAACAGACAGCGGGAAAGGAAAGTAAATGAGAAAGAAAATGCAATTCAGCCCCTGGAGGAAGCATTTTTACTGACCTTACTTATGACAGTTGTTAAAGCTAATATAAAGCAAAATGCTACATGTTTTAATTAAGTCTGTCACGTGGAGTAGTTCTATTTGTCGTTGTTTATTTGGGTTCTCTTCACCTTTTCAGATGGAAACTCGGAAACGTCTGGCAAAAATTGTTCTAGTTTTCGTTGGCTTCTTTGCTATCTGCTGGTTTCCTAATCACGTGCTATACATGTACCGATCTTTTAATTACAATGAGATTGATCCATCGACGGGACATATGGTTGTTACCTTAGTGGCCCGAGTGCTAAGCTTTTGCAACTCTTGTGTCAACCCATTTGCACTGTATTTTCTCAGTGAGAGTTTTAGAAGACATTTCAACAACCAGCTTTGCTGCAGGAGGAAAGCTCGGCGAGGGAGGTCTGCCAGCTACTTGCGCAACTCTTCCGCCATCCAAATGAGTTCCCTGAAAAGCAATACCAGGAACACAGTGACTAGCATGACACAACTCAACGGGCACAACTTGAAACAAGAAATGTCGTTATGATTTAATAGGCGTGATTTTTGACTGTGGAACAAATTTGAACTTTTTCTTTGCCGTTTGTAACTCACTTTTCACTCTCATATGCTTAGACGATCTGAGTCCTTGGAACAGAGGATTTGTTAAAGTCTGGCTTATCTGAGGTTATTTCACACCTAGTGTTACTTTTAGGTAGAAGTGAAGAGTACGTTTTATTGAGAAACCAAAGCTGACTGGCTTCATATTGTACTTTAAAGAAGATGCTAATGAATGTTTAACACATAAGAAAGCAAAATAGCGGTGTGAATATTAGTGTAGCTGATCTAACATTGCTTTAAAAAGTATAGATTTTTGGATCTGAAGAATATGTATTTTTTAACTGAATATTGATCCAGGCTAATATCTTCCTCTAATAGATTTTGCATGATTTTAGCTGTGCTGTGTGTACAAGCATTGTTTATTAAGAGTGGTAAGCATTTTTGAACCAATTAAGGAGCCATTGCAATGCATAGGTTCTAGTTTCAGATAAAAAAAAATAAAAAATTCCAGTACTGAGTGCCAGATCTTTACCTCATTTAAATTCACCTTGGTTTTTCACTTTGGAATATGTACAGATGAGAGTTTACTTTTTGGGGGTTCTGTTTGCTATTGAGGTCAACAGTTTGTCTGTTAAAATTACATTCTTTTTGTGATTAACATCTCAAAAGAAAAATGTGTGCAATGAGCAGGTTTTCTAGAACTTAGTGTCTGTAAGCTCATTTCTCTGATTTGTTAAGTCTATGATATCACTAGTTTAGAGTGTCTACATATGCTTTATATTTGCTACTAATAACTGATCTTACTGATATCAGTACACAGCTAAGAAGGATGCTAAGTCTAATGGAAAGGCTGAACATTCAAGGAGGTACAGTTCTGAGTGGTTTATTTGGAGAGGGTCTGTGCAAGGCTTCCTACAGCTCGGAGCAGTCTCTGAGTGCGGAATCCAGATTACTACCAGACAAAACCAAACTGAATGATGCCCTGCAGGAACACACCTAACATAGTCTGATCACTAGTGATCATCCAGCCCATGGGACCAGACAAGATCTAGCATGAAATAAGCCCTGGGTGATGACACATGGGTAACTGGCATTGGTGGCTCAGTACCAGCTATTTTGCTGTCTAGATCTACTACCCCTCTTGCACAAACTGTTTACCAGTCTAAATAAAGCCCAAGTACTGTTGAAAATCTCAGGTTTAAAAGACACTTTTTCTTTTCCTGAAGGCCCTTGTGCATAAATAGTCAGTGCACTTCTGAAAATCTTAGCTGGGTTACCTAAAAGAAGGATTTAAAAACGTTTTTTTGAGTCATCCCAGCACCATGAACAGTGCACAGGTCTTTGTCAGTATTCCCAGGTGAATGGGGATTCAGCATACGTAGTCAGTGCAGAGCTGGGATTAAAACTGCAGGGAATGGTGAGTGAGGCTGCAGTTACCGATTATCATTCTGTCCATAGTAAAGTTGCTGGGATGGCTTACTGCTCTCTCTTTTCATTCACACTCCTCTGCTGGGAATACCTTATACAAGGCTCGCAAAGCTCCCCCTCAGACCACAAGAAAGAAAGCAGTTCAGCTTTACCACACATGGGTTTTTTTTTGACTGTTCTTTCTTTTTTAAAATCAGTTCATGTGTCAACACAGGTAGTCAAATAGACACAATGACTGAAGCTTGTTGCTGCAAAAACTCAAGTTTGGCCACCCATATAAAAGTTTCTAATCTGTCCCAGGGCTGCACCACTTTTTGCTGAAAGAGCTGATGGCATCAGAGATGATTGCCATGAGATCATCGGAGATGATTGATTATACAGCTGCATGCTGTCAGACTAACCATTCCCTAAGCCAGGTGAGAGGTTCGCTGGGGCAGGGTCTGTTCTGGGTCTGAGGTCCAGAGAGGAGATGCTCACATGTCCTTAGGAGAAAGGGCAGTAGTGGCACACAATGGCACCTTGCTGAAGTCATTTTTTATGGCCAGTTCATGAGCCAAATGTAATTTTAAATAGCTCTTTCTTTCAAATTGAGTGTAATTGCTCCAGCACAGATCTGCCTCTGTCACAACATTGCAGCCTGTACTTCTGCAATGACTTCTCTAAGGTGAACAGTAGAAAGTACAATAGAAATTTAGATTGGATTTCAGAGTTAGTTGCTAGTCTTATATTTTCAAAAGCTGAAGTGCTAATACAGTGTAGCAGCTTATAGTTCCTTTTGCCCTTATTAAAGCACTTGCTGTTAATTTAGTTCTATTTGTAACTCTGTGTAACTAGCTGAAGTTCAAAATTTCTGTCCCAATTCCCGTACCTTCAAGGCTAGCTATACTCCTACCCCAATTTTTAAAACAACAAGGTACATTGATGTACTCTGTTCATGACTTTAGCTAATTACCTGAAAAAAAATCCCCAGTTGTTAGCACTCGACAGAGAAAGCAGCAGACTGAAGGTCTGAATGTCAACCAGCTTGGTCCAGCTGGTGAGACCTATAATATGTAATGTAGCTGAAGTTGTGTGCAGCATTCAAATGACAAAATTTATGAAGTTCAGTGTGGACTAGCTCCATACTGCCTGCCCTAGCTGACTGCAGCAGCCCTGTGGTTTCAGAGGCTCCTTGGCAGACTTAATATGAAGGAGCAGATTGACATGATCTTATAAATCTGTCTGTAATAGTTTATGAAGTTGTCATCCCTAACTGCCTAACACTGCCTCATCCTCCTTTTTCTCCGTTTCACCTCTTCTTTTCTCTCTCCAAGCCTAAATTCCATGTGAGCCCACATTTTCCCAGAACTTGTCTTTAATTTTATGCCACTAATTCTTCCTGGATGCCAGCCAGAGTTTTAGATTCCTCTGCTCTGATCAGTCTTGGGTCATTTTTACTCCCAGATATTTTACACCCACAAAACACAAAGCTTAAAGCCTTCCTTTCTCAATTCTCAATGATGATCATTGAGTGTGATCAAATTTCCTTTTTATTTATGGTTTTTTTCTCTGGTTCCCTGCTTCTCATTCTGTTTGGCAATCTCTCCACACAGCATAACATTTCATAGGCTTTCTAAATCCATTGTGTTTTTTATTTCCTGAAGGCATATGTCTGATGTGGACATTACCAGATGATACAGGTACCCTACCAGAAAAATAATAATCTAATTTATAGTAGATTTGATGCTTGTGTTTGATTTATATTCTTCTCTCGGTGTCTTAAATTGCTATGTGTGGTATGGACAGCATGAGTCTGCCTTCTGGCAGAACTACAAGCTACAGCCTGTTCTTTTTTGTTGTGCAGGGAAGGTATTCCCAGGTAGACTATAACTCCTTCTTGTCAGGAAATCTGCAAAATTTCAGTTCATTATTTCCCAGGCCTAATACTCAAAGCCTGTCTCAAATAAGTAACCTAAATCGTGTATGCCTCCTCTCAAATTCCTGTAGCGTGGTGTGGGGGAATTAGTTAATCTGTCTGGAGCTTTACTAGGTGTATTGCTAACCCAATATGCACATTTTTCACTCTGAGGGTGGTGAGGCACTGGAAGAGGCTGCCCAGAGAAGTTGTGGATGCCCCGTCCCTGGAAGTGTTTAAGGCCAGGTTGGATGGGGCTTTGAGCAACCTGGTCTGGTGGGAGGTGTCCCTGCCCATGGCAGGGTTTGGAACCAGATGGTCTTTAAGGTCTTTTCCAACCTAAACCATTCTATGAATTTGCAAGTGTCTGTTACTGTGCTTTTGTACACATTGCATACAAGTACAGCTGTATGTATGATGCTATTTCAAAAAAATGCTGCTTGCTAACAATTAAAAAAAATTATTGTAGAAAGCATTATATGAAGCATTTTCTTCAAACTCTGTAGTCAAAGAAACAAAGAAAATCTGTAAATGAGAATGTGTCAACTTTTCAGGTGATTGTTAAAATACCATTTGATTCTTTTTTTTTCTGTTGTGAAAAGTCTCTTATTTCAAAAACATCAGTTCTTTTCTATCTTTCTCTCCTGAATTTTGAGTTGGTTTCTTTCAATAATATTTTTGCAACCACTGAGATAACTACCATCCTTTCTCACAGTCTCTGAAAAATGAGAGAATAGAGGTAAGTACTGCTTCCTCTGTGTAAGACTTTTTTTCTAGACTAGAACTAGCACAAAATAAGTCTGACAGCATCTTGTCACCCCAAACTGCCTGTGACAGAGACATTACAATGCTGAATCCTGAAGTGTCAGTATGGTTGAATTCTCAACAGACTTGAAGTACCTCATTGAGCATTACACTGTGAAGTGATAATTGTCTTCAACAAAGCCACTTTGGTTACAATACAGAACAACGTCTTTACTTTTCACAACACATCTACCCCATAGATATTTTTCTTAACTCAGTCAAAACAGATTCACAGAAGTATAAGCACAGGAAGAGCCCATTTGGCCGTAGGAGAGAAAAATGCTTTTTCATAATTTAAACAGATTCATATTAAGTTGAAGATTTGCAGCGTTGATTTCCAGTACTCATTTCTTTCTTCACTTGTTTCTAAAATAAGAGTCTGTTGCACAATAGTCAGCCTTTCAATGAAATCACAACTCAAGCCCACAAAATCACTGGATGCCTTTGAAAATTCACCTACATTTTTGCAGTACTTGTAACAATCACAGGGCTCTACACAGATGCTCGGTGTTGCCTGCTACTGGCTTCTTGCTTCTTTCTGGTACCATGATGAGTCTTCTCATTCTCTCATTCTCCTGCCTGCATAAGGCTACAGGGGCCCCATCTGCTGTGCTGGAAGGGGGTATGGGACGAGGAAGAATGAGAACAAGGATAGACCAAAAAGATGTGTGTTCAAAAGGTCTTTGCTGGCTCAAAGATTGCCAGTATGATTGCATTTTGGCAAACACGTTCTGAAAACATAAATATTTTAGTAGGGTAGGCGTCCCTTGGGATCTGGATGAGAAAGACATCTGAAAATGTGCATGCCATAGCTCAGGAGCTGTAGCTTCCCAAAGAAGTTTTATATATGACCTGGATGAAGGGATAGAGTGTCATCAGCAAGTTTGCTGATGACACAAAACTGGGAGGAGTGGCTGACAGGCCAGAGGGCTGTGCTGCCTTACAGCAGGACCTGGACAGGATGGAGAGTTGGGCAGAGAGAAACCTTATGAAATTCAACAAGGGCAGGTGTAGGGTACTGCACCTGGGGTGGAATAACTCCATGCATCAGTACAGGTTGGGGGCTGAGCTCCTGGTGAGCAGCTCTGTGGAAAAGGACCTGGGAGTCCTGGTGGACAACAGGATGACCATGAGCTAGCAATGTGCCCTGGTAGCCAAGAAGGTGAATGGCATCCTGTAGTGCATCAAGAATAGTGTGGCCAGCAGGTCGAGGGAGGTCATCCTCCCCCTCTACTCTGCCCTGGTGAGGCTGTATCTGGAGTACTGTGTCCAGTTCTGGGCTCCCTGGTTCAAGAAAGACAGGGATCTGCTGGAGAGGGTTCAGCAAAGGGCTACAAAGATGATTAGGGGATTAGAACATCTCTCTTATAAGGAAAGACTGAGGGACTTGGGTCTTTCTAGTCTAGAGAAAAGAAGACTGAGGGGGTATCTTATTAATGCTTACAAATACTTAAAGGGAGGGTGCCAGGGGGATGGGAACAGTCTTTTTTCAGTGGTGCCCAGTGACAAGACAAGAGGTAATGGGCACAAACTTGAACATAGGAAGTTCCATTTTAACATGAGGAGGAACTTCTTTACTTTGAGGGTGGCAGAGCACTGGCACAGGCTGCCCAGAGAGGTTGTGGAGTCTTCCACTCTGGAGATATTCAAAACCCACCTGGACGCCATCCTGTGCAACTTGCTGTAGGTGACCCTGCTCTGGTGGGGGGGTTGGACTAGATGATCTCCAGAGGTCCCTTCCAACCCTGACCATTCTGTGATTCTGTGATTTCAAGCTATGGAAATATACAACAAAGGCAGAACTAATTACAATTCACAAGTACATTCAGACACTTCTGGGGTTGGTTGTGCTCCAGTGGGGGGAAGGGGGAAGTCTGACTGAAGATCTTGACTCCATGCTTTACATTATAGCACATTTTGCAGCGACTAAACTGGCGAGTTGGCACAAAAAGTATATTGATTAGCCAAATCTGCTTTTGATCTCTCATTTAATTTAGAAAATTGTCTAATTCAGTTTTGAAAAGTTGCCTTAATTTCTGATTGTTTCTGACTTATTTCTCCCAATACTACTGCTATCTTAGTGACTAGCAACAATGTAAAAGAATTGTGTTTGCTTTTAACAAACATCCATTAATAACTTTTATGACCTAAGTCAACATGAAAAGGGCAATATACTGGAGATGAATATGTTCTTTTTTTTTTTTAAGGGGTAGAGTTGAGTATTGTCAGTATATAAGGCAAATTAAAGAAGTTTCAATTTTGTATTACAACATGATACAGTTAGTAAATTTCTATAGCATTGATTTTGAACAGAAAAGGTATAACACACGGCCATACTTAAATAATCTGGTGAACTGTTTTTAGTCTATCAGGGGAGGGATTTTGTTACTTCATTCTTTAAACAAGGGGAGCAATTTGTGAGTCAGGAGCTCTGTGTCATTTCTGTCTCAGTGCACTACAGATTCACCTTGCAGTGCGTGTTTGATTCACAAAAGACACTTCTATTGAGTGAACACAAAAAGATATTAATGCTATCTCTCTTCCAAGAGGAATGGTACCATAGCATAGCTGTTTTTAACCCTTCCCAATTCTGAGCTGCTCCATGAACCAGTCTGTATTACTGCTTCCCAGTGCCTACAGACTGTGTTTCCCATGCATCTCCAGCAACCTACCTCCAGCAGACCCACTGTGTGGAGATGGTCTGCGACTTTCTGCCTTTGTTCCTGTAAAGCTGGAGGGTCCCATCTGCATGGCATCTGAGACAAGATATCCTTGTTGACATTAGCAATTTTGCAAGACCTTGCTCTGTAGCAGACAGCCCTTCCAGTGTTTGTACCATGTAGTACTTACCTGCCTGTCACAAAAGGTCCTTCTCATTTCAGTCCTCTCAGCATCTTCTCATTTCATGCCCAAGGCAAGTAGCAGCCAGCTTCTCACAGTACCTGGGGATTGGAAAGGGAAAACAGGAAAAGGATGAGAAGGAAGTGTTTCAGATGTATCCTGTAAGTGCTTGTCCCCTCCCTATATGCATAATGGGAAATCAGCTCCACCACAGGTGAACACCTTTGGAAAGCCAGTTGTGCTTGATGTAACTGACCCATCTGAACTACTAACAACAATGTCATATATATTTTAGGCATAAAAAGTGAGTGCCCAAAACCCCCTTGTGCCTTCTTTCCACGCATTGCGACTGTCACTCCTCTCCCTGCAAACCCCAGACTTATATGAGAGCTGTAAGCATATCCTGAGATTTGTCTCCTGTTGCTCAAACTCAGTGCAGTACTGGGCCTGGACAACTAGCCCTCGCCTGAGTGCCGTGACTGTTGTTGTCAGAGCACCCCTATTCCCAGCGGCACGTACTGTCTCTCAGCCTTTTTGCAGCACCCTGCACAGCTGTGCGCAGCCTTTTGCCCGGGCTGAGCTGGGCAGTGCCTTCCAGCCTTAAGTTATGCATAGCCTGGGACTGTGTGTATTTCAAGAGTTGTGAGAGTGGAGTTGGGAGTTATACTTAGAGCTAAGGGTAGATGATCTCAAGACAATGAAATAAAATCAATATGAGCTAAAAGCACTGCCAGTTCTAAAGTGACAAAGTACCCTTACCTTGAAGCATCCCAATGTCTGAAACTAAATGCTGCCCAAGCCCCCATCAGCTTTGCCTGGCTGAGAGCAGAGCTATTTAATTTCTGTAGCAGTGCAGCCATTTCAGAAAAGCACAGTACCTCTTTGGGTGGGCTTGCGAGGCTACGGGAACTTCTCCAATCTGATCCTGTAGCTGCTGAGAATGGAGGTGTCAGCAGCAGGGGAAGTATCCATAGGAGAGAATGCCAGTAATGGCAAATATGACTGTGCACCAGCCTCAGTCAAATGCTTCTCCCATGTCTATACACTGCTTGCTTTCATTTCTTCTCTAAGGAAAACCAGATGTATCTGCCATGTTTCATCATTACCACTTTCCTACAGATTCAGCGAAGAAAACCCAGGGACTGTAGCAGTGCTCCACTCAGTGAAGAAATGACTCTGTTTTAAACCACCTTTGTACCCCCGGGGAGCCGTATGGGCTCCTGTGCCTCAGTTTAATGTGATTTCTGTGGTTGCTCTAACAGCCTGGCTCAGCTGCTGGACCTGAGCACTGACAAATAAGGAAAAGCCAAAATCACTGGTGCCTCTCAATTGTATTTCAAGTGAGATATCATTGAGGTTGTCGTTACGTGTTGTGGTTTGTTACCACAAACTCTTCCACTCCCACAGGACCTTTCTGTATTCATTGCACAGGGCAGGAGCTAGAGGTAGCAAGGGTCGCTGTAAATCCAGCATTTCCTAATTTTGGAGAGCTTTACTTTGCTACTTAAATAATGACCTTTTACTACGATTTTCTTGAATGTTCTGTGTGATGTTTACAGAGCAAGAGTGGATTTGTGGGTTTAGCCTTTATTGAAACAAAGTGGCTGGGTCACCTTGACAGCGTGTATGACAAGAAGTCAGGCTGCGTTTTCCAGCATACTGGCCAATACTAACAGCAGGCTCAAGAACACATTTCAATTAAACATCAAAGCTTCAAATCAGTTTATACCTGGACAGGATTTAGCACCGCCTGACCAGAAAAGCAACTAATAAAGACGTATTTCAGAATAATGTTATTAAAACCTGAGCAGATGCAAATTCATGGTTTGGCTCTTTTGCCCACAAATGCAATAAAGAACAGAGACTACGTGTGGAGGAGAGGAAATGGTCCTTTTACACAGTATGTACACGAGGGCCAACGTGCTGATGATCACACTCCGCAAGATTCCCAAATGGGCAAGTATGTGCTCAGAAGGTAATCAACTTCTCAACTCCTTGTCAAAGATGTAAAGATGTTTTATGATGATTTTATAATGACAGTAGCAGCCTGAATTGGGTTAAAAAAACCCAAAACACATTGCTTTAGAGTTTTCTTCCTTTCAACATCACTGAAAGCTGCTGATCAATGATCCTTTGTGTGGGAGGTCGTAGAGTCCTGCCTCCTCTTAGGAACACCCATTAGCTTTATCTGGCAGGGCTTGGATTGTGGATGCAAGTGTGATCAGGGAAGTTACGTGGTGATGCACAGTATCAGCATTCAGCGACATTTAGCTGCCAACAAGCAGAACTGTTGGCAATTCCCACGGCGTTGTCAGATCTGCAATCAGACTGTATAACTGGTGAAAAAAGATGCAATAAAAGTAATTTTAAGCCTCTTGAATGTAAGAAAATAACAGGAAGTAAGAGGAACTTTCCATTACAAAAAAATAAAAGGTTTTTTAGGTCTTAATAAAATGCTTACTTAGTACACTAACTTGGTATCTTACTGCCTTTTGGCTAGCCTACAAAACCTGATTATCATGCTGCTCATATAGAAAATTGTGTTTTGAAAAGTAGGTTGCTACCTTACAGAAACCATTTTGAAAATGCAAAATGATCTCTGGGGAAAATAGCTTTCTCTTAACAAGCTAGTTTAAGTCCGCATCAAAATTATCTTGTAGGAAGTGTTAATTGTGTAAGTAACCAATTACCCTTTGATCATTAACATTTCCTCTTAGATGTTAAACGATAAGCAATTGCAGTTATTTCTGACTTGAAATGTGATGGAAAATTATTTAGAGCATGAGTCAAGAATGGCCATTTCTGCAGACCAGCTGTTCCTTTACTGTTTTGTTACCCTGCTGATTTTCCATTGTCTTGTACCTTATGGTGTCGCTTACGTAGAAAGAGCGTGAAGATGCTTTCTGCTGTAAGTTCTGGTCATGTAATTAACTAGTAATCTCAGATACAAGTCATTTAAAAGTGTCAGGAATTTACTGAGAGAAAAATGATGGAGGTTAAGAAAATGGTCTGGCAAACCGTCTCTGGGTGGGTTTATTTTTCTCTAAACTTTTATATTATGGATCGCCATATAACTTAGGTTTGTTAGACCTCATTTTAAGTCTGGAATAGCTACAAATCATGAGTTCAGAAACATTATTTTGAGCTCACATTGGTGTAAGTGGGTATAAATAGGAAACCTTACTCTGTATTTTCTAGGAAAGGTTTTCAGTACTAAAGAATTGAGGTGATACTCCTCTTTCTAAAAGATTCACTTTCCTTTTTACCTTTCCAACAGGAACTTTAAGGCCCTGAAATTTAACATGAATTTATGCATGTTTTTTCTTGGCAGTGTAAAGCCATAATAAACATACAGTAAAATAGAGATTCTTACATTACTTTATTAAAAAAAATTCTCAGATATATGCAAAGCAGCCATAAAATTCTTATTGATATTAATAGGAAATGCATATGAATATAGAGAGGAGAATAAGGTAGTTCTTCAAAGCGCTTATGGATTATAAATCAGAATATATGGGACAGAGTATTCATTGCACTACCTCAGCACTACTTCAATTTCAGCATAATTGGGTCTAATTAAATTTTACTTTTGGAGAAAGGCTGCTAAAAATTAAATCTTGAGAGCTTTATTTTTCAAGCTGAGAACATTTTGGCAAGTGTTCATTGTAATAAGCCTGTTAAAAATCCATTTATTCATCTCATTTAGCCTCTATAATTCCCACAGAAGCACAAACCCTACAAAGAACAACTGAAAACCAAACTCAGGTGTCCTGAGTGATGGTTTTCACTAGGATTGTCTGAAAATTGGAAATTCTTCCCAAGAAAAGAAATAATATAAAAGATCTCAACAATTTTTTCTTGAAAATATCACATATTATGTGAAAAAAGTAACTTTAAATCTATTAAGAAGAATGACAGTCCTGTTTGAATCTAAGCAAAAAGCAGAGAAAAATCAGATTTCACAGAACTCATCAGGAAAATGGACTTGACAAAACCCCACAAAACCAGACCGGTATCAGTCTTTAGATAAAACAATGAAGATGTTGTATATTAATTTAATGTAAATAAATTTAATGTTAATATTAACAGTGCACTTCATTTGGCTGTAATTATTCATCCAAATATAGGGTAGACACATCTTCCCAAATTGGTGCTCATTTTAATTGCAACCCACTCCTCCTAGCACAGATGTGTAATCCACCTTCTACAGAGTGTGTTGCACTGTAGATGTCTGTGCCCCCATCCAGAGTAATGCACAGCCTGAATGCCTTGATGTTTATACAGTCCTGCAACTAAAAAGAAGGTGTTTGCTGGGCAGTCACAAATGAGCCTACTCTGGTTTCTGCACACAGTCCTTTCTCATCATAATCATCATAAATGTTGCCAAAAAAAAAAAAAAAAGGTGGAAATCATTCCTGCTTTTCAAGACTTGATAGTGGAAGAACCCCATAGTCTGCAAATAATGGTGTTCTGCCAAGAGAAAAACCTGTGTAAGACCAGTGCAGAAAGCAGAAGTGGTTGAGTATCTCAGAGAACACTGTACCACGAGCATAGTGGCTGCTTCACTGACTGTCCTAAACAATAGCCCCTTCCACGGTTGGAAAAGGCAGCTTGATCAGTCCTGAACACTTTCCTGCAAAATTCAATTGCTACTCAGCATGCACAACAAGTTGAGCATTACACATGCTCTTACCTGGGCGCTACGGTGGCATGTTCACCCAGAAGGAGGAGTTCCTCTGACATGGGATGGGGAAATAACAGGGAAGAAGACAACAGGAAGGTACCAGAGAAGAAGCTCCTAAGGTTTCCCAAAACAGCAGACATTACTCTGGAAACCTGTATTGGTTTCATCGTGGGACTTACAGTCCAGGGGAAAGTGGACATGTATTTCAAGGACCTCATTGTATTTTCTCAGGGTATGGCGGACTAGAATAGGTCAATCCCATATAGGCATTCATATGTCTTCCTGGTAGTGGAGCCCTTTCTATAGGAAGATGCATGGGTACAGTGTGGCATGAACAAAGAGTAGGAATCTGGCAATACATACCTCTCAGGGATTTTGGACAGACATGGAGCTTCTCTTTCTCCCTTTCAATGAGAACTTCTAATTGTGTATTACAATGTCATGCACACACAAGGATTTTCTGTTCTATCAGGTATTCTGATAGTTTGCACCATGAGAAACATCTGGACAATTTCGTATGCTGCGGTTTGTGCTACAGCAGTTGAGAGAGATCTTTTTTCTCTTCCTATTTAAATTCAGTGAGTTTTCCAGCTCCACAAGAGAAAGAAAAAAACCCCAAAGCCAGAAATTAATCTTTCATATAGTAATATCATGATAGAAATGCCTTGAAAGAAAAAAGGAGGAATATGATATTCTCAGTCTGTTTTTATGCCCCTGGGCTATAGCGATAAATAACATTTTGCTTTTCTTCTTCTTCCCCATTCCTGTGGCAGTGTTAGTGTTGTTCCTTCTGGAAAAACTCCATGGTGCAAATAACAAGAAAAAACCCACTTTCTCCATGGTGGGAGTTGAAGATGGAACATTAACTTGAAAAATCAATGGTCCTCATAAGATTATAGTTTTATGGAGTGGGGAAAGGAGACATCTGAGACCAGCCTTTAAGTCTTAAGAGGTAATATATGAGACTTCACAGACTATGCAGTACTAACTTTACCTACAGAAAGTTTATGGTGCTTACGAAGGCAAATTTCTTAAGCTGTCTGCAGACTACTGTCTGTGATGTGCTAGGGAATGTAGCATGTGCCAGGCTCTTGTGCTGACATGAAGCTGGAATACAGGGAGGGCATTCACCCAGACATGAAAGTTGGAAAGTGTCTAGTAATACAGACATACTCTTACAACACCCTTACAGCCTTTCAGGAAGAAAGAATACAGCATCATTGAGGCTGGTCTCTAAAACAATTGCCACATATGTGGAGTTTTAGTAAAAAGGAAACTTCTCTTTCTTGTGATTAACTTAAAAAAGAATGATGGGTCTTTGTGGTAGGACCCTTACTGTGATTTGGATGAGCACTTTATTAGAAGTACGGCAGAGAGAGAGGAAAGTAGCTGAGAAGGTAGGTAAAAGGACCATGAAATACTATTATTTACTTTAAAAAGTAAATCCCAGCATCCTGTATTGACAGAAGAGACCTTATATTTGGTTTAAAAGCCTTACTGAAATAGTACACTGCTACCTCACCCCGAGCAAATAAAGGAAATTTCAAGGGCAGATCATGTCTGGAATAATTCTTAAACTATTGTGGAGAACAAAAGCCATTTCAATATCTTCTTTCCAGGCTTTATTTTCAAAAACTCTCTTTTTCTGAGACTGAGACTTTTCAAAAGACTGAGAAGTGTCAGGCTCCTCATGCACGAACACACCTTTTGTGCTGACCTAGACAGCCTGACCCTGCTCCAAAAAAACCCCAGCCTTGGAAACACTGGTAACCACAGTATGTGCCCCATTGTGGCCACCAGCTGAGCACTCCAGCATGAGGGACAGCTTGTGCTCAAGGCACTCAGGCACTCAAGATATGAAGACAGCAACACACTGGTTCTCTGGGCCCTCCCAGGGCTATGTGTGCAGGCTGAGTAGCCCTTACACTCCCTACAAACATCTGTATCTTGTCTCTTATGCACAGATTGGAAACTGCTGGTGGATATGCTACACCTCCCTTAACTGCCTTATAGATGTACACATGACAGCCATGGGCTTCCTTTCCTATCTCCAGGTACAGCACAGGAAAACAGAATCATGGCCCATGACAAGTGTCCAAACATACCCTTAACACACACACACACAGAGGAGATGTTAATTTAAAATATTTATGCTTTGGCTCTTGTGCTTGTATAACTGCACTCTCCTAGTCATGTATCCAGCCTCAGGCAGGTTTAGGTGTGTTACAGGGCAGGTCACTGCTAAGATATTCCACTGGTCCAGCACAGTGAACATGACAACACAGTGGACATGACAATCACAGTGGTGCAGTCTTTTCCTGGCCACGATGTGTTTTAAGATAAATAGTGCTTCATTTCATTTCCTCTTCTTTCACTGGCTTATCTATTTATCCTGTAAATATGTCTCTATGCAGTACCTTTGAAGGTGCCCACTCTTTATTGGTGTTTTAAGCATTAGCACAATGAAACCAATGCTAATAAAAATAATGTCCTGTTATCTATTTCTGAAGTCCATGTGTAATGTTAGACAAATGTTTTCATTACATTCTGCTCAAAATATCTACTTCACGAGTCTTACACTTCTCTGCAAATGCTGATATGTAAAACGTTTGCTTTTTGTATACTCTATGACCCTCAGTGGATTACCATTCAAGACAACATCTGTGAGGTTTAAGACCCTGAATTTTACTCATCCTATGGTTTATTTCTAAAAGAACATTTAATAAACTCAGACTTACTGTCTCCTGTACTCAGCAGACAAGTAGATGTATCATTAAATTATACAGACATTAGTTTACTTTGCTTTTCTAGTGTGAAATATTTTCCTTTTTTTTCCCTCTTTTCCCTATCCCAGCATGATAAATACAGTCTCATTTAGAACGAATAATGTTGGTCTGAACTATGCATAGCTCTCATTTGAAAGTATTTTTGATAAAACTGACAAAAAGCATGTTGCTGGATTCCTCATTCCCTCTTTCTGAAACTGCTTCATCCAGCTGCTAAAAAAGGTAAAAACAATATGCATAAAGTTGGCTATTACGCGAAAGAGAAGGGGAAAAAATCAGAATCCTAATCACTAGTCTTAGTCCAACACTATGCCTCTCCCCTAATGACAATATTCAATACCTAGACCATGTAACAAATAATTTGTCTCAGGTGGACCTCCTATTTCCAAAAACTGTCAGCAGCTGCCTGCTTCCCAGACTTCATGTTCAGTCAGCTGTCAGTGTATCTGTAATGACTGCCAAGAAGAGGCTTGATTAGTACATACTGTGGTAGTTTTTCTAATTAAGGCTTTTCTCTCCAAGGGTGTGAATTTCACATTTTGGTAGTAAGCCACAATGTATTAGACTCTTTGTTGACACAGCTGAATGGAATTTGAGTTTACTTAATCCCCTAAGGAGTGGCCCCTCAAACTTTTGCCAGTTCACTTCCCCAGAATACTATGTCATAATATGCAACCTCAAACCTCATTTGTTCAGGAGTTTGCAACATAGTGCTTTTAAGCAGAGTTGTTACCTTGTACTCGTTCTTGGCAAATATTCTGGCTCTGCAGAAAATATAGTCCGTTTTGATACAGGATTTCCAGAGGATTTGTATACTCAGAATTGACCAAATAGCTATCCAAATATATATTTCTTTCTCAAACAATTAATCCTCTCACTGTGTGCTTAAAGCCAACTATTTTGTTATGCTGATGATGTTTCATCAATATAAACACTGAGAAGACTTAAGCTTCTCAGGAGGAAAAAATGAAGTTGAAGAATCAGCCTAGCAAAAAGAGAAAAATTCTCTGGGAAAAGGGGGGCTCTTTTGGTTTGTCTACAGCAATGTGGCTGACCGTGAGTCGCAATGGCTCAGTCCACCACTCATGAAGTGGCTGCAATTCTGCAAGCCACACATAAAAGGATGGTCTTACTTGAGAGGAAGTATTCTCTGAGTGCCGTGTTTGGAGTTTTAAAAAGCATCAGAATGGGTACTAATGAGGTAAGTAGACAAGGAGTTGAATAGTATACCCTAGTAACCTAACACTTTCTCTGGGCATTCGCAATGAGTTTGGTAATTCTCCAGTTAGATTTCTGATTAATATGCGTAGGATATGCTTCTGTCCTATCTTCCATCTGAGTCTCATTTGGTTTACCTTTTCTAAGGCATGTGTTGCACTAAGGCTGGCAGGGAAGCCAGTAACCCTATCAGAGCGTGGACCACCAACAGTTTCCACACACTGTACTGAATGGTGGATCCTAAATCTGAAACAAGACTTATCCACTGGAACAAAGGTGACAATCTGCTCTGACCACCTTGGCCTTTTGAGTAAATGATGAGAGCGAATGGGAGGAGAAGGAGACGGAGAAAGTGATTAATTTGCTTGCCAGCGTTACCTCGAATGGAGTAGCTGTCAGAAGGCAGGCTAGCTGTGGGAAGTAGAGTTGCTAAGAGGCTGTCATATGGTAATGGGGATGTGAGAGGACACACAGGAAAGGCTGGGGTAGGTAGATGAGACCAAGCATTGACTCAGGACCAGTTAGCTTGGAGATAAGTCACTGTGGGGGGAAGAGGCATCAAGGAACTGGGAAGCAGGGAGCTGGGTAAGGGGAAGGTGAAGCTACTCGGTATGTTTGTCAGTAAGCTGCTGTCACACATGCCTTTTGGTCATACAAAAGCTCTCATAGCTTCAGGGAAGACAGCTGCACAAAGAGATGATGGCTGAGTGATAAAACTGTGCAACACTTGTGGGACTACTTCTGGCAGCTGCTGTAACAGCTTTATTTGTTTTCAATTTACTGTATATTGTTTTCTGTGAAAAAGGTCTAGCTGAGAAGCAAGGAGGAAGGTTGCTTATTTCTAGGTGATGCTGACTGGCTCCTGGGGGTAACACCAGGAAATAAAATGTTCTGCATGGCCAGTTGGGTCAGGCAAGCAGCCTGCAGTTAGAAAGTAACTCTTGGAAGGAGCAAGGGGAGCTTTTTATGGCTGAAAGCAGACACATAAGTGTCAAAGAGAAAGAAATTCAAGGGACCAGAGGGAAACCATGGAAGTTGCTGGAGAAAACATCTTTTTTTAAGGAAAGCGTAGGAAGGGAGGAAACTTGCAGATTGAGCCCAAATCACATGATTCCTTAATTACCCTAAGGTAATTAAGAATGTTGATTCTGGCATCAGGGATACTGGCTTCTCTCAGTACATGGCCAATGAAAACCAGCCTGCCCAAATCCTGCAGGATCTACGCTGCAGGGAATATCCAAGTATTTTTTGCAACAGCTTCTATGGCACAGACCGAAGGAAGTATGCCTGAGAATACCTCTTGGAGAGGCAGGTTCAAACAACAAATTGAATGGATGCCTTGTGTGCCTTTGCTGAAAGCTCCATACCCTGCCTCACTGGCAGCTGCTGACCATCACTGCAAGTTGCAAAGTCACTGGTCATTTAGATAGAACAAAGTGGTTGGCCTTGTACATGTGTCTGCCTAAGAAACACTTGCCAGGCAGCTAGCTAATTGCTAGCTAATAATCTTTGGGCAGTGTGTCGCAGGGATCTTCAAGGTCCCTTCCAACCTAAACCATTCTATGATTCTATGATTTCAGCTCATTTTCTAATTCAATACAAATTAGAATAAGCTGTTTCAAATGAAACTCTCGTTTAAAACTGCTCTAGAAAGCATCCCTGTCACTGCCAGTTGCAGTGAAGGAAAGGTCCGGCACGGAAAGGCAGCGAAACTGTATCCTCCCAGTTCTTACCTGGTATAGCCTTAAGGCCAGCTGAGATCAGCTCACAGCAGCAGGAAGCCATAAATGATACCTTGTAGCTTCTAGTCATCCTTCCCTGAATGAACACTTTTCTGTGCTAGAGGAAAAAATTGTGCTAAACCTAAGTGTCAATAAATGATTATAACTAAAATACGTAGGATATACTAGCAACAACCCAGCAACAGTTGTTTCTTGTTGCTTAAGCTAAGAGTATGATAAAGATAGAATGATTTTAAAGGTTCAGCAAAATTCAGTTGACTAATTAAATACCAGGTGGTACAAATGATGGCATAAATACCATGATAATGAAAATTTCTAGCTACCAAGTTCCTAAGTGTTGACAGGAGATTGTTTTCTGTGTATCCACTGTGTTGAAATCATTCAGTCCAAAGCTGGTGGGTGGTGTCATCTGTGATCATGACAGTCTCATATAGATAATATATGTGGGTACAAAATGGTCTAACAAGTTACTTTAGTTGTCAATGCATTGATGCTGATATCTCAGACTTCATTATTTCAGTTTTGAAATTTTAACATTTTAGACAAAGGCTCAAATGAAAAAAATAAATAAATCACAGTATCAAAACTTAAAGAACCACTCTGAAGTGAAGATAGGTAGCTGGTTGACAGAACTAAGGCCACTTTTTTACTTACCCCAGAAGTGCATTAATGATTTTGCAAGGAATTCTTTCTGCCTTCATGGGACACGAACTTCATCTTCTGGTAACAGAGCAAATAAATTTTTTTGCTCTATTTCACTCCAGCTATTTTATTTATTTCCTATGGTGGACGCTTAATTGTGACCTAGGGCAAAACCTCCAGTTGTTAATGATGGCCACTGAAAAGCATGGGGTAACATAGGTGTAGTGTGAGTATTTCTTACCAGGGTATTGGCTCCAGGTAAATGCTTGGTTTCCTATCGTTCTTACTACAGTCTGCTAACTCATGTGACAGCTACAAAGCCACTTTTCCTTCAGCAGGATTAGTTGCTGTATTTCAGCTGCCACATTGTGAAAATACCTTTTTCTCCTGATGAAAACAAGGCCCAAGGAACCAGTAACTCAAACAAGAGAATTTAGGCATTCGTTCCTCACCAAATTGCTTGGAAATGATGACAGAAAGATGGGCAGACTCATTTTCAGTAATGTGATAAGAAAGAGCTAAATTAATGGATATGCAATTAGGGAAAAGAGGGGATGATTATAAATGAAATATCTTTCATTTAGATCTGAATATGTAGATCCTCTTTGATCAGTTAACAAAATGTATTGCCTTTTCAGCACAATATTGGTTCTTAATAATATTAAAGGCATTTGATTTCTTTGACTGGGAAGTAGGCCAATCCTAATCACAGGCACCGTAAATACTCGTCTAATCCCTTTCTCTGTTTTATCTCCCACATATTAGTTCAACGACATTTCGGCATGTCTAGTCATTTATACGCATTGCTAACACAGCACAGTCTTCTAGAAGGTACGTTATTTTACTCTACAAATGCTCAAAAATGGTTTCTGCAATCACTTTCTTAATCACCTTATTCATCACATGGACACCATGTGGTTTTTGAAAGAGCATGAGTTATTATTGCTACAATTATTGTAGCCAGGAGTGAACAGAAAAAGAAGAAAGAAATGGAAGAATGGCCAGAAAAAGGATAGAGAGTTAAACAGATAATCATCATAATGAAAGGAAAATAAAATAAATTTTAAAAACATGTTTTATCTATTTTATCTATTAATTGTAGTCCCTTCGCAGGTAATGGATTTATATCATTTTATGGGAATTCAGGCATAAGGTTAAATCTGAAGGAAGAATGATTTGCCTAAATACATTTAATGAACTTTGCTAACTTCTAGAATGATTTGTATTGTCAGGCAATCTCAAATGCAGACTTTTCCCAGGGTGAAATAACATCATTTCTCTCTTGGGATGAAGGGAGAGATGGACAGGAGAAGCCTGAAATAACATGAGTTGAAAAGAATTTTAAAGGCCTGCTCAGCCAGTTCTCTATAACAGCAAATTTAACCACTGATATTTTGCCTCTGATAAAGAGTTAAGAAGGCTAGCTTGAAATAAAAGCATAATTCCACTCATTGTGATTCCATAATCTGCCTTTCCAATGAGTACCATTGACCTGATGTTTGATACACTGGCATTATTGAGCTTTACTTCTAATAGTTAACTTCCCTGATTCTTCTATATATTTAAGAGGACAGTAACTTACTTTCTCCTCTGAAGTAACTAGAATAGCTGGTTCCTGTCCTAAAGTGCTGATTTGATGTGACCTTTGTCAGAATTGTCTCCCATTCCTCTTTTCTCTAATAAAGAATTAAGTCAGAGAAGTGTCACTAAAAAAACCCTCTGATCCCTTTGTCAGTCCTTAGGAAATGATTTTTGTTAAAATTGTTTCTTAGACTCCTCGTCTATCTTCTTGAATTGAACTGAAAAAAAAAAAAAGAGGGCAGTTCAGAGGAAATTAGAAAAAATAATCTTATGATGCAGTTTGGTTTTCACACTGGAAGATCCCAAAGTGAAGATCATTTTAATTTCCTACAAGTCACTCTTATGAGTAGCTGAAGTGCTGCTAGGAGCACAGTCTAAACCATTAAATATTTTTACACGCCATGGCAAGTGCGTCACCCCATGCTACAGCCTCATGCAGGTCTCTCAGAGGAGATATACCCTTGCAAAGAAAAAAAGCTTTAAACTGGAAACACCTTACTGCACTGACAGAGAAGTGTCCTGTTGAATATCCGTCCATTCCCCAGGGCTTCTTTCACTGTAGTTGCAGATACACATATATCCTGTAAAACCTTATACCTCCTTGTACAAATCTGCTCCTGGCTATTTGCTCAACGAATATGATATCATGAAAACGGGATTCTGAGGACCTACATGTTCACTAGAAAAGAACATCAAGGCACAGGAAGTTATCTGAATTAATAATTTTCTGTCTCTCAGAAAGTAAAAGTGAAGTCATCATAGACTTAACATACATTTGCCATCTCACATTAAACCTAAACAATGTTTGTGAGGATCCAAATGATAGCTGCATAGGGAAACACTGCATCCTGTGGTGTTCATGAGCAAGGGAAGCCAGTTTCCAGTTGGTTCCATGATGGCACACACCTAAATGAGGTGGGAAATGACGGTCTCTATACTAGTACTTAGATTATATTGAAATAAAATATAAGTATTCTGGCCGCTTCACACAGGAAAGAGGGAAAATTATTTGCTATGTTTTTTTAAGGGATATGGCTTATCCTCTTTTATTCTCAAGTCTTGTTAGCTTTTAAAAAGCAAGCTTTGCTCATATCACCATGTTAAATATGAAGACAGAACTAATTATTTGGGTGCTCGTTCTGCTCTGCTCTTAAAACCTGTGACTTTCTGAGATGCTGATGCTAGAATATGGTAGGGACACCAAAGAAAATAGAATTACCTCGAACTTTCCTTACTCCAATACATTCACTATTTCTGTTTGTCTCCGTAATGTAAACAACTATGTTTTTTATCTCACTAGGAGTCAGTACCTCCAGCAGCAAATTTCCTTCTAATCTTTTTTAGAGAATATGTTTGTGTGGAGCTTCTTACAAAATAGAACTGTGAATAATACCTAATTCCAAATCAGATTGCAAGTCTGAATGCTGGATTACACTTAATTATATTAATCAATGCAGTTCTATTATCGTCTCCACTAAGGACAAAATCTTGACTTATCTGCTTGAATAATTGCTGGCTGTGATCAGGCATCTGACTGAGCTTTTGAAGAAGAATGCCCTTTTACATGAAGCTAAAGTGGATGTTTGCTCTTAGTGATGCTTGTGTAAAGTTCAGCTCATGAACATGTGTTCTCTGATTTGCTTTCTGAGAAGAGAATTGGCGTTAGGCACAAACACTCCAGAAATGCTTTCTAATACTGTAGGGCTTGCAGGTGCTATGAATATAAGTCTAGCATTTTGGAAATTAATTTCCCTGTCTCACGTGGCCGATTTAGTTATCAGCTTTTCTCATTTTGTGTCTGAAGATAACACCATCTTCTGATGGCTAGACCTGGAATAATAAGTAGCTTCACAAGCTAGCAGGCAGATGCTATAAAAGATTATTTTTAACATTTTGAACACTTTGGAATGCACTACTGTCTCCCAAATTGTGTTTAGATTTGGTTCATTTCTCCCTATTGTTAAAAAGTGCCATTTAGTAACACAGCTCTTCCTTTCTGGAGATCCCTGCAGTGTCCTGTCTACTTTCTTCTGCATGGTGGCCTGTGGGAAACAAGTTTTCTCTCCCCTTTAACAGAAGTCGCAGCTCCACATGCTAGCATTAGGACCTGTTAACATCAGAAGCAGTGCTAACATTTTACCTTGTGACTACCTGGTCCTTGCTTCACTTGCCCTTGGGGGAGGAAGGAGAAGGGAAGGGGAGTGCAGCGGAAGTGGGCTCCCGTCACTCCAAAGTCCATGTTCCATTAAGGCAGGGAGTTTAAACTCTTCCTTTCTGCTTTGAAAAACAAAAGAGAATGGTTATCTCCTGCTCTCTTCCTCCTACTGTTACTCCCACCACTTTTAGGTGCAACTACAGTGTGTGCTAGTGCATTTGAAGGATTAAAGTGTGAATGGAAGAGGTGTGGCTTCACATGGCTTCAAATCTGTAGTTCTGAAAACGTGCCTTATTTGTGGGCAGTATTCTGGGCTAATACAGTAGTGGAGCTCTATGTGTATGGAAAATAGTAACAAAATTGTACTTACAGTATTGTTTTCACCAAATAGAATTAGTTCTCTGAAAATAACTTACTACAAACTAAACCTAATATTTGCTAGAATGTAGACATATTAATTTGCAGTCAAAATATGATTAAACATTAAAAAGTGAATGCAACTCCTCAGAGCGCGTCAGACAATTCTTTTCATTCCATGTCTGAATAGCTGTGTGTCTATAGCTGCCTTCTGTCTTAGACGGCATAAAAAGGACAAGCTGTCCTTTTATTCAACACGTACACACAGCCACAGTTATTTCCTATTTATGACTAAATTCCCATATCGTGTAAAACAACAAATAATAACAACAAATAATAAAAGCCCAAATAAATGATAAAAGAACCACACAATCATTACTGCAAGTAAAAATGGTAACCCATTGATTAACTAGAATGAAGCCTTAACAATGTGAAGCTCAACCTTGGTCCAACTCAAAAACAGGTTTAGTCCCATTTGTATCTCTACCGTTACTGGAACTGTTCGCATGTCAACCTGATATTTGCCATAGCTTTGTGTCTGTAAATTGCCTTAAGTTACACTAGAACAGCACTCCAATATGTGTGGCTGTATGAACAGAAAACCCAGAGTGTCCTATGGGCTCCAGTTCCAAATTTGGTCATCTCTCTGCCTGCTGAGAGGAGGAACAAGTGATATATCCTCAACATATGGAGATACCTTTGCATCCTCACCTGGATCCTTGCAGTAAGCACAGTTTAGTCTCCAGGGGTGCAGCCTTTTCATTCTAGGCTGACACAGTGCTCTGTAGCAAAACTGTATCCCTGTATTTTCAGTAGTGCCACAAAGCACCACTTCTTTTTGCAATTACAATCTCTCTTCTGTATTTTTTTTTCTAAAAATGCAATCGGTTCAGGAGATTTTGCAAGTATTACTGGCTAATCCATGAATTAAGAACTTAAATTATATCAGATTATATTGGTATTAAGTACATCAGACAGTTACACAAAATGTTGGCTTACAAATTTAGTTTAGAAACAATAGCCCATTTTTGCTTTTTGCTCAATTTTGGGGTGAAAACCTAAAATGTGGAGGTTTTATTTGATATCTGACTGATTTTTTTTCTAATACTGAAATATGAAAATAAAAGCACTTTAAAAATTTCTGTATTTCATTGCACCTATTCCAATACCTTTCGTTCTTTTCTTCTTGTTTCTACCTGTAAAGAAAAAGAAGGAGAAAACTTAGTTTGAGGTGTTGTTTTTAACACACCTTTATAATAAACTGTTGTTAACTACAGTGTCCTGAGTTCTGTTTGGTTCTTTTTGGTGTTGTTAACTTGACGAAATAATCTTTGTTAAATTTCAACACAGCATTTTGATAATGAATAGTGTTTATTTTAAGAATAATCACAACTATTTATTTGTTATTGCCATCTCATATAAGGCGGTAATTCTCTGAGAGTTTAAGACAATGTTCTCAGCAAGAGACTGAAATAGCACAAAGAATAATCTCCTGGTGAGAAGAAGCAAAAGACAGATTTCTCTCAGCAAAATGCAAATTATTGTCATGGGGTTTTGCTCAGCATAACAAAGGGAACCATAGCAACATAAATAAACTTATACATTCCAAAGCAGTAATTGACTGATAGGGTTGAGACAAAATTAAAGAGAAAAATCACTAGTATTCAAAGTTTGCAAGCAAAGATGTGATGATACTTCAAATTTTGTGTTTGGATTCAGAGTTCATACAAATTCGGGGTTAAAGGTCGCAGATTAGTAAATTTGAAATCTCTGGGTTGCGTTTCTACTGATACAACAAATTCTAGTAACTGGAAGGGTGCCTTGTGAAATGCAAGGCTTTGTGCAGTGTGTAGCATGTTTGATGGTAACTTTCCCAGTTCCTGGAGGTTCAATGAATCAGAAAGATAATCTGCTATGGTGGCTATTACTGCTTATATCGCACTGATCAACAATCCTGACAGACTTGATTTTCTGTAGGCAGCCTGTCATGACACCAGCATCAAATGCAGTTTTACTTCTCCTGCAGACCAGACATTATTTTGCTTGGAAAGTCACATTCTGGTTGGGAGTAACAACAGAAAAAAACAGACTTGATTCTATCCATAATGAAGTAGAGAGAATATTATTAATGACAGCCACTGTAGCTTTCTGTGGGGGGAAAAAAACATCAACAAACCACCCTCCCAGAAACTGAAAAAAATACCCAAGACAGAGCATAGCTGTTTTACAATATAGATCATAATTTTAAATTCAGATAATGAGTTTGGCTGATAAAGGGTCTATAAATCATAGAGCCTTTGGTAAGCAGTTTGATTTGTACTTTATGACCTTCAGATTGAAAACTGGCGTTTATGCACGTGAGGTGACAGCTGACCTGGAGCTCTCAAACTTTGTCATTAATAAGAAATAACAGGTGAATGGAGTTTCTAGTGCTGGAGTTTCCAGTGAGGACTTTCAAGAAGCAGTTTTCAGTGTAGCATGACTTAATATGTCCATTAATCAAGAACCAGATTTAAAAAAGATACTTAATACCAATGTACACATTACAAAAAAGATGCCACTGAGTGGGAAATAATGAAGGCCAGGAAGTTATACTTAGAGGTTTTGTTAAATAATTTCCAAAGGTAAGGGTGCATAAACATTACCAGACCCAAATACAGAAGTTGCGCTGCTGCGCTTCCATAATGGCAAAAAGCATTTTCCAAGGAGGTAAGTAACCAAGAATAAAATTGCAATGTTATGTTGTAGCAAAAAAATCTAGTGTTATCCTTATTTATAGAGGTAGGGAATAGAATAATGACTTTACCTCTCTAAGTGGCTTTTTTCCTACAGAAGGAACATACTGAATCCCATGGCCATCCACATTTTTAGAAGGATGATGAAAAATTGCACATAAGGAGGTGCAAAGACGAGAAGTGATGGAAGGTCTGTAACATATCGCTTTCTTTAAAAGAACAGACGACTTCACTTTGTTTAAAAAGGAAGAGTGAGAGGAGATGTGATTCAGTTGTAAAAGTATCTTCAGAAGGAAAAAGACTAGGTTTATCAAAAAACTTTTTCAGTTTACTTTAAAATGTGGTGAAAGTCAATGATCTAGAATTAAAGCTGATTAATTTAGATGAGAAATTAAGTACATTTTTGCAAAAGCTGTAATTACTCAATTATACAAACTACCAAGATAAGCAGTAAATATGAACAAGAACATTATTTTTATTATCACAGTTATTATTGATTAAGGTCTCAAATGAAGTTTGAGTTATTTCTGGGAAAACATGTTGGCAAAATTGAAATTACTGGGGTTAATATGAAAATAATTGAGAGAAATTCAAGATACATTAGAAGTCAAAGACATTACTAGTTTTTATCAGTTTTCAGGTTTTGCATTGGCATTTCCAGGTTTATCTTTTAAACCAATATACATTGTATATAGGGGCAATGTATGGAACAGGCATAAAGGATGTGTGTGTGGAGAGGAGTAGTGGCAGAAAGGAGAAATCTACTTCTGTACATCTCCTGCAATACCTTTCTCTTTCTTTTCCTCTCTTTCTCCAAAACTCTCAGGGTAGTTTTCTAACAGTAGGCTTGCACAGAGAAGGATTTATCCTAGAAGGGTAAAAAAGCTTTATGGAGATAATACTTAGCAAAACACTTTAATGTCTGAACTACCAATAGAGCTTGCCAGTTCAACAGATAAATTTATGAAACATATTGGAGGAGATAGGGCGCGGCTGTTTCCCATATCCATTCAAAAACAGCTGCCGTATCTAATATAATCTGGAGAGTGGTAATGAACCCCACTGTTCCTAATTTCTGCTCCAAAATGCAGTAAAATGTAATTTTTAGAACCAAAACCTGAGCAGATGGATAGTCAGAACAACACTGTAGCTGACATCAGGTCCTTGCCTATAGCACTGGAATTCTGTGGCTGTGGCTGGCTAATCAAAATATTTGCAATGCAGAGTTAGCCTTTATTCCCTCAGATAATGCTTTTAGATCAGCCTTGGCATTTTTTATTATTTTTTTTTAAGGAAAATTACAACATCCTAAGGTGCTGTTTATCAAAACAACAGCCTAGGATTAGAAAACGATCCTAGTCAAGCAAATATTACTTCGTGCAGAAGGTTACCTGATGCTTTTAGTGACCGATGGCATTGTACAAGAAGCAGCGCAGTCATTTTGCAACAGGCGAGTCTCAGCGGACTGGGAGCAGCCAGGGATACCTGCCATGTTTGTGTGGTTGTGATGAAACCTCCTGATTAATTTAATCTGCTTCAGAAGCAGCAGATACCATCAAATATTAATGCTCAGGATGTCTGAGAGCACGCTCGCAGTACAAATGGAGACCAAGACAGAAAGTCCCTAATTTAACACTGGACACAAGTTCACGGGGTGCGGCAGAAATGCCTTGCAGGTGAAAGAGGTCAGACCAACGGCACGGCACGGCAACTTAGAGGCAGCCTGAGGTGAGCACAGCTTCCAGGATTAGCTTTGGTGGATCAAGTAACGGTAGCAATAGCCTGAGGGGTCTGGTTGGCATGAAAGTCTGCTGGAGAATTTTACCTCAGCAGTGTACTACATCGAAGCATTAGCTTCAGTAATATACCGCCTACAATCTCGATAATTACACTGAAATTTCCCTCTTAAATGCCCATGCATATAAAATGGATTTTTTATGATGCAGCTTCTATATGAGAACGCCTTGTCTTTAACACATGCTGTGTAATATATATGTTTTTTCTTTTTAGATCAGTACCGGCATTATTTTTACAAGCTAATTTTCCTTGCTCACCTTATTTTTCCTCCCTGTTTATCCATGACAGAGCCACTCCCAAGCTGTTTGAAGTCAGCAGAAAGACTACTAGAGACTTCAAAGGAACCTGACTGTGTTCTTAAGAACATTTCAGAATGAGCCTTTGCCTGTGCTGAAGGGCCATTTAACGAAGGGGACGTGAAATGCAAGCAGAGACAGCGCCAGGCTCTGTCATACCCCATAGAAAAGGATAGTTCTTCCAAGCAGAGCAGCTAACTTGGGCAGATTACTTGTCATGTTTAGGGAGATATGTTTAGGATGGTATTGAGTAGTCTAAGATGACAGAAAGCATTTTCACTTGGGACTGGTGACAAGGCAAGGACAGTTTACCAAATTAAAAATCTGCTGGTGGAAATGGCTATACGTCTTGCTCCTAACACATCTTTGCACTGAAAATGTATCCTGAATTAGCTCTGATTTGATCTGATTTCAGCAAATCTGCTGGTGATAATTTGCCTATTCCAGAGTCCCACACTTCCCCCCATAGAGCCTGATTGATTTCTAAAGCAGACATAATACATTTCTCTTTACCACTGACCCATTTCAAATGCCAACTCTACTTAGTCATGATGTCTTAAACAACGTGAAATTTTTGCTAAGTAGAGGTTCTGATTGCCACATTTGGAATGGAAGGAATCATTGCCAAATCAGGTTTACTTTTTCTTAAAAAAGATTGCCATACCAAGAATGATAGCTACTTACACTTATTTGCTTTATGTTTTGCTAGAGTATCCAGATATATCAGGAGTTTTTTTTCTTGTGCAAGGGTAAATGCTCTATCAGTCTGCTTTGCAAAACACATCTATATTAATCCTCCCTGCAAGGCTAAAATTCATGAACTTAGTGGCTTTTGTTGATTGTCAACAAAACCAGCTAAACACATCCACATTTTTCTGTGCTTATTGTTCTATCAATTCTGACTGATATAATTAACTTTGCACTTTTTTCATTGCAATTGCCTTATCACTTGCCATTTATCCTGTCTTATGCAGTAGAATGCATTTGCTGCTTAGATTTACAAATGGTTTATGAAGCAAGATCCCATTAAATCTGTGTGCACACTGGTTTCCTCTTTTGTTCTTATCATGCCTCCGTCTTACGATAAAAGACACTGCTGAGGGAATGACCATTGTAATTACAGGTACCTGAAGATAAATAAAACCTTTTTCTTTATTCACATGGGAGCAAATTCCCTCCTTTAAGCACGTCTACTGAAAGGATAGCTTAGGCCAAGTTAGTGATTATTTATGTTGTGAACAGAATCTAAATGATACATACAGAAGCACAACAATTTGCTTGAGCAATTAGCCTGAGGCTAATGTGCTTCCCTGACTGGCGATGTGACTCTGTGAGCTCTGTGTTTTAAATAATATTATAAATAATATAATTAAAATAGATTGAGGAGATGTTCAGAATTATAATGAATATGGTAACTCTTGAGCTAAACAGATAATTATATCAGGAGGAAAGAATTAGCCAAATTGTGTTGGGTTTTGGCAGACACTAACATTGGATAACTATATTTGACCTCATTTGTCCCCAGTTTTACAGGCAATCCGGTCTCCAGAGATGAACAGATGTACATAGTTCACTCTGTCACCTGGTTCACCATCTTCTCATGTGTTGTGTTCTGTTTATGGCAACAAGCTGCTACTGGTAGAAATTTGGCACAGAGACTTGGGAGTGAGACATATATGCATCTGTCTGAACACACAGAAAGCTTTGGAATTATTGCAATATTTTTAAAAGTTCTTTTTTTTCCCCCCTTACTTTATGTGCATTTTAATAAATCACAGGACTCTGAAGCCAAAGCAGTAAGGGTCAGTGGAAGCTCATTATTCTGGATTGAGCTACTATAATTTCAGCCTCTTGAAGACAGTTAAAATTACTGTAAATGCTCTTAATTTGGGAATGTTTTGATGCCAATAGTCTGCCTGGTGTCTCTCGCTTTGGTCTTGGCAGTTTCAAAGTGCACATCAGTTTAGTCCTTGTTTGTGTGCCAAGTAACTAAAGATTATCACCAGTGATAATGTTAATTAAAATTATTCTTTGAAAATATGCCAGAAATATTATTGATTTGGCAAAAAGAATGTGTACACATGTTATGAAAATATAAAGGTCTCACCCAACATTATAAAATCCCCAGAAATAGGGCTTCTATACAGAGGCAAGTCTTTTAAAAAAAAAATAAATTTAAACAACATTTCATAGATGCTTAAACCAAAATGAAGGCCAAGATATCAAGTGTTACTAAATGCAGTATATATATATATCACTCTCTCTCTCTGTGTCCATATATTACATTATAACATATTATTTATTTTTGGCTTGTTATATATCATGTAATATAATCAGATTGTATGCATATGTGGGTATAAATATGTGGATGTTTGTGTATGTTATATGTGTACACTTTACATGTAAAATACAATATGTATAATATATACAAATATAAATATACCCATATATAATATCATGAAAAAAGCACTAGGACCTGAATACTTTAAAGATTTCCTAAGTTTATTGACTGCTTCCTTCTTACTTCTATTGGTTCCTGACTTTATTCAGAATCACCTATGAAGCTACTTTTTCTACCAAACTTAATGAAAATCTATTTTATTCTCATTACTACCACTACATGACCTGTTCAGGTACTTGTGCATTTCAAAAAAGTTGTTCATTATGGGCTGCAAATATAGGCTTGGAAAAAATATTTATATTCTATTTACTTTAGTCTTCTCCTTCTACTTTCACATCTTGTTTGGTAAATTAAAGGACAACTTTCATGGTGCCAATTTTCCTGTAAGCACTTCTATATTTTCACTTGTAATGACTCACATCTTTGTTTGTAGTGTGAGATGAAGTATCCTACAACTTCCTTACTCTAGGATATTGCTTTTTTTTTTGTTGATTCATAGCACTCATTCCAGTAGTGCCTAACCAAAAAGTATAGTGATGCTATGACTGAAAATAAAAACAAAATGAGAAGAATTTTGCATTTGGTGTGTGCAAAGAGCCATTCATCCTTCACCGTTGTTAATAGGAACTGTATAATATGGAACTTAAACATGACCCCCCTTGTGGCATCCACTGTTTTTATTAGTTTTCTGTCGGTGGTGTATATTTACTTTCTGTAGGAGAACCAATGTGAACTCTACTTCTTCTTGAAAAGCCTTCATCTTATTAAAGTTATGCAAAGAGAAAAAAAGAGACAGTTTTCAGTTTTTTTCATACTCTAGGAATATTAGGAGTTATCATTCAGAACAATAAATACAGTTTTGTTAAGCCTTTTTTTTCCCACCTAAAATTGCTTCATCAGGTTATCAAACCTTTTTGTATTTACTACTGTTCTGACATCTCTCACTTTTATTTTCTGACTGTACCACTGCAGGTAATGGAGAGTCATGATTTAAACCACTGTGTAGACCAAAGAGTACTCTCTTTTAGGAAGGTACCACAGGGCTCTTATTGAGTATTAATGATACTGAACACATTGTGTCTTAGAGATTTAAATTCTGTGCTTTTGGACAATATATGTGATCCAAGTAATGAGAGGTTCAACTTTGCCTTTTAAATGTAAAGCACCTGTGTATAAATTAATGCTCACAGGTTGTAATTCAGTAGTTAGGAATTTTCTGCAAGGAGAATGTAGGTAATACTGTCAAGACATAGATTAGTCATTTAATTTTTATTTTCCAATGTATTACATGGGTAAGATATTATACAACATTAAGCACATAAAACAGATTAAAAAAATCATTTTTTCAAATTTGTAGAACAAAATACTTTCATCTATTCCTTATTGGTCATAAAAATAGTCTTTTTTATATCACAAACTTTGAAGTTGTCTTGTAAATTATACTTACATTTCTCAGATGAATAACTTTTCTATTGGTGAAAAATGATATCACTTTTCTGTTTACAGTAACCATATAGTCAATATAAAGAAGTAGATGTCAAGTCCAGACTGAATATACATTTATGAAAATTTGTAAAGTGTTTGTATATATAGTTGTATATTCTGATTACTTAGATGATATAAGACATCCAGGTTTCTTTATACAGAACAATATTTAATAAGTAACAGTTATAATTTTTTATGAACTGTCATCAACATAGCATGTTCAAGTGCACATCTCAGTTACATTGACAATAGATCATAATGGAGAATGAGTAGATAGAATTTAATCTTTAGTGAGTTGTTGTCTATTAAAAAAGACATGAACCAAATCCTTAACCAAAATGTAAGGGTACTTAGTTCAGACACACTTGCCAAGATATTGTTTTTTGCAGTCTTTACAAACATACTTAGCATGAAAAGAGGGAGAAAATTGTGGTTTCTAAAAAAATCATTTGTGCAATAGAGACCGTGTCTGCACAGCACTGAAAACTACTTTTCCAAATTTAAGAATGGAATATGTGAAAGTTATGCATTTCAAACTAAAGGCAGGAATGGCACTGAACATAGTGATTTGAGTTCTCAATCCTAGGAAAATATTTGATTGAACACACCAGAGAGATCAGAAGATTTGTAACACTCATATTTCTATTAATGTGTTTTATGTCCTTAAACCTAAACACATTTGGACCAAACGTTAGCTGTAGTCTCTTTCAGCAGCTTGTGTCATGGTCCACTACATTAACTCCCCCTTTGACTTCCCTCCTGGAATGCACTGACTCTCCCACTGCACAGGAAAATGGGGGAATTCAAACAATTGCATTTATTTGGTGATTTAGTATCCAAATCCATTTAACCTTCATACTGTCACTTGGTCTTAAACCAGGACACCCATGAAAACTTTCTCCTGGTTTTAACGACCTTTGAATCAAACCCCTGGAGTTCTACTGTCTTTGAATTTGATTAACTACCACTGTTTCAGAACATTTTCAGCAAACAAAACCAAACCCCCAAACACACAGGAAAATCCCAGTAAGTTTCTCCATTAGGAGATTAAATTTATATATAGTCTACTTCATGACTCATGGAATGACATGCATGATGAGTTTATAAAATTAAACTTGTAGCAAAAAGGCCAAATGGGAGGTTTAATTAGTAAGCCAAATATTTGTAATCCCTACACATTGTTCTGTTTGCGCAAAGTATTTGTGTCATCTTTCCATTACATAATTATGCTAAATAGAATTATTAGCTTAATGAACTCCCAAAATATCTCATTGACTTCCAGTGGCTTTCATCACTGATGGTGTTCAAACACTCTCAGGGCTAGTAGTTAAATAAATAATGCAAAAGCCTGGAAACTTTGCAGTTGCATCAGTAAAAACCTTTAGTGGTTAAGGTGTTCTACAGAAGAAACACTAATGCTTGAACTTCTTATCTTGTTATCTTTACGAAGGAAACTCAAGCAGCTACTGGGACTGAGCAGTGGTCTTGCTTAAAATCCAGACTATTCTTTGGTTCTATTATGAACTTCTTGTAGTATTACATGTGGGTTAAAGCTAAAGTACTCCTAACAGGGTGAGTTTAGGGCCAATGCATCCTTTGAAGATGAAGGCTCAGTGTAATTACAATGTAATCAGTATAAGGGGTAGATGATATCCCTTATACCTGAAATAAACAGAAAATAGTCATCTATATGTTCTTTATGTCTTTATTTCTATGATGTTCTTTATTCCTTTTAATCAGAAATTATTTTCATTTTCTTTTAAAAAAAATCTATGATAGACAAATTTCAGTACTATGTCAGTCTATGGTTTGTAATTAAGTAGAAAAATTTGAGACCCTCCCTCTTCTTTTCTTACATACACATTGCAATCACATCACATCCTTCCCTCATTTTCATGTCAAAATAGCAGGGGAAATGAAGCAGAAGAAACTCATCATGTCTTGCTTGTCAAGCATGACTAGTAGGAGGTTCCATAATCTATATGAATTATCTGCCATTTTGATCTGGCCAGGAAATTAATTTGCAACTGTTTTTAAAATGTCTATTTTTTCATCAAAATAAGTTAACATTCAGAAGTACTGAAATACAATGAAATAGAAAAAGCAATCTTACACTTCGTCTGCTTTCTTGCAGTTGTTGCAATCTTATCTGGAGAGCAGCACTGAGGAGAAGGACCTGGGTGTGCTGATCGACGAGAAGCTCAACATGAGCCAGCAATGTGCGATCGCAGCCCAGAAGGCCAACCGCATCCTGGGCTGCATCAAAAGAAGTGTGGCCAGCAGGNAAGAAACTCATCATGTCTTGCTTGTCAAGCATGACTAGTAGGAGGTTCTATAGTCTATATGAATTATCTGCCATTTTGATCTGGCCAGGAAATTAATTTGCAACTGCTTTTAAAATTTCTATTTTTTCATCAAAATAAGTTAACATTCAGAAGTACTGAAGTACAATGAAATAGAAAAAGCAATCCTACACTTTGTCTGCTTTCTTGCAGTAGTTGCAATCTTATCTCTGATACTGTCCTAGCAAGAAGGAGAAATACTCATTTTACCTGATACTGACTGAATGCTCAGTTCTTGAATATCGGCCTTGGAGCATCTTTTGTCAGTTTTCCAGCAGTGCTAGAGAATCAAAATCTGAAACCTGAACAAATTGTCTGCCTCAAGTCCTTGTCCCACTGACTAGAGTCTCTCCATTACACTCTGGTGGCCATTTACTGAGACCCTAAAATCAAAGCCAAGAACTATGGTTTTCACGGGTTCTGCAGAGCGTGCCTGAAGGTCCCTTTGGGTGTCAAGGCAGTCACTGATATCAGACTCCCAAAGCTGAGAATTTGTACTACTTGGCAATCTTTTGTCACCAAAATCTCATTGGTAGTTGTGTGACTTTGCCGTGGAGTGGGAGCTGCTCGCAAGCTGCAGGAGATTAAAGGGCCACAGATCACCTGTCTTCCACCATATCACTCAGTTGCCCTAAATCATATTTACATCTTCTTTACTTGGTGACTGTCAATGGGAAAGAGGAATGTTTCATTTGAAACCCTCAATTGATGTAAATCAGCATCACTGATGTGACTAGAGCTGTAGCAGTGTATGCTGGCCCATGCTGTGTTCCGCTCCTCAGAGTGTATTTTCCTCTACATTAAATTTTAGGGACTCTCACCCCTTAAAAGTGTTGCTATACTGTACATTACCAAAAGCATGTTTTATTCATGTGTTAATAATGTCCTATATAATTTAATATAATGTATCCTTAACTTGCTATTTAATGCAGATAACATAACTATCATAAAGAAGCACACATAATTTTATGCAAAGAGCATTCTAGCTGTCTATTCTTAGTACCCACATGAAAAGCTGTTATTATGATATATCTTCTGGGCTAAATGTTGTTATATATTTTGGAGCCACTTAATTGTATAAAAAAAGAACCAGGAAATATATTTGCTAAATTTAGCCCAATCACAAAGCTTTTTCTCAAAATGGTTTCTTTCAGAACATACAGAGAATTTGTGCTGTTTGGTATTTCAAGAAAAAAGAATGGTCTCTAGAAACTTTTTCTCCCTTTGTTGTTTTCATTTGTAAACCTATTGTGTATTTTGAAAGCATTGTTCTGGTTGTACAGGAAATTATTAATTTCCTCTGTCTGTTTCCATTTTCCCTATGCTTGGACTGTGATTTTCAGGCTCTGTTGCTTCCTTTTAGTTGCTTTATCATTTGCAGTGGAGAATGGGAAAAAAGCTGTCTCTTTTTATCATATACTTCTTTTCCATTATCTCTGCCCTGTTACATTTGTGCAACTCCTGTTTCATGCTATTTTCTCTCAGAATTTTATTGATATGAATTTTAAGAGAGTCTTTTCAATATTTCTATTCTTAAAACAGATTTAATGCATTGTAATAATTTTACTAGTGAAGTAACAGATTTAACAAACAGGATCTGATCTTCAAACATATTTTCTAATGAAAAGATTAGACTGAGGGCAATGCCCCCCTGGGAAAAGCTGTAACATTGACCTGAACTTGCATCTCACTACCAATACTATTGCAAAAGGATGGGAAGGGGAGGGATAGTTCAGTGTATTTCCACATAGTTCAATGTATTTCCACTTACCCATTCCCACTTTCTGCTACAGAGGTGCCCTGGAGCTGATCTTCAGAAAAGTGATGGGAATGAGGGATAAATTAAGTCAGGAATCCTGACTGGAGGTACCAATGTGCAGAGTGCTGGGTGACACTGAGCAGACAGGGAAAGGTCTTGTACCAGGCCTCCAGTTGCATTTTAAATGCCTGCACATGGGAAAACGTGTGAAGCCATCAAGGATGAGGTCAGAGTATCTGGTTTCCGTTCAACCGTGTCAACAGCATTTGATAATGCTAACAGTCCTATGTAGCCGTGAGCAGTTTGTGTATTGCTCTATATTGCAGTTGTGTGAACTGTGAACTCTTTATTTATCGAGAAAGCTTTTCAAGAAGCAGAAAGAAATTACCGTTACTGAATTTGTCTGATAAAGCAAATGTTTCCCTTTGCGTCTGTTAGCAGAGAAAAAACTGAGTATGCATGGGAAGTTTTGCTTTTCTGGGTCTTGCAAGGCAAGAGGCATATTAGGGATACTGTCTCAAAGGAGCCATCTCTGAAAGATCCACATTGCAAAGAAAACTAAGAATCGGTTGTAGTTTCAGAGAAATTAAAAAAGATACTTCAATATAGATAACTAAAGAAGGTGTGTTAACTCTGACTCCATATAGAGGAGTAAATAAGGAATAAATAAGTAACATTTGCAAATGTTACACTCCAAAATTTTCAGGAAATTAAAAAACCTCAAAACCTTTTCCGACTCTACTTTCAAAGGTCAGAAATCACAAATGAGAAGTAATTCCTGCAAGTTTTCTTAACATGTTGAGTGATATTTCATTCTGGAGCATGGGTAATGTCAGAGGTGTGGCCCTTAGTTTGTCTGTATTGAGGTCCACCACCGCCCAAAGAGCTTTATACCCCTTGGTCACATCTTTGTGAATGTTTCTTTCCTGGCCCTGCCAGCCCTCAGCCAGCCCACTATATATTTAAAGACAGTCTCGTACTGAGATTTTTTCTTATCATGCCTGGGCTCTCTGGCCAATGACATTTGTATTCACCAAAGACATCATAAAATTTAGTGGGAATGATGAAAAATTGGTAGGTACAGGAAATAGTAATATATAATAAACTATCAGAAGATAGCACAAAGGGTCCAAGTTAGCCAAAAATGAATCTGGTATAAGCTGGTATTTAGTTCCCATGATGCCTCTTATGAAACATTTCTTAGTTTGGGGGGAAGTTGTTTGTTTATTTGTTTTTAATATTTTGTCTGCTTTACCATCGTCTGTTTGTAATGGACCTGAGGGGATGTCTGCATGCTACAGATATGCCTTTTTTTTTTTTGCTACAGGACATATTGTTCAGGTATGGTGAGATACAGCTGTCCTCATCTGTAGTGATAACAGCTTATCTCGTAAGGAAGTAGGTTCAGGGGCAAGGCTGGTTTGTAATAAAAAATAGTTTAAATTATTGCAGTTACCCAAACCATCACAGCTGGGTCTCTTTCCCTTAAATCATTCCCTTGGGGAAAAAAAAAAACTAGGGGCTTGGGCAGAAGTTAAATGGCAAAGTGAAAGAAAAGTCAGGAAATTTCAGTTTACAACTTACTAAAAAACAACTTTAATGCTCATTCTTAAGAAGGACAGAGGTATTTCTGAATGAGCTGGTTACTGTGTTTGCTAGAGCCAGCAGCAAGGAATGGTACTCCATATCAATGTCACACACTTACGGCAGCACTTTGCCACGACAGCAGTCAGTATTCCAACAGGTGTAAATATCAAGTCATCTTCATATTTCCTAACACATTTCCAGAACTGTCATCAGGCTGGTCAAACCTATGCATATGATTGTTTTCTTCCAGCAGGTCCCCCATCAGCTCTTGTCACCGCTGTGCTTGAATGGCACCAGAGAACCGTGAGTATCAGGAGTGAGATACTTCCATCTTCTTGTACCAAAGATGAAAATTTCTTACCCTGTCCTGTATATGTGGAGCTGGAAGACGCAGTAACATTACAGATATTCCTGTCTTCTCATCAAAATGCACTCTTTTGTTGTACAACTTGTACTAAGATTAATAAGTGTTTGACTATTAGGAACAGTCAAGATTTGTAATATGTATAAGCAGTCATTAAACCCACTATGCTTTCTAAATCCGTTTGTAACTCACACATTTATCTTGGCTTCCTTGTAATTGCTATGAAATAGAGTTTCAGATTATTATTTACCTGCTGTGTTACAATTAGCATGTTCCTGATAGCTTCTAAATGGAAAACTAAAGCTGAACATCTGAGCCTAATTAGCAGTTCATGTCGCACATTACAGGAACGGATACTTGTTGCTTTTGGCAGAGTTAAGAGCAAATAGAATAGCATGCATAATGGTCGTATTAGGGTGCCAAGCCTAGAAATGTAATTAGTAAAAAATGAATGTAATTTGATTTCTGGAGAGAATGCTGTCTGAGGAAGAGGGGGATGTTACATTATGTTTGGGTGACTGATGCAAAGGAAAGAAAATAAGCTTTTATTCTTCACAGTGCAAATTCAAAACCAATAGAAACCTGATTCATTTGCATCAGCATTATTAAGTATAAAGATCACACAGAAGGTATATCAAGGGAGCATGAAAAATCTATTATTTGGATTTCTGCATCTATAGTCTCTCATAGTCTCTCATCATTTGCATAGGGAATGATGGCACGGATGTCCCCTGCATAAAGTACTTTGGCAATGGCAGGTGGCTTACAGTTAGCTTTGACAATCAGGCACAAAAATCCTGATTCTTACTTCTCTCAGGACTTTCTTGAAGGGTTAATTAAACAGTATCACTGGAGATCATCTGAATCTCTGTCTGGGAATTGTCAGCCTTGTTCTAATTAAATAGGAGCCTTGGAAGAGCATTTGTCTTGAAATTTATTACAAGGAGTGACTTCTTAATTCCTTTTCAGAAATAGGTGTTCCTGCCCCTGGCTGAAATCCTTCCTGGACCTCCTCTGGTAATAGACCAATGGTTCTTGCCATAAATCTGCCTGTTTCTGACCTTGGTATTAACCTTCAGTACTGCCCTTTCTGTTCTTCCTCCTGCATGCATTTATAAAAATGTTGTCTTTTTATTTCATACTTTCCATACGATATCCTTGGATTCTGGTGTCTGGCCACTTCACTGACTTTTTTTGGTGGGGGAAGGGGGCAAGGGTCTAACTAGCATATTCTTTTTTACTGTAATACCACATTTTTTTCCTATCAGTCTTACGAGAAATGTTGTTTCAAGTTTCTTATTTAATTAGATACAGGCTGACTATTCCCAGACAGAGATTTAGGTGATCTTCAGCGATATTCTCTTGTTCCTAATGCTAAAGAACATGCTAAAGAATGATCAGATGGTTTAAGTATCAGGAGTATGAGGGAGGTTTTGGTGTTCAACACTGGAGTGTGTTCCTAGTGGGAACTACCCTAGGCAAATGAACACTGTGTGAGCGCTGGAACAAGAGCCTTTTAGATCTGACATGATTATAGGGAACTTCTACGAAAGCAAGAAAGCAAGAAGTTGGGAATTTCTGTTGATACCTGAGAAGAGGAAAATCAGGTATACAAGAAACACTAATGCATGCAAGAGTAACAAATGACAGGAGAGCAAACTGGAAAAAAGTGCAAATATTCATGAGAGTAATAGCTGAATGATAGAATTAGCTATGTGACTTTTTCCATAGGGATTAAAAAAGGCATAATGGTCAATAAGATACAGCTGCAATGCTTCTAAACTTACTTCATAAAACAAGACACTAAATTAGAGTAAATCAAAATATGGCTGAAAAATGCTGTAACTGGATATTGTGGGTCTTGCAAAACCACCAATCTACATGACTGAAGACAACAGATGATTTGTATGTATTAGCCAATGAGTTAATGTTGTAAAACAGCAGAAGGTTTCTAACTGCCAAAGAAGTCAACCTTGCTTTTGGTATAGAGGCGCAAAATCTTACAATGTTTTAAGATGGAACTCAATGCATTCACCAAAAGGATTATTGCCACAGCTGCTTGCAACAAGAACTATTTGGGACTTGTTCTATTCTTGTTGTTGTTGTTGTTGTTTCCCACAAATGCACAGAAAGTCCACAGTCATTAAAATTAACAATTGGAAACCCACCAGATTTTTCAGTTATGTGCCCAGGAAACTCCAGGTTTTCACTTAGCACATATTTGATCTTTGTCTCAAGTCTAGGCTCTCCAGTCATTCACACATTTACACATAAGCAATGGTCTGGCACAAACTTCACCAGAGATTTTTTTCTGTGGATATAAGTGAGCTTGGCTTGCCACAGACCAGCTATCTGGCACTCTTCATGAGCACAGTGCGAACATTTTAGTCCTGACTTACAGACATGTCATCGGCATGAAAAACAGGACACGAGGAAGCAGGTCCACTCTTGACCTGACAGCTCTAGACAGCCTCTTTCCCTCTAGAGTTATTTTGACCTTCAGCTGCTGTTCCAGACTCTCTGTCTCCATCGCATACACTTGCCCCTCTGTTCACCCTATCTATCCTTCCACGTTTGCAGCTTGGCAAATCCATAAACCCACATGGCTTATCTCTGACATACCATACACATTACTGCACTGACCTGCCCATTCACTGTTCTTACTATTTTAAGGAGCCCTAACTGCTCCATCTCCTGAGCCAAAAGCACAATTCTGATGTGTTTATTGGGTTGAGTTCCTAATCCTCATAGATCCCAGCGATTCTTGGATCGCAGTCATTACCAGCTCTCAGTACAGTCCTATTTGTAGAGAAGTTTCCTTTCTCCCACTTTTATTCCAAGAAGCCAGCTAGTTAGGATTTTTACAAAAAAACAGAACAACCTTCCCTGAAAACAATTTAAACATCCATTGTTACTTGATTTGTAAATCTACTCAGATTGGCAAAATGGATTAAAAGAACACATTTTAGTTCAAATAGCTCCTAGAGAAAACTGGAGCTATTCCAAGCCTCCTGGCTTTCCTGGCACACACAGCACTTCTGCCTGACAGCTTCCACTAACTTGTTTTTAATTCTCCCATAACTGTTACGAAAAACTGTAAAAAGTGAATTGCTTCTCCTGGGTTACACTTGCAAAACTTTTTAGCAGAACGGCTCTATCAAAAAAAAATAGGCATGAGATTCAGTAACAGCAGCAATTTCTCTAATCAACAGTTTTTATTCTCTACCAAAACAACCATGGCCACCTTTTGCGAAATTACTGCTAACCAGTAACAGCAACTAAAGGAAACATGGTATGTCAGTAGGATACCATTAAACAGCTCTGTTTTGATACTGGACATGAAATACATAGAGGCAATGGAGAGAGTGGAAGGGGTGACTTGTAGTTCAGTTATAAAATGGCACAGAGATGGGATTTGATCCAGTCATTGCGGAGATGTACCACATAGCTGACTGCTGGAGGTCTGCACCTCCAGCCATCTCCAGCGGGAGAGCCACACTGCGACCGCAGAGACACTACTCTGGCTTTCTCTCCCTGCATAGATTCAGACTGGCACAGTAAGCTGCCTGCTACACACATCCTTAATCTGTAAACAAGTGTGTCATTTACTGCCTATGCACTTGGTGTGGGCTGTTTGCAAGGCTTATGTGATTTCTCCCCTTACATTAGTTCACTTCTTGGCAGTCCTTTCTAGCTTGACGACCAATCTTGCCACCCCTTCAAGTCTGCTCCTTTGTTGTAATGTTATGTTGCACAAGTAGTATGCAACAGCATTCTGAAGCAAAACCTGTTGTTTCTCTACTCTTTTTCAGGATTGAAAGACTCCTGTTTTCAGTGTGGTTTTCCTAGGTGTCCCAAACTGGTTTTAAAACATCCACGACATGAAACATTTGCGCTGTTTCTGAATCAGGCTGTTGTAACACACAGTTGTTTCATAGCAAAACCAACTTATTCTCTGGATGAAAGAAAGGCAGCATTGTAACACTGACAGCGAAGAGCCTTGCATAGAGCCAGAGCATCCCAGTGCTGTGCCAAGGTGAGGCGGACTTCTCTTCACACCTTTCCAGAGTTAAAGGCACGCTGCACTTAGAAGGAAGGACAGGAGAGAGAATCTGTTTTTATGAAACAATAAAAAAAGGCCTCTGTATTTCTTATTTTTGCCCAATTTCTTTATCATTACTTTGCTGAACCTCCCCTCTGAGTTCTTCCTCTGGGTGAACCTGTTCAGAACCAGAGGCCTCTTATAGAACATGCTGTGCCTGCTGTCCAGAGATAGGAATTTACTGCTTGCTCCTTCTCACCTCAGGATTTAAAAGCAGCTGAGAGATCACTGCAAAACTCATTATTCTTTGCCTTTGACTATAAAGATTAAATTATTACTGTACCTTTTTCCACGATGGATTCCACTGAGGAGATCTCTTTTACAAGATGCCTTGTTATGGTGGCAAAACTGTCTGTATCTTGCTGCTTTTCTAGTGACAGGAAGTATCACTTTTCTGAGCATCCTTTACAGGTTTTCTGGCAATTCAGTATGCCTGAATTATTTCCATAACTTGCAACAATATACAATAAGATTTCACAGCTAGAAGTACCTTTTAGGAAAATGAAGCCTTGCCTAGCAGATCCATCAACTTTGGTAAGATCGGCCTTGCATGTACGTGAGCTGAGTAAGATATTTCTAGCCTTGCCTCTGGAAAGAAACCAAATTGAATGTTGTCATTCCTAATTCTGAATCACAGTAATGTACTGTATAATATAGGTCCCCGTTCTGGCTGAATCAATATGATTTTCAGTATAATTATTGTAGACGGCAAAGATCGTACCCAATGTATTTTCTGATGTTATAAATCCTTTTCAGACCTTATAATGCTACTAAAGTCTTTAGGTGGAGTATTGAACGAGCCAAGAATCTGGAGAAAAATAAATGAAGTGAGATGATATAATTATAGACTGTGCCCTAATCCACCTATAGGATAAATTAAGATTGCATAGATTATCTTCAAGTTTTGTAAGGTATTGTTTAGTAAGATTAAATTTCTGTCGTAATTCTAGCAAAAGATAGTTTGAAAAGTGTCCTTGGAATATGACTTCAGAGAGAGCTGAAGTTGTGCAACATTGCTAGAAATCCAGAAAATCTCTGAGTACATATGATTGGATTATAAAATTTGGACTCATTTATCTGTCTAAGAATCAGGATTCTTGATTCCTGGTTCACTGCTGAGGTTAGCTTCAATTTAAATAGCTGTATACCTCCCGTCTCTCTTGTTTCCTGTACAGTGTATTTCTAGGACAGAAGTGCTTGGTGCACGCCTAGGTCGTAAAGCAGTCCCACCACCTCATGCTGGAGCAAGGAATGAGATGCATAATGCACAGGGCTGCACAGACCACCTGAAATATCCGGACAAGCAAAAAGGTCTTTCTGGAAGAGAGAAGAACAGTATTATTAACATGCCTGTGGCATGAAATGCATCACAGTGAGGATATATTTGTATTGGGTAGAAAACATCTAAGGCAGGAAATTTGTCTCTCTTCCCATCTTGTGTAGTGTGGTACAGCACTAGGCAGACTTACATGCTTCAGGCTAGGGGCTATGTGCTTGCAGATACATGATAACAGGACAGCAGGTACTACACAAATATATCTACACTGTAACCAGACCACAGATGGTTTAGGTGTGACCAAAGTGGATATCTGCACTCCAGCATCCCGATTTATTTGGTGTGTGGAAAAAGTCAAGCTGGTTGTTTATGTGTGTGTTTGTAAGTAGCACCAAGGGTTTTGTTGTTGTTCATAGTCAGGTATTTGAATATCTTAAAGAATCACTGCATTTAATAATCCACGAATGCTACAAACTTCTTCATTTGCATTTTGATTGTCTTCCACAGAATGGACTTGGCTAAATTTTGGGCAGTAAGAATGATTTCATTGCCTGTGTCATTATTATCACACAATTATTCTCTAATCTTTTAATTAACACAGATACAATTCCTGATAGTACATTTATTTTAATTTTATTGCAAATGATGCACATGGTTTCCTGAGTGACCCAGACCATTTAATGGAACAGCTAACTTTTGCGGTTTTAAACTAATAATTGGATTGCTCTGCAGCTAGCTAGCTGGGTTAATTTTAAATAGATTTTAAGCAAATTTTACTTCCAGATTACAATTTACTTCAAATAACAACTGCAAATAAATACATAGTCCAACATCGCGTTCCCAACAGATTTGCTGTTTGGCCAATATCTCATTAAGAACTTCCAGTTCTGCTTAAAAATTGTTAACTACCTCTGACAAGCGTCTGCCTCATATGCTAGCAGTATAATCCTTGGCCCCAGTACAGAAAGTAACATCTGCTTAGGTTTTGACGCACACAAGCATAACCAGAATGTGCGTTGATGTCAAGGAGGGGACTTTAAAAGGCACAATAATACCAGTCTTGCAGCAGTTGTCCATGTTAGCTTGCAATTCTCTGAGCTTCACAGGGATCTATGCACATTTATCTAAACCACATTTATCTAAACTGGAAGTGAAGATGACCTTTCATTGCACTAAGTTGATCTTTGAAGAAGTTTTTGCAAATTGCAAAGGTTGCATAAAGTATTGCTACAATAAACCTAGGACACAGCATGATATTATAAAGAATATGCCACTAGGCATTTGTGAGGACACTTCCCATTAGCTTTCAGCTGACTCTGTACTTCTGTGTACAGTGTTATAATAATTCCCTTTTTTTTCTTGAATAAAAACATTGCTGATCTGCTCAATAGCTAATTAATTAACTAGATATAATAGACCTAAAATTACTTACATTTTATCCTTGTTTTATGCCAATTCAACTTTAAAGTTTGTTGATTTTATAAAAGTTATGATAAAGTCATATTTCTGACTCCATAAATTTAGCTATATATATGTATATAAGCTGAGAGTGGTAAAGTAATAAAGCCATTTGTGGAAAACAGTACGAGTGTGGGTCACTACCATAGATCATTTAGTCACTAAGCTACTGAACCAAAGTGGATAATGAAACGTTCCAGTGGGCCAGTATATCCTTATTGTTTGTGTTGCCATAACCAAATCAGTCAGGTCTTATAGTGTATTGCACCTTCTCAGTGTACCAAGGTCTCTTTGTGCTAAGAAAGAGAGAAGTGGAGATGTAGAAACAGCCACTGCTCTACTAGAGCTTCCATTCTGAACTACAGTTAAATCTAGATGTGCTAAATAGAAGGTAACAATAACATGCAAGTATCTTTCAGTATTATTTAAAAAAGCAAAGAACTGCAGTGTTATTCCCTTGAAACATGAAAAAAACACAACAAGCTGTACAACTTTCCATATGGAAAATCATAGAAAGGATACTAATATTGTTCAGGTTTCCCCAGCACATCAGAATGCTGAAATGTAAATTCAGCTGTAAAGTTAGTTTCTGACACGGATCATCTAGCGCACTCTTTCTGTCTATCTTTCTCATTTAAAATGTAATTCAATTAAATTATTTCAATATTGAAGAGAAGAAATTGAAAACAAACTGAAATAATCTACTACACCTTCATAAAAGAATCAGATGATTTTGAATTAAGTGGTTCATATATATATATATGAAGAACAAAAAACATCTGAGGTAAAAACACTGAGGTGTATCATTTTAGCAGAAAAAAAGAGGACAGGTATGATGAAAAGTAGGGTTAAAGAAATATCCATCGCCATTTGAGCAGTTTAGTAACATTTTAAAAGGCCATTTTTTGTGACTCTAAGTTTTTGTTCTTTGAATGTTCAAAAAGCCCCCTGTATTTCCATATGCTCTATTTCAAATTTTCCCCTTCATCTTGGTTTGCAGGATAAGCAAGAAACATAAACATAAATAAAGATATTCAGCAATTAAAATTGATTTATGCCTTTTTGAATATCCATAGAACACAACAAGATTTCTCTGCTGTGGTTTTGTACTATAACCATTCAATGACAGTTTTGCAGTACAGTGATGAAAACAAACGTGGTTCACAAAATTCCAGTGGAAACATGCAATCCACACATGCAGTTTACAAAATGTGCATACTGAAATATTAATAGTGTATGCTTATAATTGAATTGCCAGGATTATTGAAAGCAATGTTACTCTACTGCTCAATACAGTGAGATGCAGAGATCCCCAAACACCATCTTCACTACCCCATCAACCCCAAAACCGTAAGTTATTCAGCCATGGCACTGTGCTGAAACTAGTGAGCTCCTCCTCTTCAGCATTGCAAATTTGTAAGGCACAGCGCAACAGCAATGCAGCTCTGTGACTTTCTGGATTCATGCTTGTGCCTCCATGTCTTCTGTGCTCCTCTCCTAATTGCACTCGGTCATGTCAGTACGCTCTCAGTGTACACAATTTCTTCTCTCCTTATGGAGTGGATGTTTCACAGCTGCTATAACAAGGTGGAAATGCTTTATGATGGAATAGAGGGAGGTCTGTATCCCCCAGATATGCCGTCTGGGAACATTTAGAAACATAAAATGAAATAAACACTACATTTTGGGTGCTACTTGAAGGACTTGAAAGGCTATTTGCTCTTTGCAGATCTTTCGATGACCATAAGAAATGATTTCACTGCACCTACGGAATGGTAAGAAGTCTATTTAAGGCAAAAACCCAACACTGCAGGGTGGTGCCAAAATTTAGTGTGTGAATGGACCCTAGCACCTCCCTCACTCCCTGGCTTTAGGAGGGACCAGTTCCATATCATGACCTGCTTGCACACTTTTGAAGGACAGCTCTCCAGACCCACAAGCAACATGCAGAATAAACAGCAGCAGGATAACACGTAGCATTAAAACACTTGAACTGATTAAAATGAGCAGCCAGTGTTGGAACTTATAATTATGGGTTGGTAGCATAATAACGGTCAGCCTAAAGAAGACAACTGGAAAGAAAAGGAGAAATGCATTTTTAGGTTGTATCAACTGCTTACCAGCTTTTAACACACAGTAATGAAACATAAAATTCCACACTGAAAGGCAAAAAGAAACAATGACCTTAAGACCTTAAGATGCTCATCATTTATTGCAGAAGGGGCAACAGGTCATCTGAACTGCTGTTCTTTTGAACGAAGCTGACTCGTTTCAAAAGTTACCCCAATGCTGAATTCATCCCACTATATTTAGCTGGAACTTTTCTTCTTAAAGGACAGTCAGTCTTGTCTAAGGATAACAACAGACAGAAGCAGCAGTACTACCTTCGGTAACTGATTTTCATGGCTTAATCACTGTCACAGGAAATGATGCTTAATTTTTTAGTTTTAATTTGTTTTTTCAATCATTGCTTTTATTATGCCTTTCTTCACTAGATTAAAGAGCTGTTTAGTGACTGGTAGTTTCTCCCTGTAAAGAAACATATACCTTGTAAACAAATATCTTCATCATCCTTTTTAATTTTGAAGACGTAAGTACTTTCTCCAATCCTTCATTAATTTTTCTATGCTGTTCTTAGCATTGTCTCATTTCTACCACCCTTCTAAACTTATGGAAACCAGAAGTAGATGTACTGCCCTACTGTCATCTCATTAAAGTTCTGATTTTGCAGAAGTAATGCTACATGCTAACAGTATGATGCTTTTCAGGACACAGAATATTGTTCCTGTTATAGATCTATTACTTTGCATTTGCTATACTGAAACACTGTGCTTAAGCAAGTTTCATTTGCCAAGCAATTCACAGCAATCTCTGATTCCTCTTTCCTTATCAGTATTTACCACTTTGTCAGCTCTGTGTCATCTGCAAATGTTGTTGGAGTGCCTTTATGTGCTTCTCATCACTGAGGTACCGAGAGCTTTCAGTCTATTATCAAACTCTGGAAATGCTAGAAATACATCTATTATATGATGGTTCTCCCTTGAGAATGGCATTTTGTCATCCGTTAATTGTATAAATTTTAATCCATTAAATTTATGCTTTAGATTGCTGTGTCTACTCCTCGTTTTTTAATCAGCCTGTTGGGCAGCACTCAGATGAATGTCTTGCTTCAGCTTATGTTGTGCCTCTACTGTGCCTTCATCCACTGTAAGTGAAATGCCCTCCAAAGATATCACATTTGTTTGAGAAGACCTTGTTTCCATAGGATTGTGCTGGCTGGTATTCATCATATACCTTCTCTCTATTTCCTTGTGAGACAATTTAAATTCTTTCTACTCTTACAGGCTTAATGGCCGGACCAACAGTCCTACAGACTGACTGCCTGAGGCATGATAGAGCTAACAAATATTGGCTGTTCCAGCTTCATCTGCTGCAAGGGCTGGATCTGGGTTTCCTCAGTGGAGGGTCCCATGGCAGCAGTGGTCATCCCCTAGATGAAGCCCCCTTTGCATGGCAGCAGCACATTGTGTATCTGTCGCACTTTGGCACGTAGTTATGTGGGGATCGCTGGCGGCTTGGGAGCCCGCCATCTCTTTCCTTTCCTGAGAAAAAGCACTGACCCAGATGGAAGCAATTCATGGGCCAATCTGGATCAGAACTGCTGAATAAGCTGCTAGTTCTGGCTGGAAACTTGCCCAGTACTCCAGACTTTACTAAAAATAATCATCAGTAAACTAGCTGTCTCCTCAGCCAATGCTTTTGCTACTCTGGGTAACCTGTCTTAACCTGTTCCTTAGCTTACATTATTTTTCCACCATCCACATAGGTGATTAAAGCTTTCCTTAATTATTAGTATAGTGAAAAGTACTTCAACATTCATACGTAATACAATATCTCTTTGCTTCTTTCCATGTACAAGTCAGAAATATTTATTAAAAACTTCACACCTTTATATTTAATGATATTTTGGCTATTCATTCCTTATGCAGGTACTCTGGCTTTTTTTCTCCTTTCAAGCAATAAATCTGCAGTGTACTACAGATACCTAAAAATGAATTGCTTGCCTATGTATTCATGGTATCAGTCTGAAACAGATTTTTTGTTTGATTGGTTTTTGTTTATTTGTTTTCTTTACACAAAAGGAATCTTTTACTTTGAAGGGTTTGCCTATTATTATATTTGTCTCATTTTAATTGCTACTTTATTTCCCAAATCCGTAATAAAAATATAACTGATAATAACTATTGTTTTGATTCTCCCTGGATGTGGAGTGAATATGTTAATCCTGAAACATTAGGAATATTCATTTTTAGAGAGTTCCTTCCTCAAAACACAACAGGCCTGATTTTCATTTGGCTCACATTGCAAGAAAAGGAAGAATTAGGTTTGTTATCCCTGCTCCGTGTCTTTCCTTCACAGCATGTATCCAGACATGGTAAACTGCATTCCCTCGAAGTTTTACACCTTTCTCTTTTAGGTGGGAGGGTAAAAGATACATTCATGGATACTTTCTGGATCTTATTAATAAGCTGTATCTGAAAACATGCACAGAGACCTGTGTCAGTGCCAGACTGGTGTCTCTTTTGCGCAAATCTTCTTGTGGTAAGTACTCTGTCATGTCATCCAATGTCTGCTCTTGGGTCCAGAATGAATCCAGAGCACACTGTGCAAGAGCAGTGTTTATTTCTGCAGCTGTAAATCTGTAGCTAGGAAGATGGTGTTTCTGCAGTATGTGTTGCTCTTGACTCAGAGTAAAGGACATACTTTTATCTCTTTTTGCCTTCCTTTACATAAAAATGTCTGTAACAAATGAGGAAACTGTCCTTGGCAAGGAGGAGAGCGTGAGTCTCAGGTTGGATCAGTCAGGTCAAAGGAGTTTGACCGCAGAGAATTTAATTTTGATAGTTTGTGCAGCACTGAGGCCACTGGTACTGCAGAAGGATATTACATTTTGTTTCTTAATTTTAGATGTCACTGTTGGAGAAGATGACCAAAAGTTTTAAAAGTAATGAAATAGTGAGGCTGTGACCCCGTGGGAAGCCTGCACCGGAGCAGGCTCCTGGCAGGACCTGTGGACCTGTGGAGAGAGGAGCCCACACTGGAGCAGGTTTGCTGGCAGAACTTGTGACCCCGTGGGGGGCCCACACTGGAGCAGTCTGTTCCTGAAGGACTGCAGCCCATGGGAGGGACCCACACTGGTGCAGTTTGTGAAGAACTGCAGCCTGTGGGAAGGAATCATGTTGGAGAAGATCATGGAGGACCGTGTACCATGGGAGGGACCCCGCGCTGGAGCAGGGGAAGAGTGTGAGGAGTCCTCCGCCTGAGGATGAAGGAGCAGCAGAGACATGTGATGAACTGACTACAACCCCCATTCCCTATCCCCCAGCACCCCTTGGGGGGAAGATGTAGAGAAAATCAGGAGTGAAGTTGAGCCCTGGAAGAAGGGAGGGGTGGGGAGAAGGTGTTTTTAAGATTTGGTTTTATTTCTCATTATCTTACTCTGTTTTTGCTTGATAATAAATTAGACTAATTTCCCCAAGTCGAGTCTGTTTTCCTGTGACGGTAATTGGTGAATGATCACTCCCTGTCCTTATCTTGACCCATGAGCCTTTCATTATATTTTGTCTCCCCCTGTCCAGCTGAGGAGGGGGAATGATAGAGCAGCTTTGGTGGGAGGTTCCCACCAGCAGTGGGAACCAATGGCGTCCAGCCAAGGGCAACCCACCAGCACATCCTTCCATGTTCTGGTCTCTTCAGGAAACTTGTTACACAGCTGTAACTGCTTTATTTCCAGCACTTTCTGTTTCCTGGGCTTTGTAAGCTGCGTTGCCAAAAGCATTAAAATCTAATCTGAAATAAAATGCAATGAATAAGTGTAAAGAACCAAAAAAATGGGAAAAGGAACTTAACACAAATGGCTTTCTTGAGCTTTGATTAAACTGAGGTATTTCACCCAGTCTCCTTGAAAGCCTGTTCCTCATCGTATTTCAAACTATGCAGAGGAGAACAGTAATAATTTAAAAGTACTTAATGTTTTATGCATAATTTTTCATATCTGGAAAGAAAAGCAAAAATGTATTATCTAAAAATAGCTTAAATGGCTGTTTATGTTGCATTGCTTATATTGCACTGGTAATAGACTTCTGTTACTCTCCACCTGGAGCATTTACAGAAATGCTCATTTCAAAATGAACAGAGATGCTGAGATGAAATTGCTGGAGATAAATGTTCTTCAAAGTTTTTGATGTTAATGTACAGACCAACACAGGAGTTCTGAAGAAGTTCAGTGTAGAGCAAATCTTTTTTTCCTATTTGCAAGAACCTGAATACCTGAAAGTGAGCCAAAGCATTCCCAGTGCTTATTTTGAGGAAGTTTGTGAGTGGACACTGCATATTGTATTCTACTTCTCAATAACCTTCCGAAGCATTAGAGGACTATAGATTTTGGTGAGAGTATCAATAAAAATATCTTAGTCTGTCCCTTGGATGACTTTTTCAGGGAGGGTTGAATGTATTTCTCGTTTTACTCATAGAAAATAATAAATGGACATTGGATTATTGGTGCTCCAGAACACAGAGAAATTGTTATGTATGTTCAAGTATGTTGAAACGCACGTACTTTAGCTAAACTGAGACTGATGGTAATTTGTTTCTCCTGAAGTAAATTTAATAGCACTATGCAATCAGTAATAGTATCCATCTGATGTTTTATCCTGTGTAAAGATACCATTGATCTAAGTTACCCCCCGTTAATTTTAATCCATCAGCACTGATATTTTTCACCTATGAACTGCTAGTGTTTCAGTTGTAACACTTGCAGTGTTACAACCTAAAAATTAACATCTGCCTTGTTTCCATGTTGTGTGTAGTAGTAGAACACTGATTATTAACTGAAGCCTGGGAAAGCTCACAAGGACTTGCCTACATTTATGAGTACCCTGAAAAAACCCCCTCCTTAATACCAGACCAGAAACAAATGAAAAGAGACTGTAAGTACTAAAAATTATCATCACTTTAAGGCTGTGGAAACAAGGAAAATAAGTTAAAGAATTCGGCACCCAGATCCTTTTGACATTCACTGGGAATTGAACTTCTCAGACTCAGCTAGAAATCTTAAATTCGGGGGCAGATTTTGAAAAGGTATTGCTTATTGAATGCATATGTACATATAGTAACATGCTCAGAAGCATGCTGGTTGCTGAGCACAGTGACACGCCCACATCAGCGAATACTTTGATATCCAAATATTAAATATTTTGACTTAGTCATATGCTTCTATAGCTGTATCCTGGTTCGAGGTAAAACAGAACCAATTTTGTTAGAAGAGGCCCAGCTAAGAAGCGAAGTTACTGAACAAAATTGGTTCTGTTTTACCTCGAACCAGGACAAGCTGGAGCCAAGTGATACCAAAAGTAGGTAAGTATTTGAAACCCTCTGCTATATTTTTCCTATATATTGTTGACTGTCAATGACATTTGCTGCCCATTTAAGAGTAATTTGTAGTTATGTTTATTCTTAGTCAGGACATAAAATACCTGATAATATATTGTGGTCCTGAGACTACTATAGTAATCATGGACAATCTTACTTATCCCAATTCTTCTGAAGCACATTTCATAGAAATTAAAGTGAAAATCTTCCTTCACAACAGTTGCAGAGATTTAATTAAATCTTTCTTTATCAATGGTAATGATAAAAATATATTTCCAATCCTTTGCTGATTGAGTAAAAGACTGTCTTTTAAAGCTTTTAAGCTGCTTATTTTTGAAATCTTCGCACAAGTAATTTTAGAGAACATTGATAACAGAAATGTTTTTCAGTGAAAACAGTTCCTATAGAGAACAAGATAAAAGGCTTCATTATTTTTATAATGCAGTAATGTTAGCTACGTTTTAAAGTAATTTTTTCTAAGTATGGCTTGAAATAAAATAGTATGCGCAGTTGTAGGTTGTATGTATACAAACAGTATACAACAGTAGAGGTTGTATGAAGACCTTAACAGAAAAAGAAACTGCAATCCTGCCACAAGAACTTTCTGTAGTAAAGAGAACGTTAATTTACCAACTTCTGTTTCCAGCTGACAGGAGAGCAGAGAGATAGCGAATTAAAAATCCTGTCAGTTATTAGTCCAAAGGCAGAATTACATACCTGAAGTGCCCATGGTTGTTTCTTCCCTAGACAGAATTCTAGGTTCTTAATATCTCTTAAAATATAAGGATTAATTTCAGCTAGAAGAGTTGCAATAAGACATGAAATTCTGTCATAGTCCATAAGACTATTATTTTCACTACACTTGTTGTTCCTCTCATAAATTCAGGTGGCCACGTCATTTCACCTATGGGTAGACACCATCCTTCTACAGACAGACCTTGCAAAGTCCAACACTATGCAGAGCAGCCACTTGGCTCCTCACGTGAAAGTCATGCAGGGACACTATTACCCTGTGTCACTGCAGTCAGAAAAGGACCTCAAACTAGTGAAGAAAAACAGCTTTCTAAGTTTGGAAATGCCTTAACCTTCCCATACTGAGCAGAGACCTTTCCAATGTGCTAGCGACGATAGGAAAGTGCTCTTGCTGACTGCTGGGCGGAGGCTACAGCAGCAATCAGGTAGCGGGCATGGAGGGACACAAAGGGAAAATGGGGACCAGGGACTGCTTGGGAGAGCAGGCTCAGAGCTACCTTCAGTACCAACCAACCCGATGTCAGAAGTCTGCTGAAAAGAGAGGAAAGAACTTGAGAAAATGGAAGTGTTGTCTGCTGATTGCAACAGAACAGAGAAAAAGAGATGCCAAAACTCAAAACTGTAGTAATCCCAGTATGAAGACTCCCAGTTAAAGCAGTTTCCATAATCTACTTTCCAGACCCAACACTTTTCTGGTAATAATTTTATAATCTCTCTGACTCATAAATTAATTGAGTTCTTTTCTATATTAGTAAAAAATTTCCTCACTCGGCTCCCAGTAGATGCAGTAAAAGACAGTGATCATGGTAAAAAAAATGACTTAATAACACTCCTGCTTCTTCCCAGAGACTGTCAAATGTCTCCTTACCACATGATCCCACTGTGGTAGTAGCTGCCTAATTAAAATTCTGTGCAGCTCTTTGAAAGTGGAGCACGTTTATCTTAAGATGGTGTGTACTCTATTTTAATGCGTTGTCTCATTCTGCTCTTTACTAAATGTTGCATCTGTTTGATACCTACAGTGCTATATATATAATTGCTACCAGTCTCATGATGCCTAATGAACGTATTCAGTTACTCCTGATCTATGCATTTTTCTTGGAAACTACTAGGAGTATATTTCATTGTTGTAGCTACGTCTAGCAATTGTGCTCTGGCGTATAACTTCTCGCTTAGAAAAAATGGTGTGGAGGCTGCCTTGTCAGATGCAGTTTTGCACAAAGTATGCTGAGCAATTGGTCAGACAGGAAAATGTTATGGTGCATCTATCACAGGAGCTTCATGCCGCGAAGACAATGAGACAAGCGTGGCAAATGGATCTATGCTCCCCTGTGCTAATATTAAAGGAAAACATCTGAAAAACATACGTTGTTATTTGCCCATAAGTACGAGCAGAGGTCTATGGGGAATTGTGCCTCTATTTAACGTGTAATGCCTTCCAATGACAGAGCTCTTGATTGTTATCTCTGCCCTATGCGCTTAATCTGTCCTGTCATGAATGAAGCATCGGGGGGAGTGGAACTTTAACAATTTACTGTTTTGAGTCTTATTGCCGCAGAATAAGATCACTAGCATCTTTCATGTGTCATTCAAGAAATTTAAGACAGGGGTCTTCAATCATCAGTTCCCCATAAACTGTATCATCTCTGAAACTTCAGTGCTCCATGGAGATTTTTCTTACAAAATATATATTTAAACAAAGCATTGCTTCTCTGCATAACATGTAGCATATGGTTAAATTGCCTTTAGGATATCCATTTCATTGTACAGATAGGTCTTATTTACTTTTTTTTTACTGTTCCTTTTCCTCACCCATTCTGCCATTAATTATGACCATAAAGTAGTCAATTAGTTGAGATTAAAGATTTGGTTACAGTCGTGACCCCTGGCAGTATGATTTCACTCAGCTTTAAGCTTATCTTTCTGCAATCTTTTTTAAAGCTAAAGCCATTGCTGGATTTGAAGTAGTAACATCTTTGTAACTAAATCCAAAAGCATTTCAGAGAAGAGGTAAAAATAGAGGTCCTGAATGTGGTAGCTTGAAGACAGAGTAAATGCTTTACAGATGTTGTCTACTAGATTAAAAAAAAAAAATCAGGAAAATGTTAATTGAAAAAAAGAAGAAATAACGTCTGTTGGGAAAGATCTAAATCAACAGCCGCTAATTTCTTCCTGTAGACAACCAGCAGCTAGTTTCTTTCAGTATTGTGCCTTGCCAGGAATAATGACATAATATTGAAAAATTCAGAGGTCTATTTAGACTGTAGTCTGTTTGACACAGAGACTGTTTGTTCTATGCTTGTACAGTGCTTGGTCTACCCTGTTACTCTCTTTTACTCTATTACTCTTTATTACAGAGTAATAAATACTCTCTCCTCCCCAGTTATGGAACACGTTTAGCACTGTAAACTTGTAGCAGAAATTGGGAATAAAGAAAAAGCCCTACAGCACTATCTTTATTCCAGATGTCCACTGCTAGGATGTAATTAAAATGTAATCATTAATTGAATGAGTTTTGCCTAAACATATAAATGTTATATAAATATATACAAATAAATAAATTTATATATGATTTATATAAATGTATTACAAATATAACTTTTCCTTAATATATATAAACCTGATTTAGAAAGTCAATCTTTTGATTGTACCGTGTGACTCACTGCCATTTTTAATGTAGTTTTTATATGACTAGGTGGCTCAATACAGAGACTATTGTGTGGGAGTGAATGACTGATTAAGGGAGATTGAAAGTCCGAGATACTGTTCATGAGTGTTAATGGTAGTTCAGTGCTATTTCTTATGCAATTATCTGGCCAGGGTTATTACTTTTAGAAATTAAAACCCAATCAACTAAAGGGCTTTTTTTAGGCTTTTTTTTTTTTTTTGNAGTCATTTTAAAATGCAATGCGTGTTACATTTGACAGGCTCATTGTGGGGAGCCTTGATAGTCTGACATTTAGCTCTATTAATGGTCAAGGAGGATAGTTTGACATTTAGCTCTGCTGTTCAAGGAGGAATGAGATACAACCAGTCTTTTCACATGTATGTGATCAACAATTACAAACAAGGCAAATAGAGCAATTTTAAGAATAAAGTATTCAGTTGTAACTGAATAACGTACATTGGGACCATACTATTTTGATGAAGCTTGGATGCAGGAAGGGAAGTCAACAAACTACTTGTCTTCTGTGCAAGTACCTGGTTTAGACATTGCTCAGGTGTCCCCAATGGTCCAAATGATGACTACAAGACCTAGGCATGTGGTATTGAATTAAGGATATTGTTTCATTTTTGCTTCAACATTTTTCATTGCCAGCAGAGAAGCTAACTCATATAAGATCTCTTTCTTTCAATTGCTTAGTGAGAAAAACAGGAGAAAAAGACATCATGAAAAGGTATTACCGATCACAGTATAAGTATCATTTCGTCTTTCTGGGGCTGCAAGTTTATGTGGTTTCCAGAGGATGCAAAAATACCCACTGGAATTCTGGCAATATCTTAAAGTGTGTCAGTTCATTGTAAGGATATTATAAGTGACAGTGTAACCTCCGTGGATATTTCCAGTTAGTATTTTGTCTTAAACTTTCCGTTGTTGGCAACATCCTTTTATTAACTTTCAGACAAGAAATCACTTGAAAATAGAAACATTAACAACATCTCTTTGTAATAAAGAGATGACATACATACAATTTACAGTGTCATTTTCCATCATGACCACTCATGAATTATGGTCAGAAACTGGTTGTCTTCAGAAGACAGATTTAATATAGTTCTGACATTAAAAACCTGCGTGAAAAGCTAGTGACAGTATTCTACACAAGCTGGTCTCTGAAGCTTTGTTGTGAGATGATTTCTACCTGTAAAGCGAAGAATTAGCTTTACATCAAGTTTTGGCATGTTGAATTTGGTCATTCCTGAACCTTTTCTTGACATTGCTGGCTATTGTTCAGCCTCAGATCATTCTTACTATATTCAGAAAGAGCTAAACTTGGTGTAACTAACAGTCAGTGTGCACAACTACATCTGTATCTACTCTGACTAGATGACATGAACCAGAGGCAAAGCACAAAGTATGTCTGGGTGTTCCCTTTTAGATAGTCATCCCTAAGGTAAATTCTTCATGTGAGTAGCAGCGTTCACAACATTAGTGGTGCGTAACTCTGGCTTCACAGACTAACCCTACTTTGCTTAACTGATAGTTTGGACACAACGCTAATGGCCTTCAGAACAGCTCCATATCAGGAACATTACAATACAACTCAGGTAAATATAGACAAAAATCTTAGACTTTCCTTAGAAAGAGAAAGAAGAACAAGTAGGCAGGAAGAGTAAGCTAACTGAAGAAAAAAGAGGAGAATAAGTATTAAAATGTTGGGGTTTTTTTGATCAAAAGGGTAAGTACTGAAATATTCAATAACTTCCCTGCTAGCATAAATGAGACGACTTGCCTTATTGCTTTCTATTTATGTCGCATTGGCAGCAAAAGATCACCTCTGCCTTTTCTGAGCCCAGGTCCAGCAAGACTTTTGTAAGCCAGTGGAGCTTCTGCTTTGGGTAAAATAAATCATGTGTGTAAATCTTTGCACTACTGCAATTCTTAAGTAAGCTGTAGGGTGGGAAAACTCTGCAAACAGCTGCAGGTAAATGTTAACAGAGATAGCAGTGTAAGGACTTTGTCCAGAGAAGATTCAGTTTCAGGGACTGCTGACCCTGAACCTTTTCCCATCCAGAATTCTGTATTGGCAATTGCATATAAATAGTGTGAACTATGTATATCTGAACACAATATGATAATTTGTATAATACATCCATTCCCAATCCTTCCTCCTACATCAAACTCTCCCAGTCCATGGTTGGTTGCTGCTTAGGGTATTCTTTGTGGTCTAAATAAAGTTTTGAAAGTCATTCTTACTTGGTTTCCCTCTAGATACAATGCACATGTGTCAGGGGACTTTAGTGCAGTATTTCCTCCCTTCCCAAGAAGGAGCTGAGAAAGTGGCACTCAATAATTTAGTACATTCAGAATGATTTCCACTCTCATATTCAGGGCTCATAAGCATCTTCCTGTATGCTTTATTTTGGCCACGTTGACCTACAGTTTCTCCCATTAGTTCGTTGTCCTTCTATACAAAGCCGCGATTGCAAGACTGGTATGAACAAGGAGCGAATAGGAAGGCACGGGATTGGAAGCTCCAGGAAGAAGAAGGGGTGTATGAATGGGTTGTGTTGTTGACTCCTAGATCAGCAAGTCATCATCTACATGCAACCTGCCATGACACCCAGATCAGGAGGAAAGCAGACAGCCCAATAATAGCTTAAACCAAGGGACAGGCTAAAGTAATTAAGTGACTGTGAGCGATGCGAGTATAGAGAAAAGGATTGAAGTTTTAAGCAACCCAGGCAGACAGACAGAAAAGGTGGGCAGGTAGGAGATTCAGATAGGCTGACAGGTAAAAAAGCCTAATGATGTACAGGGGTGACACAAAAAAGTAACATCCATAAAAGTGTCTATCTAAATGCAGCATCTTGTCACTAACCTAAGAACCTAAAAGACATACTGAGGATGTGACAGCTGGTGTTCCTTGTTCTCTGTGAAATCCTGACCAAACCACTTGGATATATGCATCTTGGTGCTAGTGAGCATGTTGGTATGAGAGCATGAGTGAGTAAAATTCCCACTCCTATTTCGTAGTACTTATACTCCTTCCAGTAGCATCCTTCCCAAGAGTCTCATCACTTCTTTTCTTTCAGAGGATTTAAAAACTTCTTTGAGATGCATGGAAGATTTTTTGTGCCCAAACATCGTTGCTCCACTGATTTCATAAAAGGCATTGAAACCATTGAAACACAGAATAAAGAAGGTCAGGAGGGGCCTCTGCAGGTCACCTCATGATCTACACAAGGCTCAGGTTAGAGCAGGCTACTCAGGGCTTTCTACAGTTGGCTTTTTGAAACCAGCAAGGAAGGAAATGCCACAGCCTCCACGGTCAGCCTGTTCCAGTGAATGATTACCTTTTTCATATTATTCACTCATTACTTATTCCAAACTTACCTATTTTGCTTTCTTAACCTTGTTGCAGGTTAAACATTAGTCTTTAGTAAATGTTCTTTTAGAAAATCATAGAAAACAGGGGATATGTAAAGAAGCCAGCACCTTTTTTCAGACCCTGTGCAGAACTTTGCAGTTAATATTTCTCTATTTACTGACACACCACCTATTTGGATAGATCACTTAAATCTCTCCAATATTCCTTAGAGTCTTTTTACTTCTTATTTTTGGCTAACATAGTCGACTTTGTGTCTTCTACAGATTTTGCTACTTCACTACTCACAGTAGTACTAAGTATTGTTAAAAAAAATCTACTAAATCTTATCAACATTAAAACCGTGCTGACTTACAAACAATTATACAAACATAATTATAATCTCATTTAAAAACCCCTAAATTCTTTCCTTTTAAGTTTTTTTTCACATTTGTGATCAGTAGAGCTTCATCAATTCCTTTTCAATTCATATCATCTGGGCTGTGTTATTTATTTGGTTGATTTCTATTCAGAACAGGTAGTATCATTTTAGTGAGAAAAGCATGTTTCTAAAACCATATTAAATTCTGTCAGTTTGTGTGAAAAACTTTACCCACTTGTGCTACAGTGTCATAAAGGCACTTTTCCTGTTTCTTTCTGAAAATTAGAATATATTCATGTTGTTTATAGGTTGGACAGTGGCATAGTCACATGCATGAACATCATAGATTGGAATTGCAGGTGTGCACTCAGATATATGACTTGTATTAATCAGAAAAGGAAACTGATTGAGACTTTCAGAGACTTTCAGAGATTTAACAAATACTCGAGCTGAGCTGTCTGGCTCTTAACTCCCATTGAGTGAATTATCTATTGGTAGACTTCTGAAACCTTTTCAACAAGCTGTGTATGAAAGAAAGCAACTGGAGATCCATTGAAATGGACTATTGTTAAAAACAAATTCTCAAGAAATCAGTTTTCTATATGAAGCTGTGAAATCTGTTTTTCTCCTTCTCTGGAGCTGACGTAACTACCTTCAAGGCCTAGACGCAGCAGGTGTAGCTTCTTTTGGTCCATAAATTACTGAAATTACTTGAAGCGTCTCAGCTCTGTTCATTGCCTGCTATTTTTCTTCTTCTCACACATCTGTGAGAAATACAGACCCAAAGGATTTTTTCAGACACTGTTCATGTCTGAAAACTGGAGGTCAAATAATAGAGAGAGAGAGATATCAGGCCTTGTCACTTAGGAGGTCAAACATGCAGAACATAAATGTAGACATGGAAAATTCACGGAGAGGAATGCCCACTGGTAGCACATGGTCCCCAGCGCTTCTGTACGACACACACACAGTTGATTCACAGGCATAAAAAGAGCCACAGTGACCTGCTGAGTGAGTAGTTTGGTTGACTCCCTCCCTTCTATTTCATACAAATGTATCTACCTGCAGTGTGCTGTGAAAGACCTACACTAATTATTCAGCTTGTGCAGTTCCAGTGACTTAATAATAAGTGTTAGTTAAGTCATTTGCAAAACAGCAATCAATAAAACATGCTGTCTGGAAAAAAACGCTCTAAGCTTTTTTGAACATGCTTTCCAACAATATTATTTGGAAATATACAGGCTGGCAAATCAAAGCTGGTTACAGCAATGAGAAATATGATCTCTACTTTTGTAGAATTCTCCCCTTGTAAACGCACTTTAAAAGAAGGATAGCAATTAAGATTGAGTTTCTTGTTCCTGCTTTCTAAATTATGAAATGATACATTAAAAACATTTAGTAGGTGCAGTTCATTATTGAAAAGGCATGTAAGTACTCTGTTCTTAAATAAAACATTGACTAAATTACTGTGGAATTGAATAAATAATACAAAGCACCCAGAGGTTGCTACCATAATTGCAAAGTAAGCAGACATTTGATTATATTGCTTTAGAAGTGAAGGGAAGTAAAATTGCTGATATTTCTCAATAATTACAGGTCCCATAGGTATTTTCTTCTCCCTAAAAAAGAGGAATAAACAAATGCTGTGAGTCATTATGTTTCCGTAATGACTTGCAAAGTCTAGCACTAGGAAACTTTTAGGAAAATTTGTTGGTTAAATAAGCATGAGTGATCAAATACACTGCATGTTTAATGAAAATCCATTCTAGAATGTAATTAGGAAATGAAATGATTCATTGAGATTACTTTTTTACCTTTTGGTTCTAAATCCAGAAAATCTTATTACTTGGATTTATGTTTGTTCAATTCCCATTGGTTTGAATGGAGACCTCTGATTCGATAGCGTTTTGGATCCACTCTACATAGTTGCAGAGCTACAGTAGAGAATTTAGAACACTGAAATGTTGCAAAGAGATATGCTTGGTAGCAGTACAGGGTTTTAACACAGAAGGTAATTTTCAAGGAAGACATAACAAAATACCATGGATGTAAATGAAATGGGTTTGCAGCCTTAAAATGTCATTAGAAGGAGTCCACTTATAAGGACTTCTACACAAAATTACAGTTAAGTAGTAACTTACATACAATATGTTTTTTACAAAAATGTGTGGATTGTACCATAAGAATAAGTAATATCCAAATTTCTGGAAAGGAGGGAAAGGGACCAGCACAGCTGAGTGAAGACCTGCTGGTCAAACTAAAGGGTAAGAAAGAGATGCCCAAGCTGAGGAAGCAGGGACAGGTATCCTGGGAAGAGCATAGTGATGCTGCCTGGTTGTGTAGGGATGGGGTCAGGAATGCCAAGATGCAGCTGGATCTGAACATGTCAAGGGATGCAAAGAATAATAAGGGCTTCTACAGGTATGTCAGCCAGAAAAGAAGGTCAAAGAAAGCGTACCGCCCCTGATGAGTAAGACTGGCAAATTTGTAGTGATGGATGAGGAGAAAGCTGAGGTACTGAACAACGGTTTTGCCTCAGTCTTCACTGGCAACCTCTCTCCCCACACCTCTCGAATAGATGGACTGCAAGATAGGGACTGGGGGAGCAAAGTTCCTCCCACTGTAAGAGAAGATCAAGTTTGTGACCACTTGAGAAACCTGAACATACAGAAATCTATGGGACCTGACAAGATGCATCCCAGAGTCCTGAAGGAATGGGCTGATGCAGTTGCTAAGCCACTCTCCATGATATTTGAAAAATCATGACAGATAAGTGAAGAACCTGGTGACTGGAAAAAGGGAAACATTGCAGCCATTTGTAAAAATGCTGAAAAGGAGGACCCTGGGAACTACTGACCTGTCAGCCTCACCTCTGTGCCTTGGAAGATCACGGAACAGATATTCCTTGAAGCTATGCTAAGGCCCATGGAGGACAGGGAGGTGATTCAAGACAGCCAGCATGGCTTCACCAAGGGCAAGTCCTGCCTGACCAATCTAGTGGCCTTATGTGATGGAGTGAGTACATCAGCAGGCAAGGGAAGAGTTATGGATGTTGTCTGTCTGCATTTCTGTAAGGCCTTTGACATGGTCCCCCACAACATCCTCCTCTCTAAATTGGAGCGGGATGGATTTGATGGGTGGATTGTTTGGTGGATGAGGAATTGGTTGGATGGTTGCATCCAGAGGGTAGTGGTCAACTGCTCAATGTCCAGATGGAGATCGGTGACAAGTGGTGTTCCTCGGGGCTCCGTATTGGGACCAGTACTGTTTATCTTCATCAGTGACATAGACAGTGGGACTGAGTGCACCTTCAGTAAGTCTGAATGCACCTTCAGTAAGTCTGAAGATGACACAAGCTGAGTGGCTCAGTTGACACGCCTGAGGGATGCAATGCTATCCATATGGACCTGGAGAGGCTTGAGAGGTGGGCCCATGTGAACCTCATGAGGCTGAACAAGGACAAGTGCAGGGTCCCGCACCTGGGTTGGGGCAACTCCCAGTATCAATACAGACTGAGGGATGAAGGGATTGAGAGCAGCCCTGCCAAGAAGGACTTGGGGGTTCTGGTGGATAAAAAGCTGGACATGAGCCAACAATGTGTGCTTACAGCCCAGAAAGCCAACCATATCCTGGGCTGCATCAAAAGAAGTGTGGCCAGCAGGTCGAGGGAGGGGATTCTGCCCCTCTACTCCACTCTCATGAGATCCCACCTGGAGTACGGCATCCAGCTTTGGAGCCCCCAACATAAGAAGGACATGGACCTGTTGGAGTGGGTCCAGAGGAGGGCCATGAGGATGATCCGAGAGCTGGAGCACCTCTCCTATGAGGATAGGTTGAGAAAATTGGGGTTGTTCAGCCTGGAGAAGAGAATGCTCCAGGGAGACCTTATTGTGGTCCTTCAGTACATAAAGGGGGCTTATAAGAAAGATGGGGACAAACATTTTTGCAGGGTTGTTGCAATAGGACAAGGAGTAATGGTTTTAATCTAAAAGAGGGAAGATTTAGATGAGATATAAGGAAGAAATTTTTTACAATGAGGGTGGTGAAACATGGGAACAGGTTGCCCAGGGAAGTTGTGGATGCCCCATTCCTGGAATTGTTCAAGGCCAGGTTGGATGGGGCACTGGGCACCCTGATCTAGTTGAATGTGTTGCTGCTCATTGCAGGGGGATTGGACTAGATGACCTTTAAAGGTCCCTTCCAACCCAAACTGTTCTATGATTCTGCGAATTACATGCACAAGCTTCTGATTTCCCAGACTTTCACAGTCAGCTACGAAATCTTTCCCCTGCCTGAATAGGAATAATTTACTTTTAACATCCAGACAGTCTCAGGAAACACTGAGCAGGGAACAGTCAAAAAATCCAGTCTTTTCTGACAGCAACACAATCCCAATTAAACTCCATTTTAAAGGCAAGAAAATCACAAAGAGATATTAGAAATGTGAATGCGAGACAGTGAGCTGACAGCTGGTTTCTTTCCACAGGTCAGGCTCCAGCTGTCCACATAGTGCTTTGGAAGAGCAGGGTTATCTGTTCATGTCGTGGAGGTAGCACAGGTGGACCTGCCCATGACCAGCCTGTCCAGCCCTTGGGAAGGTGCTGAGCATGTCTGTGCTTTCAAATATAACCTGGGGGATTTCCAGGGGACTTCTTACATGTAGAGAAAGCGGATTGGTTGTAGATGGTGACTTGCTGGCTAAACCAATAGACCTAAGATTTACAACAACAGTGTTTTGTTTTGTGGGTTGTTTTATTTTTCATAAGAAAAACTGGGGACAAAAGGAGGGGTGCAACCCTGATGGAGAGAGAAATGGGGGCCACTGGGTGGAACGGTAAGTTCTGAAGCAACATTTCCCAATAATTCTTAGTCTCAATATCCTATAAACCCAACACACTTACGTGAGGTTACCCCAGGAATATATTTATACTTGCTTCAAGACTTTCCCCGACAATGGTATGCACGAATATCAGTTGGCTTCCATTTTTATTCTCCTTCTCTCATGTTTTATTAACTATACTCCTTGGTGGTTTAGCTGAACTGTTTAAAATCCCTCTTCTCAAGCAATGGAAAGTTTCTTATGATAACTTAAAGGCAGTCACAAGGATTTGGTTTTTTTGCTGCTCAAATTGGACTTTCTCTAGATTTGGGTTTATGACTTTGATGTTTGGGGAAAATATTCGGTGATTTCCTTACTGTGTCTAGTCACAGGAAGATTAAAAACTTTCTTATGTCCTTCCTTTAGTTACACATAGACAACCAAGCATTCACAGGTCACCAAGTCAAAAAGTCTTAAAAACCCTCAAGAATATTTTTCATTTTTCTATAAGGTGGTGATTACCTGGTATTACAACTATTTCAGAACAGCTAAACCTTTACTGTAGAACATAAAGTGTAGATCCAGGCTACTATAACCAGAAAATATTAAGCAGTAGGATTAGCAGCAAATTGAAATAGGAGTAGGTTTTATATCCTGGGGATTACCCGGTCGTGAAGTGTGCAGCATGACATAACCAAAAGTCTTTTTTTCAGTATAAATCACTAAATATTTTTTCTTTGTTTTACATCATGTGGGTGTCAAAAGAAGAATGAAACCAGATGAAAGGTTGAAGCCAGATGAAAGTATCTTGGCAGCGACCAAGTAAGTCACTTCTCCAGGACATATAATAATTCTTACAGTTTTTGAAGTGAAGACTGAAAAAGACAGAGGACTTCTAGCTGTGCACTTTCTTCCTCTTTTCAGATGGAAGAAAGTGCTCAGTATGCCTTTGTCTATGTTTCAGAACCAGGCCCATTTCTGATTTCTGCGCAACACATAAATGATTTCTGGAATCCATCGTCAGCAGATATTTCTGAGGTCAGCTGCTTAGTCTGAATAAAAGTGAATCTAAAACTTCTATGAGTAATTATATACCCAGACTTATGCAAAGAATACAGAATTAAGAAGTGATAATACCCTTTAGTTTAAGGCATAAGATTATGGCAGAAATCATTGAGAAGGGAAAAGAAATTTTCTCTTTGGGCAGGCTATTCAATGGTGTCATTTCCTATATCTTTCTTTCACTTAAACATCTGCTGTACTGGATAATCATTCTTACATCTCCCAGTGTGAAACGTTCATTGCACACCATAGCAGACATAATTTATAAAACACAATCTGTAATCACATTTTACACGTCATTAATTCAAGGTCATACATACTTACATGTCAGGCCCAGTGCTAGTAAATGAACACCTCAAATGTCATTTCTCAGCTGCCACGTCTAGCTTCCTATCAGTACTCAGGCTGGTTAAAGCCACCCAAGCATACGTATTGCCAACATGCATTTGCCAGAGCAGCTATAAAGGCAGAAGGCCTCTCTGTCCCAACCTCACGTATTTACAGGGACTGGAGCAATGTTTTCTCCCATAGCACATGACATGGGCACCATTTTGCAGCTCCTGCGCCCAAAGAGGGGTTAAGTCCTCTCCTGCTTTCAAAATGTGTTGGCAGCACACATTTCTACCAATCCATCCAGCTTTAAATTATGGTTTATACAGTGAGAAACACACAATCAGCGTTTCCTGAAGAAATTTCTCTTCTCTCATTCATTTATGAGCAAGTAATTGGGCACACAGGGAACAGATCAGTATATCAAAGCAGTCAGTGTTTGGGTCTCTATACTAATGCAGCACATTTTTTTTCCAAGTTTTGTTTCTGAGTAGATTTAGTGTGGTCCCCCGGACAGAACATTCCCATCAGGTGTGTGATTTGAAGCCTGTCAGATCACCACCATCAGGAGCTGGAGGCAAAGCTTCTGGTATCTTAAAATGCATTTGAGCTATATAGATCATTGTTCTTTGTTTTGTTTTTCTTGGATATTTTTCAATACATGTTTGGGGACTTACTCTACTCCCAAATCATAGTTTTACTAAACAGGAAAAAAATTCCCTGCTAAACCACAGGTAAATCAGAAACAAGAACAGAAATAATGTTGTCACCTACTATTAAACTGAAGCTTAACACTGTGTTATTTGAATCTGATGCAGAGAAGTAATTAATCTTGTGTGTACATGTGCAAGCACTGGTTGTAACTGCTTTCTCTGGAGTTACTTATACCTCCTGCAGCAGTGAGACATCAGGCTCTCTAGCGGGAATGAAATCAGGATGCAATCCCAGATCTAAGACTTTCAGGAGTCTGCAAGCGTTATTCATCTGCCAATAAAATATTTCCCAAGCTAATGTATTCCAAACTGGGATTATCTTTTAGACCATAAAGTGTCTAATGAAACTCTATTAACACAAGTGCAGAGACCAGCTGGACGTTTTTATGCAGTTTATCATCCAGTATGTGTAAAAGCGAAGGGACTCTTAAACCTAACAAGCCTTTGTTCTGGCACACCACATCTGGGCCTGTTGGAGCCACCCACATCTGGGGGTGATTTGGGAGAGGTAAGCAATGAAATTTGATAGCATCTGCATTGACGAACAAACTGGTAAAATTCATATGTTTAGCATGCAAATCTTATCCTTTCCTTGCTTTTATACAAAGTGATGGCACGGCCCTGAGTTCTGGCTGATGAAGAGCATCCTTGGTGCAGGAAGCGTGGAGGCAAGCACAACTCTTTTCCAAAGGAACCTTGCAGTTCCAAATGTGTGGGTATATTGAGGGCATTATTCAGCAGCTTGGCCTTATCTTGGGCATTATCGTGGGGAGGATTCAGTGCATCCAGATCTCTTAATTTCTCATTGCAGGCAACCTACCTGGATTTCCAAAAAAGACCAAATCCTACTTTGATTTAAGTCTGCATAGTGACATTAACTTTGTCAGAATTACAGACAATATTGCCTCTCAGTGTCTTGTATTGCTGAACACACCTAGATTTACAGCATGTAAGTCCCCAGAAATAAAAAGCATTATAACATCAACTTTTGAATGCCAGGAATACAGTTAGACACAGATCAGATTTGACTTGTGTTATGTATGGCATACTGGGATATATCAAGAGAGGATATTCACTATAATTTCTATCTATGTCTGACCTTTGTGAGCATAGTAGGTGGTCTGTATTTTGAAAATAATGCAGCCCAGTGTCCTCAGATCTGCCCCATAATCTTTATTCCAGTCTGGGGGAGAAGGGAGTGCTCCAAGTCTCACTAGAAACAAGAATGGGAAGGAAAGTTGAGGTCTTTGTGCTAAATCTCCTACTAAACCGGAAAAGCATATACGGAAGGGACTCTGGTCATCACTCTGCAAGGCATGACAAGGGTCATGGAGATCTAACATTTTCTCCATCGTTTCTGTGAGATGTTTTCAATTGAAAGAGAACATCTACTGAGTACCTGAAACTATACCTGTGAGAAATTTGACTGGCTCCACCCATGGCAGCGTATTTCTGCTATCCTTTCAGCGCATCTGTAACAGACCACCTCCTACTGGCTCATCAAACTTATTTTATCTGGGACCTTAGTATTTCCTCACAGGATTTCAGGACAGAGCAGGCAGGGACTCCTGTGCTGACTTCTCAAAATGTGATTTTCAGTAAGACAACTTGAATATCAGCGCAGCTCCACACCAGGTTTCCTGTCCTGAACACGCAATAGTCAACTAAAAAAAAAATTTTTAGTAACCTCTAGTCTACCTACTAGTCAAATTATTCATTTTTTAATTAAAAAAAAACCAAGTTTTTTATGAATTAAAGAAATATTCTTGTCATTATTTACATCATTAGATGAAAATATGTAAAATATTTATTAGTAGTTTACATTCTCAAAATCCGTATGTATACAAACATATATTTTTACACATATAGGCACAGGAAATAGAGGTTTTTTAATCACTTGTAGATCCCTCACATTTGAAAATTGGAAGACACTGCAGATGATTGGTTTGTTTCTGTATGTCTGAAAAGTCTCTGTAGCTGTCAACTTACAAAGTGCATTTGATGTCTTTTGTGGTATGCAGTGACTCTCAACTTCATGAAATTCATCTTATTATCATCCATCACTACTCCAGTCAAATCATACCCGAGGCAAGAGAATATAAGACGCATCTTAACTGTGATTACACTGAAAAAAAATGAGACTGTGGATTTCTATGCAATCTGTGTCAACAGTCTGTAGGAAATACTCATTTTCCAGGCAAAAATACTTTTTCTGATGTCATCCTTGTCTTTACTATTAATGAAGTGGAACAGTGAGTGAAGTTGAAAATGAATCACCATATAAATGATTTGAGAGTAAAACTGAAGCATAAGCAATATTGGTTATGATTTTGTATGCAAATAATCCTCTATGCAGCTGTTACAATAATGCATTTTTTATCAATTCAAACTCTCTCATATGGTAATGATACCTATGATTATCACTTAAAGAATAATAAATAACTTGTCCCAAATACTTTTTACCAAAAGAAAATTGAATAATCAAGCATGTAATGTACTATTGCTACTTGCACATATATTTCATATAAAATTTCATCTCTAAAGTCTACTCTGTATTCTTTCCCAAATGCAGTCAGTTTGTCTACCAGATTTATTGTATCTGTCCCTGTTAAAACAAATTAAAACTCACATAAAATCTTTGGTTGTTAATTTTGTTATTCATCTCTCACAGGTGAAATGCTTTTATTCACTTTTCCTTTCTGTATTAAGGTTTTGATATAGGGTACTGTGAAAAGTTTTGTTAGCAAAGTGGCCTGGAGCTGCACGCTTTCCGGTGTGTGATCTCACTTTAGCTCAGCCTCAATCTCAACCCGTGCTGTGCTGTTGCAGACATTTGTCAGCTTTGGGCTGGACATTTCATAACTAGACAGAATGTGAGCGGAGCAGAACCTAATGGTGAAGGGAAAAGTGATCTCAATCCTCATGCTGGAAACTGGTCACAGTCGGTTGCCGTCGGAGGGATAACCAAAGAAGGCATGCAGTGGGACATTTGCATTTCAGATTAACAACAGTTAACACATCTGAGACATACCCATAACTTCAAGCTGTATGAACATCTCTGGACAGTCTCTGAAGTTCAGGTTGACCTGAGATATGACATCCTTATTTCACTTTGTCTTTACAGAGAGACTGATCACGTAGGAAGAACCCCAGACATCTTATTTAACTGATACTGGTCATGTGATGTTATTTTTGTATTTTTTTTTTCATCAGGTATAAAATGTTTTGCTTTCTTTTCAGCAGTTTCCAATGAGATCACAGAAACAAATGCACTATTCATGGGTATGAGCAGGACAGCACAGGCAGTATACAATGTCATGCCAAATACAGAGTGTATTGCCTGGGGGACCAAAATGGGATCCACTGACAGTCCTAATTTCCCTGGTTAGCTGCACTCAGCTCAGCGAGGTAGCACAGCTTGGATCTCTATAAAAATCAAGTGTAAACAAAACCAAATTGGACAGTTCTTTTCCACTTTCTTAAAAGGAACAATATTTTTTTCACTCCTATTAGTTTTAGTTGCAAAAGCTTTTCCTTGAGAAAATAAACTAGGGCTCTCTATGGCCTTTGCATTAATTGGAAATAAATTACCCCTTTGAGAAAAGGACAATAAACACATAATTACATTTAACCATACTGATTTTATTTCAGCCATTCCTTGAGACAGATGCACAAAATAACATAGAATGGCTTTGAAATTCAGAAAATATCCATTCTATATAAGTCGTCTTAATAGCTTTCACTGAGTTTTGGTTACAAAGGAATGCACCTAAGAAATAACAATACCATGTCATATTCAGCCCTCTGTTTTTTACCTGGCTATTTCCAACTTTTAGCTCTGTTGCTTTTCCCATACTCTATCCTTTCCTTTTTGGGTGCTGTTTTCCTTTGATGTTTACACTTTGAAACATCAGGAAAGTGAGGAGGTTCTTTTTTCTTCCTCGCATCTCAGAGATTCCACTAACATCATCATAGTTTTCTTCTTTTTTGGGGGATATGTTCAAACCATTCCTGTCCATTGCTGCTCAGAGCAGGAGCTGTACATGAATCCTGACATTATTGTGACCCCTGGCTGTTAGTTTGTCCTTAAACTGCAACAGAGATCTCCTTACCTCTCTGGTCCACGTCTTCCCCTGTGATTGGGAGAATATTTGTTGTCCAGTCTGCAAAAACTGAGTCTTAAATCCTGTTTGGGATCCTTAAGAAATATATTTTACTATGCAGTACTATGGACCCAGTGATAATTCCGTGTATTGAGAGCCCTACCTTTTCTTTTAGGTGCTTCTTAATTCAATGTCACTTTCTGACGTCTTCTTTTAAGTATATAACCAAGATGTTGTCAGGATTCCTGCAGTGTTAGCCTAGTTTATTTACCTCCAGTTATCACAAAATCTGTTTGTATCACCACTTCTAACATTTTATTGTCACAAAGCTGAATTGCATTAGGAAGGGTCTATTATTCCTTTGTACAATAAGGGAACTTGGGCAAAAAAAAATTAATTCCAGGTACTAAATGACTTATGCTCAAGGCAATGTCCAAGTCCTTTCTAACTACCATAGTAGATACTGAATTCCAGAATGAAGACTTCCAAATCTGCAGTTAAGGCACCACAGCGTTTCAGGGAATCCCCAAATACTTATGCCTCCTAGTTTTCAACATTAAAATGCACCACATCCTTGAGGGTTTTCTCTTTGGTATGCTTAAAGGCCCCTCCTCGTTGATAGGACCGAATAACTGATCACTATTTCATTCTCAGCTCCACTAGCATCTAAACAGGCTGTCTCTCTGCAGGTGTTAGTTGGTTCATCCTCCTAGATACAGCAGAAATATGCCGTTTCTATTACCAGGGTGCTTGACGCTGATGTGGGATGCACGGACCACTATCCTCAGTGTAAGTGCCTCTCTGTGGGAGACTATTTTAGATCGGGGAAAAGGTGTAGAGAACTTGGAAAGTCACCTTGTTGATGTGTGACCACCTAACTTGAATATCCATTGGTGTCTTCATCTGGGAAAATGTGCTAGGATGGAAGTTCTGAGTGATGTAAGAGACCCTAGGACAAGGCAGTCTGGTCTGAACTGGCTGTTCTGGTACGAAGCTAATGTTGCTGTATGTTTATCTGTACATACATGTATGCATTTAAATATATATACATACACATGTATGCGCATATATATATGTAAAAGGAGGGAGAAACAGAGGCAGAAAACAGACAGTGAATGAAACAGACCTCTGTCAGGCTTTCTGTCTACTAAATAACCAACTGAAATATGCCAAATGTCAGATATGGCTTCATCTTCCCCTACCTGGGATGAAAGGAGGCCAATATTTTTAGCAAGATGATTCTTATTTGATCAGAACTTTTGTCTAGAAAAAGCTGTCTAATGACAACTGCATCAGAAAGGTTTAAAATTTCTTATTTTAAAATTTCAAAAGTGAGCTTGTTGTTGCCTGCTTTAGATACTTATGTCATTTTAGGTGGTTGAAGTATTCATTCTCGTTACTTCTTGGCTGTGCATGCCAGCCTACATCACCTGGTATTCTCCTGCTTCTAATTTCCATGTTGACCTTTCACAGAAAAGGCAGGGATTTGTCTCTTTTGAGTTCTCTTGCATACGTTCCATTGCCAAGGAACAGAAACACAACACAATATCCATATTCACATCTGTATAAGTCTAGAATGGTACAATTGATTTTACTTCTAGCTTAGATTTCTTTTGAAAGAAATTATCTACTCCCAACTTGGGTCCATTTTCAGCCTTGCAGAATATTTTCCCTATTTATACACCTTTCTCATAACATTATCCCCTGAATCATGATTGTAGGTAACTTTATTGGCACAGTGCTTGCTTTCATTTTCATATGCAATTGCTCCATTACTCACTATTTTCTTTGAAAAATCATTCTGTTTTAATCAGCTTTGTCAGAGGAACCTTACCTTCAAATGGTTGCTGTACATAGTTAAGAGCGGGTCTGCTTCCAAATGCGATTTAATCTGATTATTAAACAGAGGCTGAATTTCTGATAAATGTATACCATTCCTTTAAGTCCTCGTTTCTCCCTTTTGCAATTACTAGGTAGGGGTAATTCCACATGACTTGTCTGTTTTTTTCCTTGTGCTTCCTTGACATAGAATGTTGTCCTTGTGCATCTGTGTGTCTTGTCCTTGTGTGTCTGTACCATGAGAATGGTTTTAGTGGGTATCTGTGCTGAGACAATCATCTGACAGATTGATGGGTAGCATTCAATCAGATTTTGAGAGAAAAAGCAGATATCTCTTTGATGCATATGAGTAAAGAGGCCTCTTTTAGACAACTACTCACTTAGGCCAAGCCTGACACCAGTGCAAATTATTTTTATGTTCACATCCTCCAGATGTCCCAATGTTTAATGTGCCTACACAGTCTTATGGTTGCTTTAGTGATATCAAGTAGCACGGGACCCAATGACTGAATTCTTAGCAGGTTTTTAATTACTCGGTGCTCATTTTCCAGGTAAATGGATTTTTCAGCCTGCAAAATTCTAAATCACTTTATGATTAAAATTCAAAGAAAATTATTCTTTTAAGATTCAGATTTGGGAAAACGTATTCCACGTATATATTATCTCTCATCTATCCCATTTTTTCCTCCCAGCTCACCAACACAAAAACACTGTTTATAACTAGAGAATAATACCCTTGCTTCAGCCATGAATAATTTGAGGTTTCCTTTGCTCTGCTATCACCTCTCCTTCTTTGGGATGGCAGAAGGTAAGCCCAGAAGAGCCATCAGACCTATGCTGCAAACCAGGGTTCCCTTCTGCTCCAGAGAGCTTGTCCCCAGCCCACACAGAAGAGCCAGGAAATTTTAGAGGTTCTTACTCTGCTGCCTTAACATCTGTGTCTCTGAACAGGGAAAACCAGACCAAACAAAAGCAGCAATTGAATGGGACAGCTGGTTATTTCCAAGAATTTTACATCTTGTAAACTGCTCTTTATTAGTCCTCTTTCTGGTCAGCTCTTCCAAAATGCCAGTTGATATTATGCCTATTGCCATTATATGGAGGTGAAACATTTCCATAGAAGGATTATGCTGATAAAAGAAAGTGGGAGTACTCCTTGTGGGAAGATACAAGAGAAAAAGAAAGATCAATAAACAGTTCAGTACAAATTAGCAGTGGGAGTATGACCAGTTTTGCCCCTCTCTGCAGTTTTGGTAAATTGATTCTTCAGATGAGTGAGTAGTGATACTTGCTAATTCTAAGAAATGTTTGTTTTCTTATCTGTTCTTGCTAAGCAATAAGCCTTTAAAAATTCCCTGGGGAATGGGTGAAAAGTGGAAAAATTAGAAATAAACATATGTTAATTAGTATCATTAGAAATTCTTTGCACATGCTGCAATTAAATTACTTGTAGTTGCCTTGAAGAAAGTTTAAAAGACTGTCCTTATTACAACGGTTTTTAAATTGCTCTTTACTTTTGAAATGACACACAGGTTCTTTTTTTAAATTGCCTTTTGTTAAAAATGCTGTTTGGTAATTGGAATAAGATCAGGCATGCTAGCAAGAGAAGGAAGACTGGACATGACAAAAAGTCACATTTTTTTGACATTTAAGACATTTTCCTTAGAAAAGGTATAGACTGAATAAAGAATAAATTTGACTAACCTCCGTAATGCAGATCTGAGATTAAGCCACGCAGCAAGGTACATTTCCCTCATTGTGGGCAATTATAGCAGATGTTCTGGAGACTGTGAATCCAATTTTATTGTCTAATGCCTGCAATTTACAAGATTTCATAAAAGCATTAATTGAATACACAGAAACAGTCTTGCTAGTTTGCTTGAACGTCACATAAACTGTTCTGCTTGATTTGCTTTTTGCAGAAATGGCAACACATTATAAGAGGGTCCACTTTTCCATGTACTTTATTTTGCAGTGCATACATAGTTGCTTAAAACGTTGCAAGAGATCTACTTCTGTAGATGCAAACATATAAGCTGTTTTTAAAGACCACTTTATTTCTGAGGTTTATGCCAAATATTCAGCAGTCTCGGACCAGAACTTGCAGTACTTCAAGCAAACATAATGATGACATCATGTTACTACAACATAACAAGGCATGTCACTAATCCATCCAGGCAACCCACATTTTAGGATGATCAGAGCGACCTAAATTCCTGTTTCATTCTGTCCCTAGTGGCTCAAACCTCCTATGAATTGGTGAAGTACAGAACCTTTAAAAATTCCTCTCTTTTAAGAGCATTCGGGTCACAAAAGTGAATGTTATGTTTCTGGCAGAGAGTGGGTGGTTGGACATGGGCCTGACCTGAACACAGGCACTGCACTGGGCTTATTTGAACAGTTGTATTAAGTCAACACATTTGGTGGGAACGATAATTTTGGTACTGAGAGTGCAATTTTTGCATACAGAATGTGAAATCTGGCTGCAATAGCAGTTATAGGAGACCAATGCTGCGCTCAAACTCAAATAAAAGATCTGAATCTCGAATTGTACAACTGTATTTAAGAACATACAGGAAGGTGATGTTTGGAAGATTATAAGCATTTAGACTAGTCCAGAAAAACGAATTGAACTGCTAGATGAGGTTGTTTCAGAGACATGTCTTTCTAGGTGGACACTGACTTTTTAGAACACTAAGAGGAAAGCAAACAAAATCAATTTACAGCCTTGCCAAGGCAATATCAGCAGCCATGGATAGTTAAACATTTTATATGAATGCCAGCTGCTAAAAATGATCCCTTTGCAGAGGTACTGAAAGACTGGTTTCTTCTTTTGCAATTAGGTGTCATAAATATCAAGCTAGAGATGTACGCCTCTGCTTACTCCCTCTTGCTGGCCTCCAGAAACACAAGTTCCTATCTGCAAGGTTAAGAAAAGTCTGAAGGAGAGTTATGGAAGATCTGCGTTTCACCAGGCAGAGACGAGAATGAATCCAGTTGTCCTGCATTTTAGGAAAACTTCCTACCACAAAGGTAATTTTGAGGGTTCTTTCTTCTTCTTCCATTTTTGAAAAAAATCACATCAGCACTTTCACTTTCCATAGTCTTATTCTACAGTTGTTTGTATTATTCTGTGAAGGCTCCCTAGGGTCATCCTATGAGAAAGTGAGAAACTCAAGGACCAGAGATATTTAAACCAGTGAGCTGAAGGCAAAGAGAGGGTTGGTCCACAAATTAAACCTCCTTGAGGTAGTGATGTGTGGCATGTCTTTCTGAACCAGTGGAAAGGAGTGGCTTGCCTTGGTGGGCTCATTCATTCACAAGGAGGTATGTGTAGTCTGTCAGGGTTTTCATTGCCATGTCTATTTATATGGAATGTATATATGAAGGTGAATGAAACAAACACTCCTGTTGCCTTGGGAACTACTCTCTTTTATGCAATGTATTTTTTTTTTTCCTTGCCTCTCTGTATGATTTTAAGTGATTTAAAACACATTTTATTGAACTACAGAGAAAATGCTGTAGGGCAGTTTTTAAGTTTCTTAAGTGATAATAGCTAAGACTCACTGAAAGAGATAGTCAGGATTTCTCCAAGTACATCTTGATCTGATATAAGGTGTGTCTTAGGGAGGGCAGTTCTAATGACCTCGCAAGCAATAAAGCATTCACATGGTACAGTAATTTTTATAAAAATCTCCAAATCCAACCTTTTGCATTTCCACAGCCCCTCTTTATGTGGACAGCCATCAGTAGGTTTTTTTTTCCTATAACATCTTTGCATGGATGAGGCATCACTTCAATAAGGATATTAGAGCTCTAAGATGATAACTTAAGACAGTAAGGAAACAACTTCTTTGCAAAGATGAACAAACCACCTGTACATTCTCTGTGGGAAAATCCATTATCCTCCCCCCAGCCCTTCCCCCTCCTCACAGACACATGCATGAAAGATTTAGGGGAAAACTGTAGTTGAATGCTTATAGAGAATTTTATCTTTCCTGACAATTTTCATCAGTGAATCCAAGAGCTGAAATCTTAGTCCAGAGTTCTAAAGTTTCACTTGGATCTCTCAAAAAAAGTGATTCATCTCCATGACTTTAAGCATGATTGTCCTGGTTTGAGCGACACAGGACTAATTTCTCTTCTAATACTTGGGATGACTGCACTTTTAGAAGACTCTAGTGTCTGAATTTGTGAAAATATTTACTTTGTAGCCAGTTATGGTGTGTGGGTTTCAAGGTCTCAGTGTTTTTGAGCTCACCAGATGCAGGGATGAGGAAATGTGAGACCCAGGCACTCGCCCCACACTGGCCAACGGGATTATTTCATGCCATGTTCACTATAAATTAGAAAGTTTGCTGTGAAGTTCGCTCTCTCTTTTGATGGCTGCCATCCTGAGAACTTCTTGCCCCAGTGCTGGGCCCCTGAGCCCTTCCCTTCCTCCCAAAGCTGCAGTGCTCGCAGTGTCCCACGTTTACTGTCCACTACTGGGAGTGCACAGCTTCCCACTGATAGAATTGGCTGAATATAACCTTTGCATATTCTGTATTGGTACCGGGATCAATATTGGTTCTTCAGTGCTATTAATGTTAATTATCTAATCTTACTCTAGTAATCTGTTTTTCTTTCCACTCCCGGGTTTCCTTGTTTTTCCTGATTCCCCTTCCCGGGTGGGAAGGGGTCACTGAGTGATAGAATAATTGTTTAAATGACAATAAATTGCTATGGGTTTCTCAAACCATAACAATGATGAAGATGAGAAATATCACCCCTTTAAACTTCTGACTTTGCAACCCCATATGACCACATACATTGAAATTGCCTGGCGTGAGTTTTGAAGAAAATTCTCTTTCAGTCTTCAGGCAGAGTGACTCTTATTTTAAGACTATCAAAGCAGGAGTCTTTGATGCTTCCTCTTTATGTTCAGTGGTTTAAGGTTCTTGGACTCCAAAGCTACTTCATTGTGGAAGTGGAGAGTCCTGCACTGTGGCAACACACACAATTTTGTTGTTTTGTTTCTAGGGGGAGGAAGAAAACACTTTCTCTGCTTTCAATTTCCTCTGCATTCAAGCAAATTCACAGGTCAACTTATTCTTGACAAGGTATGTCATTATTTTATCTTTATGCATGTAGCTGTTGAGAAACTGCAACTAACGGCAGTATTTGTCCACAAATCCACGGCTACTATATTGTAGTTTAACATTAACTTTTTGAAATAAGCCCAAAATGTGAAAAGGCAATTCCAGACCAATTCAGACAAAATACATATTAAAGCAGAGGCAGAACTTTTTACAGATCAGTAATTTTGGGTTTTGACAACCTCCTGCAATGTTTGGAGCTTCAGTGAAGAAGTCAAAGATCATGCTAAAGGATAGGCAGGCCTTAAGGGTGGGAGGGGTGATGCATGCCTGGTTGAACAAGGGCTTACACATGCTGTCAAACTTTCTATCATAGCACAGCTTGGTATCAGTCGATGAAATTAGAGACATCTACTTCAATTACTTTACATTTAGAAACCTGGTCTAAAGGGGAGAAGAAATAATGGATAAGAAAGACAGTGTTTTGCTTTGAGGGAAAAGAAAAGCAAATCTAACCACTGTAGCACCGTCTGTCTAAATTAAACACAGTATTTTTCCTATGCATTTAATTTTTACCGTAAAAATATTTGATACTTTCTTCCCACCCACAAGGGCAAAAACCTGTTTTACTTGTGTTAGGAATTTCAATTTTATCTGAAGCAATACATGATTAATTGCATTTACGTACTGTGGGTAGTCTGACCATTTTTTACTTGAAGTTTAAGAAGACATTACAATGAGTTCTCTTACATAATGGATGATCTTTTTTCTCTTGTTAGCTTTGCAGTGGAACATCTCTGTAAGGCAGTACAATCTATTACCCTTTTCTCAGATACATTATTTATGATAACTGTAAAAGTGTGCTTCATTTTTCCTACAATAAATTCATACAAGGTTCCTAAAGATGGATATATATTTTGTCATTGCTAACTTATATCAGTTCTTATGTTGGAGGTGAACAGTCAGATGCTTTTTGTTTCTGGAAGCACTGCCTGGAAGGCCTCATTTGAACCTTAGCTGGTTTTGCGTGACCTACCAACTAAGAAAACACAAGTGGGAAAGATTCATGCTCGAACCAAGTGGACTGATGGAGTAATGATCAGTAACAGATCTGGAAGGAGATATACAAGACTAATCCCTTTGGTTTATTACTACTGATGAAAAAGAAATTTGTTTGCTGTTTGTTTGCAAAATTCAGACCAGAGTTCTTTTGAAGTTTTGTAATGTTATGTAGTCTACCTATCACAGGACTCATCACTTAATCACTGATATTGAATATATCAAGAATCATAGGAAAAGCTTATTTATTTAATCACTGGCTTGTCTACTATACAAAGCTAAACCTTCCCAATGAATTTTTAATTTGCTCCCTTTATTTTCTATGCTCTGCAACCTCAGTTACATCATCTCACTGTAAAGCATGGGACATGATCTGCACAAGGATATCTCTGCTCCGGCTCTGGACAAGAGCTATCATGGAAACATAACATTCTCCAGCAGTTAGCCTGACACACACTTCAGATCTGCATAGGACTTGAAGACCTACTGACCTGGCCAGTCTTATAAACTTCAGTAGCAGACACCCTCAGATACGGCTCCTTTCTTGTGCTTTCTCTTTTGCCTTGCCTGTCCAGCTGCATCCCTGAAAGCAGCTGGCCAGGGAGCCAGAGATCCACTCCCCAAATTGTCGCCTTCATCAGGTCATAGCATGGCAGTTGCTCTCAGGGAGGCACCAAAACCAAAGGTTTCCATGTCCAAAGGAGCACCATAAGCTTATGCATTTCTAAATGAAACCTAGAGTTGAACCTAGCTCCTGGAGCAGAACCAATGTGTTGAGCACATCTCCCCACTGGTATGAAACATTTCTTAACCTTGGAGACTAGGTTGAAAAGATTCTTACAAATTATCATTTACTGTTGAGTGACTTCAAACATTTATAATTTCATGCATGAGACAACACAGCTTTACTGGAGTATAGATAACTTTCCCTAGGTTCTAAAACTCATTAAAAGGTGGTACGTCTGACATTAAGTTTTTCCAGTAGGCGCTGACACCCGGAAAGGAAGTGCATGGTGGGAATAAGATCAACTAAACACACGGGTAAATAGTTAAATAAATACGCTACTTTTGGACCTCCATAAAGAACTGGGAAAAAAATGTTACATCAGACATACCTCCGCACTGAATTATGAAGAGACATTATCCAGAAAGAACTTAAAAACAGATGAGCAACACCAGGATTAAATAAATCCTGTGAGCTCAGAAAAAAAATCTCAAAAAACTCCAAAAAACCCAAAGAAATCCAGACCCACAAAACAACCCTCAACAAATCAGTGCCAGCTCTTTTGTAAGAAAAAAGCTTGACTATACTTAGATCCTTTTGGACTGTATCATGTCCAAACTCCTCTAGAGATACTGTTAATGTCCTTGAGAAGGTAGTTACAGGTTTACCTTCTTAGCAAGTGGTTCAAAGGCTTTGTATTCTCAATGCTTCGGTGATTTTTATTTTTTTTTTTAATTTTTTTTAGGATTGTGTTCCTGCCTATTTGAATACTGCTGAGGGAAAGCTGGGTCTGGTGGGAATAACTTTTTCAAACACAGAAATGGTCAGGTATCTGAACAATGTTGGACCTATTAGACTTAATGCCTTCACAACACTTGGACCTCCTTTCAGATTGTCTCCGAATATGGGATAGTACTCTCTGAAGAGAAAAAACAATCTCCTCTGGAAACTGTAATTGGGTGTAGTGAAGGGCATGGAACTGCATGCTAGGAATGTTAACACACATCACACAACGCAAAACACTTTGATCTAGTGATCATACCTGGAGACATGCTGAACAACCGTGGGCAGAAACTGCTCTTAGTCACACTAATGAGAATGTCAATTAGCCTTAAAATACAGATCAAGAATTTTGAACTTTGCAAAGGGTACAATAAATTGCAAAATTATCAATGGATTAATTGTATAGATTTATAAATATGTAAATATACTCACTTTAACAGATATTTTTTATCTTCTAATCATATTGGAACATGTTTTGGCAGAATCTTTTAATATTTTTTTCCAAAACACAAGTGCTTATGAAGTTTTAAGTAGAACAGTCAGACCTGCATTTTGAATTGTAGAGGTGCAAGACCCAAGGAGCATAGGTTATTTTCATCTAAAGGTAAGATTTTTATTCTCCAGCTACAGGTCTACTGGTATCACTGTAGGTTTTTGGTAGCCTTTCTTTTATAGGCCTATTACACTCGGTTCTACTTTGATTTGTAACTATGCTAAAATTTTGATAAAAGAAATTACAGGAGACTATATCGGTCAGTATTTACAACATTATGAGGATAATTAAGAGTAATAGTAAAACATTCTACTTTTATGAATAACTGCTATCAATTTCAAGATGGTCTTAATACATTACAATTCAACCCACTTACATAAACTGAAATAAGCTTGGAGAGGATGAATCAAGAACTATTCATTATTTGCAACAAAACTTTAACTAGATTCTTACATTGTAAACATATTGAGATTGGTAGCCTCAGTAGACTACCACAAGGGAAACAGTATCTCACACACTGTTTGTATGATGCCAAGGGCACAGGTTGTGTCCAAGTACTCAGCAATTAAAGCACTCATATCTTAGTAAGATAACATTCCATTCCATCCAGTTTAATTTTACTTACATGTGCAGAAACATACTTTCTAATTGATGAACGTATTTATTACTGAAGACTGAAAGAATAAAAATTATAATATTTATTATGGGCCATATCACCCCGGAAAGAGTTTTCTTTCAGATTGAAAAAAAATTCTGAATCAAAACAGTGATTGATTTTGGCTTGATCTCAGTCATCTGATCAGAGTGGACAGATTTCTGCAGTTTTTCTTTAATAGCTTCTTGTAACAATTCCTATTTTTTTCTACAAACATTTCCTTTGTTTGGCTCCTCTTTTGTCTCTTTAATTTGTTCCTCAGGGATGTGTACTCCCTCATTAGTCATGAAATATCATATCCTTTGGGCTATGTATTGCTCTTTGTTTTTCTTTTGTCACAGTACAGAAAACCAATGTGGTAATAAAATATCACAACCAGCATTCATCTTCAAAGCCTAGCTACTGTCTCTTTAAAGTAGGCGTCATTGGTATACAAACAAGCCTTACTTTAAATATACAGTGTGTGTTTCCTGACTTCACAGCACTGCTTCCTAGGACAGTGCTACTCAACTGTTCTCTTTTCTCTGTGGTTTCCTATTAAGGTACCAATTAGCAACATAATAAAATCAGTAAATCGTAATAAGCTGAAAAAGCTGAATAAATAAATCACTGTATCTAAACAGAGTAGTCCACTACTTTTGCTGACACAAAAATGTAATTTATAAATTCCTTTTGATTTCATATACTTTAGAATGATTTGCATCTGTTACTAAAATAAAATGTTCGCTTTCAAATTAAAATAAGGAATTTACTAAAGTTTGAAGATTAATAAGACACAAAACCTGTGAGCATAAGTTAAAAAACATAAGACTGTTTCTGGATTACATTTTGCTTAAGATGACACACTATTTGGCTAAGTTCTTGACTACAGCTATTAATTAACGTATATTATTTTTTCAGGGTTGTAATATTAGCCTAGTATTGAAGTCAAATACTTTCTAGCACATATTTTATTTCTCTCCCTGCACAGGGTCAATTGGACACTGAATAGTCTATTTCTGGTCACAAAACTCTTGGAAGAATAGTGTATTGGTGAAGCATCAGAGATGACTGCCTTTCAAATGAGTTTGAAGTAGATTGGGACTGTATTGAATGACATTTGAATATACGTCCTGGACTTTGTTATTCTCAGTGTGTTGGTTAGTTGAGCGAGTCCCCTCAAACACCTTATTTTAATGTGGCAAGTCTTACCATTAATTAGAAACATTTGGATAACAGGTATTCCTTTGTGAAGGGACCAAGTTATCTGATTTACTGAAGACAATTATACTAACAGCAGCAGGTAGAATACAATCCTCCAGCCCTTACTTCACTTGCATGTGAAATGAGATTTCCACAAAAGCTTCCTGAGTAATATCACTGTGTATAAAGCTACTTACACACATGTGAGACCCATTTCTTTTCTAGATATTTCTACCCACTCAACAGCACAAATTTACTTTCATATTTAAAGGAAGATTTTTGCACTGTGAAAATCATCTGCAAACTGGTCTTACAAGAACCATTTATCTAGGTAGATGTTTTATTTTAAATTACAAAAATATTTGTTATATATTAAGAAAATTCAAAATCTATATGCAACTACAGATGATTAATCAAATTATGGAAAATTATGGATTGCTAAAGGAAAAAAAAAGAAAGACCCCACAGCTGTTTTAGAGACCTATTCACTGCTGAGGCTTTAGAGAAAGCAAAACAACCTGAAAGCAGATTTGATTTTGTGTGTAGAATTGAAATCTAGTACAGCTTTGTTAAGAGATCCATTGAGGTATGTGACCATTTTGTCAAGCTACTTTTCCCCCTTTGAAAGTTAAGACATTTAAGCAGACAAATTTTGCCCAAACCTGGACTGATATATTTCAAAAGGCTGGGAAAAATACAGTGTTATTTTCTAATATCCAACAATAATCAAGGAAGTTATGGTAAATTTGCTCAAGTTTCACTGTGAATTTTGATGAATCACTTCAACAACTATAACAGCCAAGTTGAAAGCCGATGACGGAAAGTCACTCTATCTTGAAAACAGATGCTTTATCAAATACTGGGAAACGAGCATGATCAGTCAAAGTATTTTCAAGAAAAAGGAACAGGTAACCTTGCTCCCACTATGTTGTACTATGTTGTGAGGAATAACAGGAGCGGTAAGAGAATTAAAAAATATATTAAAACCCCAAAACAAAACAGGACTGCATCCATAAATGCCAATAACAGTTTCAGCTGCAATCTGAAGACCTCTTTGCAGTAAAACAAAATGACAATATCCAGGGAGTAACGATCCCTGGATCATAACGAGTATGATTAAGGGCTATCACTCTGATGGTACTGGAAACCTTGTGATCTTAACAAACAACAGACAAAATTTTTCTGTAAGAGCATCACTCATGTAATTGAGTGTGATAATTAGAAGATTGCACCAGAAATATCCAGTAAAATGCTTAAGGAAGTCACATTCAGAGATACTTTTTATGTCTATCATCTCCCATCTTGTATAGTTCTTTATTTCTGCTCAATGAACTTAAGAAGATAATCTTCTTACTATGGCCATGTTGATTGACAGAGGATGCATTAAATTCCATACATCTTTAACTAGTGATGAACAAAACCAGATATATGATTCCTCAATTTATGCAACGAAGAGCTTACACTGTGTAAAATGTTTTGATTTATGTTGCTCAAATGGTCTCACTGAATAATTTCAGTAGGTTCCATTTCTTGATATTAGTGACCAGACTGTAGGCTTTAATTTGGAGGAAAAAACCAAATATCCTCTACACAACCCTGATCTAGATCAACCACATATAGTGACAGGTATGGAGTAATCAATTTTTTTGTTTGCTTTCATTCATTAGAAAATGATTAATTGCGTTGTCATGTGACAGTAAAAGACTAGCGTGGCCTATGAGGTGCTACAGTCTCTCTGATCTTTCTAGTGCTGAGATGATTAAAAACCATGCCTGGAATTAAAGTGTTAATGACTATATGCTATTGCTACCTGGAAAGGATAAATAGAAGAGAATGATGTACTATTATGCATGAATGATCTGAAGGATGGCAGAGAAAGGAAAAATCAAAAGTATGGATCAAATAGGATCTCTTGGGAGCAAAAGCATTTCAGAAAAGCATGGTAAAAGCCACCCTTCCCCCCAACTTCAGGTTTAGTTCTGTATGTCTGCTGTCGATGGATAGAAGGGTAGTGGATCATTAAGTCTATGAGATCAGGGAGATATATACCATCAGGGACAGCATTATTACGTGACACATTCACTTCCCAGATACAGCTTGATAAATGAACATGAATAGTAGTGCTAGTGCCCAGCAATTCTCAGATGTGTTATCTAAAAGTTTTCTTTATCAAATAGTCACCAAATCAGTCAGAACAGATGATGGTATATGTGCTCTAGTTTTGGAAAGAAATGAGGAAATTACAGAGGATTGATGATACAAAATAACCTTGGAAAAACATGATCACAAGCAGCTTTATTTTAAGTAAAGCAGCAAGCAAAACTAAATTTGTAACTACAGTTCAGATTTTGGAAGAGCAAACCTGAACAATTTTAAATAACAAGCTAGTGAAACCAGCTGGACGAAGACACATAGATACTTGGGTATATAAAACATTTGGAATTTCTCCAAAACAAAGGTGGAAAACATGTCTGGAATAAGGGGCAAAAATTGTCTGAAATCTGTATTCTAAAAAGGGAAATTGTAAGAAACAGTGCCAGCTATAATGCCTCAACAATTATGTTAAGAATATAAAGGAATTTTAAGGACTAGAGTAAGAAGGGAGTCATTTGCAAGAAAACCAATCACAGAAGTAAAATAAAAACTTCTGAAGAGAATTAGACTAAAATTCCAGATGTTATTCAGCCAAACAGATTAGAAATAAATAACAAAATGAATTGGTCTAAAGTTAAGGTGGAGGAGAGAACCAACCTTAGCATGGTCTTCACTCTTGATCACCTTGTAGAACATGAAGATTTTTAGCAGAATAGTTCCCCATCTTTTCTGCAGTTAATTCTGAGAAAACTGGTCATTACTCAGTCGTTACAAGAGGCTTGGGGCATCACCACCTCCCTCCCAGCCCCCAGTCCTTGGAGCAGTGCCTTCATGTGTTTTTCAATGAAGTTTTGTAACTTCCCTTTACTCCTGTATGTCTTCTGTTAGTTTTGAAACTGAACTAATCTGCTAAAGGTGCTGTGGCTAACTGCATACCCAATAATTTAGACATTACTCATCTGAGTTTTCTACTGCGGATTTACAGTCTATAAATGTGGCTTCACTTGTAGTGTGTCAACGTTTGATTTGATGGGAAACCACTGGCTTGTATAAAGTAGACATACCACTAACCACCTGTTTTTTACTGCCTGGTGTCATAACACAGGAAATGACAAATTCAAAGAGAAGTACTGGAATGTCTTTCTGATAAAAGCCCACCTCGTCTGACCTTCTCATTGCACTGTCTTATCGCTCAATTTCATGAAAATGCAATGCATATTGTAGACTTACAATAAAATTGAGCTTTGTTATGAAAATTTCCTATTTAATTATTGGTTGACTACAAATGAAAAAAAAAGGAAAAAAGCCAGATGTATGGGGAAACCATATTTTTCTGGTGTTATCTAGGTGTGATTAGATTAGTTGTAGTTTGCATGTCCCTTTGTTGTTTCTCTTTTATGAACATTTGTTGTCAGAGTTGCCTATTTTGCATGTCATGAATAAATGTGTTCATCTGAATTTTGCGCTTCACTTGACATAAATTAGGCATAAATTGAGGCAAATAGGTAACAGCAAGGCATTCCTTACCCAAGACTGTAGGAAGTGAGACAAACTTCACAGGTGTTCCACCTCCCTGGCATATTCTTAACTGTACTCTGTGGGTAACAGAGGTGGGTGGCTTTGCTCATAAATTCCAGAAGCCACAAGGAATGTGTCACAACCTTGTAATTTAGTATAATCTATTACCTGAGCTGATCTTGTCTGTATGGCTGGTTCTGAAGTTGGCAGAAGCATAACTACCTTAGGTCTGGATACACCTTTCACACAGAAGTGCTGATGGCTGGTAAGTCATCTAAGTGGGTGTGAAAAAGACACCCGTTTGTTGCGAGTGGCATTCATTTCTTATACTGCTTTACTTTAAAATGCTGTTTCCTTTCACTGCAATTTGCTGGCCAAAACAGGATTCTGATGCTCTGAGGTGCTGCCTGCTTCTGCCTATAGCTACTGCTTCTCTGAGGGCACCTCTTTAATTGCTGCCCTATCCCTCTGTTCTAATTATCAGCTGCAGCTGCTAATTATTATTAGTCTTCTTCATTCCTTTACTCAAAGTGGGTGCTACTAGAATCACTGAATAGCTGATGAGATCATCCAATTAACATACTTTTATTTATTTATATATTTACTTATTTATTTATATGTTTATTTAAAATAGACAAGAAAGGATGATTTAATCTCAGGGTAAGCGCACGCGTGTGCGCGCGCACACACACAAACACACACACACACAAAGTGTGGTTTAATGATTTCTCCCACTGCCTTCCAAAAGATAGATAGGTTGCTGCTGTCTCATAACTCCTCTCCTGTTACAGAGTGACATGATATGACCACTGAAAACAGTGCAGGAGCACAGAGGGCCACACAGGGGGTCATTGTAGCAGTACGGGGTCTAGACTGGCGGGCAAAGCTGGTGGAAACAGAGGGAGGGCATTTTCCTTTCCACCAGCAGTACCGGAACAGAGCTGTGCGCTCCTCCAGGACATGTCACAGTGCAATGGGAAAGGTGAGTCCTTGCTGGTCAGCAACATATGTTGCACAACCACTTTTGCAGAGTGAATGGAGTAACCGATGCAAGTACAGGCTTTTAAAAAAAATAAATATATATATTTTCTAACCATGTAATCACTTTCTTAGCAAGAAAATTGGAATTAAGTCATTTATGGTATGGATGAAGTTTAGTATTTACCATGAAATTACTTGGCACTGGAGGTGGAGTGTGGAACTAGTTGGACAAAACATGGATATACCTACTTCAGTTTAGATAAGAGGTTAACTCCTCATGTGTGACTGAAATTATAGGATCTGAAAACACCTTAGGTTTTGTAACTTTTCTCAGGAGCCTGTTTCTGTTTTCCCTGTGACATCAAATTTTTCCCTTCTTTGAAAGTCTGAGTTAGGGTCTGCGTAGGGGTATGTTAAAATCCACAACATGTTGCTTGTCTTCTAAAGCTGTTGGAAGGTCTTAGAAAAACAAGCCCCCAAAATTAATCTCTACATGCAGTGAGAACATGTCTTTCTGGTAGAAATAGAAGTCTTAAAAAGCCCATGATGTAAAGAATTCCTTCTTCATCTATTCACCCTAATGTATATAACTACTATTATGCAAACTATTTTTTAAAGATAAAGTGATATCTTCTCTGAGCATACCCAGGGCTGCAGTTAGAATATGTCACTTACTGTCATGTTAACCCAGTTGTTTGCAATAGGAACCCTCTCTCCCATGTTATTGCTAGCTAAGAGCTGGTTTAAAATGAGGTTCTATTTGTAAAGTATTGTGCATCATCAAGTGGTATCATCATGTACTTTCTGCTGCTTGTTTAGGAATGCAAGTGATGATTAACTGAGGAAAAAATGAGCTGTTTGATGAGAAAACCAAAATAATTACACAAACTTTTAAAGTTTGCTCAGAAAGCTAATGAAGATTACTAAATGATGGCATGACAATTAGCTGTGACACCAATAAATCCAGTCACTTAAAAAGACAGCAACTAATAACTAAATGCATAATTATTCCTATACTGTGCTTGTAGTAAACAAGCATATTTATTTTGCCAAGCTCTTGAATTGCAAGCTAGTGACAAAAATACTTGTCAACATCTCTTTTTTTTTTTCCTCTCCATCATATTCATTACTAAGAAGCATGTCTACCTCTGAATTACAGGTAATTTTTGAAATAACTTCTTTCATGAACTACACATTTTATTACTAGAGTGTGTTTTGGTTATGATATTGTGTTATTTCATTGCTAGAGAAAAACTGGTAGAGAAACATGGAGAACATTAGACATGACAAGTATGTCTTTTCTATCCAATAAATATTTTCAAAGCCTATTTTGGTTGCCAATATTGAGAAAAAGAAGTGTCTGTTCCTTTCTACTTTTTCTCCCTCTAGCTTTCTCTGAAAACTGTGTAGATAATTAAAATTTGTTTTAGTCTGGAAACTTTAATTAACAATTGAGATTTTACAATAAATATACTCTACAAAAAACATATACACAGAGGCAGACCCAGACCATTGAGAATTTCTCAGGTGGCTTTTTAGCTTTTCAAAAGCTTTTCAGCTTTCAAAAAGAGACAGTTTCACCAGTCAACACTATCTAGCTAGCATTTGTATTTTTTTTAGTTTGGGTTATAGTTTTATGGAATGACTCATAAATGTCCCTTTCCACTGGAGCCTCAATCAATCAACCTGTTAAAGGGAAAAATTTAGTTCAGAATGAATGTATAAGTACACATTGGTCAGGGGACAAACATTTTAGACAAGACAGAATTTTAAATTAGCATAACTTCTAATGTCTAGGGATTTGAATGCAGAGTGTCGTTTTGCCTAGTTTCTTCTCTTTTCAAAAGAGAAAACACTGTCCTGGTATTTTAGGTGATGGTGTGAGGACAAAGAAAATATCAACCCTCCACCCTGGTCAAAATGGCAGATGCTCCCGAACTTTAGAGTGATAAGTGTTTATCTTCCACAGTGAGTGGTTTTAAGTTGCCAGAAGTAAAGTTGTGCCTAAGAGTGGCTGCTTTCACAAGAGTGGAGAAGATAACTTTTTGACGAATATAAGTCTGAAGAGCTATGAACCCACTCCAGTATTTCTTCGTTGCAACTCAGAGACAGTGTTCCTGAGTGTAAGTGCACTTGCTTGAAAGAGAAAGCTTGACTCAGAGTCTATTTCTGGGTATATAACCTGGTTTAAAAGCAGATTCCATTAGATGTAACCCAGCCTTCACTTCAGATAAACATCCCCATACACTACCTCACACCTACCAGCCTGAGTTCCCCTCACGTTAAGATAATTGCACTTCATGAATCACCTTTCATAGTTGCCATCCTGATAAAGCTGTAGAAAAATGTTATTCCACAAAAATGGTTTTCTCTCTCATATAGAGCTGACAGGACACAATTCCAGCAGGGAAAGTGTTTGTCTGGCTGGCCTAATCCCAATTTGGAAAGAAATTAAATGGAGTGGTTGTGTCTGGTTGGGTGGCTGAGTCTTGGGAATGTGTATAAGGCCTGCATGCATCTTTTTCTTTTAACCTTCTTTGGTTAAAAGCAGGTTATTTCACGGAGAGATTGTGCAAGGATAAAGTCCAGTTTATGTGACATAAATGTGTGACAGAAATCCTTAAATTAAACACATATCTCGTCCTCTTATTCAGCTAAGCATAATTTTAAAGTTCCTTTTAACAACTAATCTACTGCAATTTAGTGTTATAGGAAATCAAACAGATGCAGCTTTTGATAAATGTTCATTAAAAAATGGAGATAAAGGTCTGTGCTGCAACTGTTTTCTTGTAAAGTAGCCAAGAATTGTCTAATTTATAATAAATGTCTGTCTTCAGCTGAGTTTTGAAATATTAGTTTATAATAGTTTAATCTATTTCTAAAGGGGAAAAAATTACTCTTGGACTAATGATATAATGGCTCAAAGACAACCTGGTCAGAGAAAATGAAGCATTATTTTAATGTTAATTTATACCTTTTTAAATAAATACAAAGTCTTTCACTGAGATAAAGTAGCAAATGAAATAATCATGCTGGAACCATTCCTGGTTTTAAATACAGAATATTGATTTACATTGTCTTACTTTGCAATCAATCTTTAGCTATCTTTTTCTTAATCGTTTGAAGAAACTCCACAAAGAAATTATGTCCTTTAATCTCCATGTAAAGATATTAAACTGTATGTGATATGTCATATAAATTGCAAAGATATAGAAAATTCTAAAAATAATACATTTAAATATTACTAGGTGGAAATACACATGGAGTGGAGGGATAAAATGACCGGAAGCTAAAAGTAAACTAATGTTTGTGACCCAAAATAAATTAAATACAAAATGACAGGTCATTTTACACTGTAAAAATTAAAGTTAGCTTTTAAAAAGTATTGTCATGAATATTAATACAAAACAGGATTTCTAATTTTGACAGCTAAAGACTTTGCAGTCTGCAAAACTTCGTAGCATGCAGTTCATAGGCCTTTTTAATTCTGTCTCTACTAGGATTCCTTGCCTCTTCTCCTCTCCAAACACCTCTATGCGACTATTACCAGTTGATGGGGACATGACACCCTTGCAAGATGTAGCCCCATGACAGAATGGGGAATTGTATGACTCAGAGCTCTAGAAAATTCATAATGATTTTATGCTCAGACATGAACATTTTTTTCCTGTGACTGTATTATCTTGAGGCTGGAAAAGAAGCTCAGAGTGCTGGCAGACAAAGTAATATAATATCTTCATGCTAAATGATGAAAGGAGGTTTGTATTTCCAGCTTCTTACCAACTCAAGTTGGTGGAATTTTACTGTTTTCATCTTTTCTCTTTCCTAGAGAATGGGGTATATAACCATCTTATTTCACACACAGGAAAACAGAAGCACAAGTTGACGTAAATTTAGGTGGAGACTAAGGCTTTTGTAACTTTTAACTCTGCATATGATTGCCTTTGCTATAACTATCAGCACAAAAACCAAAAAATAGAACTATAATAAATCAAGAAAAGAGCAAGTCTCACAGTCTTTGGCTTGAGCAGAACATCTCATGGGTATGTGGGCCTAAAGAATCTTGGCTTTTTTCAATAATGTAAGTGAGCTGTAAGATTAACAACTCTAGTGTGTGGGCATCATGAATTTAGAAACAGCTCATGGGAAATCAATAGAAGTCTTGATTTGATTTGCTGTTTTAACATAGTATACAAGACCAAAGACGCATACCAAGGATAAGAGCTTAATCCAGCAGAAAACAACGTCTGCTGTAGGCATGTTATAAATGTTTGATATGCGCTCGGAGCTATGCAGCCGAGTACTCCATCACAGCTAAGGCAGGAAGCAATCCTTGCTGCGTTTCTGTAGTCTCTAACGACTCAGCTGGAGACAAGAACAGGGTCTGAGTTTCAAAAGCTGGAGGCGAGGACAAGGACAGTTCAGGGAATGAAGTGATTTCATCCTGGGAAGATCAATTTGATTACTGCTCCCTCTGGTGATCTCCACCACACGACAACAAAATGCACTGAATGGACTGAACTTCTGAATGGACTAATTCTTAAGACACAAATTATGCCTGGTGGAAAATGGGACCTTTTATCATGCCACAGATAGCTCTGGAGGAGGAATAGTTGCATGTCTTTTCTTTATATAATTACAAAGTTTCTAGTATTTACCTGTGTAGGAATTTCAGGAGCACCCCTCAAGCTCAATGTCAATAAAAATATGCAGTAAAATGTCTGTTGATGGATTAATTCCGAGTAGTTAATCCCAAGTTCCTACACTGTAATAGATCTCCAAATAAGCTGCCCTGAAAACTAGGTAAGTTTCTCAGGAAAAGCTGGAAAGAACTTTGTGAAGGTATTTATATGTAGTCTGAGTTTCAGGTGCAATTAGACAAAAGAACAAAACCCCATCAGGCAGTGCAGAAATATTTCTTTTACGTTTAGACAGAGAGGAACGTGACCTGCAAAATTCAAACTGAATTTGGATTAAGAACAAAGATCTTCAGATTTTGAGGTATGAAGAAGAGGGATTTATGGTTTAATAGATATGCAAAACGGTCCAATTCTAAAGTTCCATTTTCCATTATGGATATTTTCAAAGCTTTAGCTCTACTTTTAATTAAGAATCTAAATCCTGCTGTTTCAAACTGATTGTTGCTTTACATTAGTTTGCCTTATTGGTATTACCACTTATGAAGAGTGGAATAAACAAACATTTTAACTGCTGTGTACCAGGTGAGAAGTTCTATATTGAATTTATTTAACCTCTCCCGCTCTTATCCTTTCTTGTTTGAAACAGGATGTGATGGTTTATCTCTTTTAATTTTTATCTATTTCCTGTCCTCAAAGACTGTCCTGTTGCTCCTCTTCTTTTTCTTTTCTGTGTCTCTGGCCACCTGTTAATCATGTTTCATGCTACAGGAAATAATGAGATGCAGATAAACCTTCTGAATGGAGTTATTTTAAATGTCAGACTCTGGCAGAACTCATACAACTATGCCCAGCGTGTGTTACAGCCCCCCTTTATGGGTCAATTTGTTCAGAAACTTTAGGAAGGCATCCGTTACATCTTCACTGGGACAGAAGACAGGAAAGACTCCCAGTCTATCCTTCCTGGGCCTCACTTGTACTGTCTCCCAGGGCCCCCCACTTTATTTGTTCCCAGTTTTAACTCTCTGTCTTATAAATTAATATTTTTTTACTCTAAGGCAACTAATGCCTCAAATAAGTAAAATGTGACTGCAATGCCTTTCAAGACCCCATTATTCAGTTTGACATCTGAACATATACTGCCAAATTAATTTAAAAATATTCTAACCTATGCTACAAAAAAAATAATAATATCCTTCTATTGGACAAGAGAGGATAACACATTGAATTTTCTCTTACGTGTATGATTTATTTGCTTTTTTAATGCTCCTTTTTCCCCACTAGCATGAACACAGGATTCCTCCACAATATCTGCATCCTTCCTCTGTTTCTGGGGGAGATTAATCCCCTCTGCTTATTATGAAGGGCTAGAGAAGAAGGAGAGAACCAAAGTTCCTTTTCCTCCACTCCCGCGGTGGGGTTTTTGCTGTTGTGCAAGTGTTGGGAATCCTTTACTGAGTTTTCCACACCAAGACATCTAAGGCTGAGAGGAAGAAGTTATTCTTTAAAAGATATTTTTCAAAGTCTCTCTTTTTCATTCCCCTCATCCAGTAGACGTTGGTTTACCTTATATAGCAGGCAAATTAACTTCCTCTTGAATTTCTCAGGTGTTACTACATTCCACTAATTTTTTCAAACAGTCTTTTCTTAATTTACTCTGGTTTTCATGTAAAGGTTGGGGGTGCATGTATTTATGTCAGCTGGATGCCTACTGAGTATGAAAGAGCTGCTGTGATTTCTGGTTATCAAACTTGCAAGTACAGGTCACATGATTTCTGCCCAGCTGTGCAGAAAAAACAGAAGACAATCAGTTGAAGAGTTATTTCTCCTTTTCTGTGTCATCCAAGAAAATGTACAAGCTGCTTTGCAGTTTGCTGGATGAGTGCAGGCTGTCCTCAGATGTTTTATGGGAAAGAGTCACTTCATTCTATTGCTTTAACCTGCTCTGTAACCTCTTTGGAGACTCAGTATATCCTTGGCTAGATTTTAAAATACATCTGTAAACAGTCCTTTCATGAATTAATTCAAGAACCAGTTCAACAGTACTGTGATAATACAGATATAACAACAAAAAGCTCCTATCTACAAAAATTCCCATCAGAATTTTGAAACATTTTTGTCCCATGGTCACCCCTTCAGAGACAAGGAGAAAAAGTGAGTAGCACTATATACAAAGTCAGAGTCACAGAATGGTTGAAGCTGGAAGGGATCTCTGGCAGTCATCTGGTCCAAACAGCCTGCTAAAGAAGTTTCACCTAGACCCAGTTTCTCAGGACCATATCCTGATGGCTTGTGAATAACTTCAAGGAAGGAAACTCCACAACCTCTCTGAGCAACCTGTGCCAGTGCTTGGTCATCCTCACAGTGAAAAAGCGTTTCATGGTGTTCAGATTGAACCTCCTGTGTTTCAGTTTGTGCCCACTGCCTCTGGCCCTGTCACTGGGAACCACTGAAAAGAGCCTGGCTCCATCCTCTTTGCATCCTCCCTTCAGGTATTTATATACATTAATAAGATCCTCCTGAGCCTTCTCGTCTCTAGGCTAAACAGTCTCAGCTCTCTCAGCCTTTCCTTAGATGCGAGGTTCTCCAGTCCCTTAATCATCCTTGTGGTCCTTCATTAACACTGTCCAGTACATCTGTGTCTTGTACTAAGGAGTCCAGAGTTGGCCAGAGTACTCCAGGTGTGGCCTCACCAGTGCTGAATAAAGGGGGAAGGATCAGCTCCCTCCACCTGCTGGCAATACTTTGTCTAATGCTGCTGAGGATACCATTTGCTGCCTTTACAGCAAGGGCACATTGCTGGCTCATGTGCAACCTGATATCCACCAGGACCCCCAGGTCTTTTTTATGCCAAGCTGCTTTCCAGATATGTGGTCCCCAGCATATATTGGTCCATGGAGTTGTTCTTCTCCAGCTGAAGGACTTTGCACTTCCCCTTGTTGAACTTCATGAGGTTCCTGTGGCCCATTCCTCCAGCCTGTCAAAGTCCCTCTGGATGGCAGAGTGACCCTCTGGTGCATCAGCCACTCCTCCCAGTTTGATGTCATCTGCAAACCTGCTGAAGGTGCTCTCTGGGGTACACTGCTAGTTACTGGCCTCCGACTAGATTTTGCCCTGCTGATTATCACCCTCTGGGCTCAGCCATTCTGCCAGTTTTCAATCCACCTCCCTGTGTACTCATCTAGTTTGTACACCAACAGCTTCTCTATGAAGATGTTACAGAAGACAGTGTCAAAGGCCTTACTGAAGTCCAGGTAGACAATATGTGATGCTCTCCTCTCATCCACCAGGACAGTCACAACGTCACAGAAGTTTATCAAGTTGGTCAAGCATGACTTCCCCCTTGGTGAAGCCATGCTGACTATTCCTGATGATTTTTTTGTCCTTAATGTGCCTGGAAATGGTTTCTAGGACTAGCTGCTCCATAACCTTCCTCGGGATTGAGGTGAGGCCTACTGTTCTGTACTTACCTGGATCCTTCTTGTTTTTCTTGAAGATGGGGACGATACTTGCTTTCCTCCGGTCTTTGGGCACTTCTCTCAGCTGCCATGATTGATCAAAGATTGTCTAGAATGGCCTCACAATGACACCTGCCAGTTCCCTCAGCACTCGTGGGTGCATCCCATCAGGGCTTGAGCTCAGGTGACTTGAACATTATTTACTTCATGTTATATGCTAAGGACTTGATAACTGGTGTAGTTCTCACTGAAACCAGATAAGACTGATGACTCCTACTGGCTTTTAACTTAATGCATATGTGAGAGGAGAGTCCATGTCACTACACAAAATGAGCACCTAGGCAAGCAAATATTGTCCCTGCAAACAGTCTCCTTCCAACATGACCTTCAAATAGGGCATCAAGAGAGGAGAGTTCAGCCCCCTGCATTTTGCAGCCTGGGACACTGATGCACAGGGCAAGTCACCTTCCATTGCAAGGTAGGAAGACAAGTTCCTCAAAGTTGTCTTTTCTGCTCTTATCATAACACTGTAAAATGTCTTGTGAACCTGGTAAGAAATGGAAAGGAAAAAGTTAAAGTATAATTGCATTCTCCTACTTTTGACTTATATGGTTATTTAATGAAACAGATGAAACATAGGCATAGACTGAATGTATTAATCAGAAACAATTTGAGACTTGAATTGTATTTTCCCTGGCCAGTAAAGTTTTTCCAGAGCAAAGTACCTTAGAAATGACAATAAATCATGGCTACCTAATCCCAGGTGGGTTTGAACCACCTTAATTTTGACAGCCATTGAAGGACCATTATTTTTCCTGTATGGAAAAAATATGAGGATAGGGGAGATGAAAAGAAAAATTATCCAGAGAGCAAGAGGTCACTGATGTTGTGTGTATTAAACCTGCTGCACATTCAGGGCCTATGCTTGTACACTAGCCTGGACAGCAGGATAATTTGAAACTTCACTGCTGTATGGGGGTACAATAATATTTCCACACCATGATCCCTGGCCACTGGCCCTGAAGAATGACCCTTGCTTGTGGTGTAGTGCCTCAGACAACACAGAGGAGCAGCTCCCAATGCCTTTCCACAGCCAGCAGCAATATATCCCCATGCTCACTCCCCTGTTATTTCTGCGAATCCTTTCATGATAGGATTTCAAACCTCCTTACACATGCGTTCTCAAAGCTTGTTGGAGTAACACGTAACAGGTTCTATTCTCAAAACAAATCAGCAATAAACCAAAAAGAGATTCCAGGTTTTCCAGCACTTGCTGTGATATTTCCCAGCCTCTGTACCAACTTCCACAGTGCAGATGGCGGGATGTGAAATAAGACTGAAGAGTAGAAGCGATGTTACCAGGCTGCAGTGGCAGCCTGCGTGGTACAGAGGGTTTTGCATCTTTCAAAGCCTTTGCTCTTCAGATCAGTAACCTGTGGGGCTTCCCATTTACCTCTCATTGCTACTGTCAGATTGAAAGACCCCACGAGGAATAAAGCTGACAACATACTGTTGTCAGTCTCTGCTGCCTCCAAAATCACAAATTCAAAAGAAACAACTGTCTGTAGGCACTTGTTTGTTTACACAGGAGTAACAGATAGACATGAACCATACAATCATATGGTGCCCTCCCTCTTTTCATGCATTAATTGATTGTGAAATCTGCAGCCAACGGGTTCAATATTGATTGCTTTTTCTCTGTTGGGATTTTAGAATGCTGACAGTTTAACACAGACTTACCTATGTTACCTTAGCCCTCCCCCTCTGTCAGAAGCAGACAACTCTGAAGGGTTAAGCTGTCTCCAGCTGCAACTCATGGATTGGCCTCATCAAAATGGGTATAGTATTCAAGGCATTAGGTAGCTGTCACATTCCTTCAAGTGAGATCTCAAAATATATATTTCTGAAACATGACAGTAGACATTTGCCTAATCTTGAATGATATCACTTTCATAATCTCACCTAACAATATATTCCAGTGCTAAACTATCCCTGTACTTGAACTTTGCCTGTTTTCTGCTTTGCTGCACTATAATCCCATTGCTTCTTGCTGTATCCAGAGTAGACACAGAGAAAGTGTGCTCTTTTCCTTTTTCTAATTACTTTTTAGGTACTTGACCTTTGCAACTCACACTACCCGACCCAATGCCTTTAATTTTTCCTCTAAGATCACGTGTTTTGAGCAGACACGCTGATTTCTAGACTTTTTTTAGACTGTCTCACACTTTTTCTTGAAATGCAGGGTCTGAAACTGACTGGCGGCGGAGGCTGGCCTAATGTGGTAGCACAGGAAAAACGCTTTAGAAGTCTCTCATACAATGCATCATTTTTCCAGCAGTGTGATCCTGATGATTCAAACTCGGGCTTTGATTCTCTGCCAGCTATAAGGATGATGCAGGAGGGGAGAGGGACCATCAAACAGGGAGGGAGCATTCAGATATGAGAGTAATATGCTTTTTTGAGAGTGGGAGCACAGCCAGGGTGTGATAAATGGATACAGGCTGTGATGACAGTCCAGCAGGTATTTAAAAGCATTTTGCTGCCACCTAGTACTGTGTATTAGTAGAAGCAGTACTCTTTGGAAAAGCACTGAAAAGAAGAATAATATACAAAAAGAGACCCCAGCCCTAAGTATGTAACAAGTAACATGAGCTTCACATGTCAGAAACGGAGGAACAAATCATGTGAGCCAATGCCTCTGCGTGGCATACCACTGTCCATATGGAAATTAGATCCATAGTGTAGGAGTTCTGTGAATGATAATATTGCTTTTCTAACTTGCTCTAGAATTGTAAGCATAGGGACTAGACAACTGAACCACTTACTGCAGTATCTTTAAAATGTGCTCTCAGTAATTCATGTATCTTCCTACTCTATGAACTTTTCTCAAGTAACTGGTTTATAGCGCTCTCTGACAGCCCAGACCCATCCAAACTCAGCTTCCCTATCTATCTGTGAAATGTGTCAGTCAAAATGTTGTCTCTGACACAACCGAAGGGCTTGTCAGGTTATCTTTGCCCTGTACTCCTCCATTTGAAATCTAGGTAAAAAGCCTCTCATTAACACACCATGGATAGTTCCTTATATGGACTGCTTGTGTCAAAATAAGTGTCCCTTGAGTAACACTTTTGAGATATCCTTGACACTTAAACATGGAACTGAGAGCCCTAAAAATTATTTTTAGGATCCTAAAAATCCATTTATGCATTTCACCTTCTAAATCATGAGTAGAGAGGATTGCTATTATTTCCCACATCTGCTTCCAAACAACATGGACAAAACCCCTCACACATAGCTGAGGGACATGATGAGAAAATGTAAGCTGTACAAATTCCTTCCCTGAAACACAGCATTTGTGAGACACATATATTACTTTAACATATACATATGGAAAGGACCCTAGTTTATTGCCCTTTCGAGTATAGGTAGTTTTTTTGTTGCTCTATACACCATTTTCTATTTCTGTTGTGGGTACATGAACAAAAAAAAGAAATTCTGGCAGACTACCAAATACAAGTCCTTCATCCTAACATTTTTTTGCAAATGTTTGTTGCCATCCTATTAACCTTGGTTACCCACCTACAGCCCCAAGATAGGCTGAGATGTGCATGGGTGGATGCACAAATACAAATCTTAGTAAGAGCTGTTGTTTTTGTGACTTTTCCTCACGGGAACTAAGTTGCAGTGTTTTGCAGAGCTCCACTCATCTATGAAGAGTGATGAAAATTCTGGGATTAACACACAGCATATTTATCTTTAGAAGATACAAGCACTTTTTATGCATTGAGAGATTTTGACCTTTCAGATAAAATGCCTTCAGCACAGTAATAGCAACTAAGGACGTTCAATTTAGTTCCACACTGTGATTCCATTTCTGAAATCTGACATGCTTGGAAAAGGCTCTGTAACCTGTCTGCAGCTACAGGCAACAGAATGTAAAGGGACTTTGTTTAGTCTGCATGACCAGGAGCCTTGGCTTTGTACTTTATATATAATTTAAATCCTCCAGTGTTTTGTTTTGTTTTGCCTTTATTTTTAGTTCTCATTTGGAAGTTTAAACTCTTGCCACAGGGATTTAAAACATCTGTTGTTTTTTAGCACGAGGAATGATAGATATTTGCTGCTTGTAAGAGAGTTATTGAATAAAAGGATATATTAAAATTGACTGGCCTACAGATTAGAACTAGGTTTAGAATTCAAATACATCTGTATATTTCACATAAGCTTTTAAAGGAAAACAGGTACAAACTTTGGCTTATGTATAAATCACAGACACAGGAAAAATGATATTCAACATTAGTAGAGATTTGACTAAAATCAAAATATTTATAAAATCCCTCACTTTTCAAAAAATATGTTTTGGAAATTGTATATGGACATAGAATGCAACTTGGGAAGAAATGACTGCTTAGAAATTAAGCTGCTTTTTACTTTCCCTTTTTTCATAGTATCTCATTGGTTGTTGTGCTTACTGGGATATGATATTAATTTTCATCCAAGTACAACATTACAAACTTATCTGGGCTAAACCTAGATGGAATATAGACTATATGTATACTCTGGCATAAGAATATTCTGACTATCATGTTGTTTATTTTTTACCTTAGAGAAAAATATTAACGCTATTTAGTACGGACTGAAATGTCTCCTGTTATCATGAAAAGTATCTCCTACTTTTATTGTAAAGGTAAGAATGTGACACTGAACAGAAGCACGGGTGAGTTGAAGTATCCTTCCATTACACTGGGCTCCGAATTGCCAGTTACTAAAAGCCTGTAGGCTTAACTGTGTGCTAAAGAATGATGCTGGCACATCTGACAGAGAGCTAAGTGGCAACAGCTCTTATGGGCAGCACTGAATCCATAACATAACTGCACTTGTTGGCTCAGGAAAAAACCCATAAGGGTAAAACCATTCCCAACCATGCAGAACTAGGAAGCAGCTGTACATAATATCCCAGGGTTGTGTATGCACTTCAATTGCCACTGCAGAGGAAAATAACAGCTCTTAGGAAGCGGCAATAAAAGAGGAGGTCACTTTTGCATCGATTCCCTGCCGTGTTCTGTGTTTCACAGCACACGTAGGAGGAGAGTTGTATAATCCATGTGTTCTCCCTCTCACTTTACGAATTGCCCCTCAAGTGCTGCTCTGCCATGGCTTTGTTTGACTGATATCGCAGGAATTTTGTTAGACTGATCCAATCCAAACTGTTGACAGTTTTGCTAGCTGGAATTTCTGGTGCAGTTGGCATTTGGCATTCTGTAATGGGAGGCAGGACAACACTTCAAGGAATCTACCTGAATTTTCAGCATTCTCTCTGCATGTCTTTGTGAGCTTAGGACAATCTTTGAATACATACTAATAATGAAAGCACTGTCTGTTATTGTTACGTTTTTAAAAGAGATTCCCATTAAATCATTTGAATTAACATCTGCACGAAATTGCCATGGATGATGAATTGTGTCAGATCTTGCAAGAAAGAATTATGTTAAGTAAGTGAAGACATCCCAAAGAGACTCCAGGTGGATCCAGGGAAGAATTAGAGAATACAGCTTGTCTTAAAGTGTCTTAAGCCACCTAAATCCAAAGTAGGAAAACCTTTACAGATGTCAAAATATATGTGCTAATTTATGCATAGAAATGGTGAATTTACATTTCACTCTGAAAAATGTGTACTTACCTGTCCATCCTCCAAACCAAGCTGACAAGAAAAAACAATAACCCATATTTTGTTTCCTAAAAGAACAGTTAGTTTGAAAGAAAAAATTCTACCTCACATCTCATTAGAAAGCATGTAACATTTTCACTGGAATTAAACTTAATGTGCTACTTTATAGGAGAAAGTTGCATGGAATGCTTTAAGTGGAAGGGAAGACCAGTGATGGCCAAAAATATTAGGACATAGCATTTACCTCAGTTTATTATTTCTTGCATTTTCTGCTCTGTTTTGGACAAATGGCTATAGTCTTAGCTTTTGACCCTGTATATTTTTTTTTCTAGTTCATCTCTTATGTGGAAAATCCTTTGAAATCCCTTGGTAGTACAGGAGAGGAGCTGATTCTGAACTGGCTATTCAATAATATAAGCCCCTAACCTTAGTCTGAAGTGATTAAGATCTTACCCAGCAATTCTGAAAGAAGAGGTGGAAATCAAACAGAAGAACTAGTATTAATGGTGGTACTAATGATGTGTAATGCTAAAAGCTGCACGTATTTTCTGTCAAAATTAATCACTTAACAATAGATATGTTTGCTACATAAACTACTAGGTGTAATAGATGCTAATCACAAATTGGATAGAGTAGGTTCTAGTTGCAGCAATACATTATTTATGTTACATTATTGGCAATCCCAGGTTACAGCCAGGTGCCTTGGGAGAAAGCAGGACCAGGTTAATCCACAACCTGGATAATCCATTGAAGAATAATGGAGAATTAATGGTATTACATGCTGTAAGCATGCATCACCTTAATCTTCGAGGACTAGAGCTTTAAGCGGATGCTGGTGTTTGCCTGCTTCTAGCTATTTGTTTCTAGTACTCAGGCACTAGTAAAATCCTAAAGCTCAGCCGCTTCTTAATCACATAAATGACTAAATTTCAAACTGTGAACACGCCTAAAGATTTTACATAAAACATCCTCCAAGCTCATTAAGTCTTCAACACCTGAGATGGGACCCCTCAAATTAGTCCCCTGTGGTCACTGGGGGGGATTCGATCTTCTCTATGTACCTGAGTGATTGTGGAGAATTTCCTGTCCCGGAATAGCTTACCTGGGGATACTCCTTTGACTGTACGTAGGAATGGAAAAAAAGGAGTGATGGGGACCTGTAAAAGAAACATTGTGCCTTATTCAGACAAGTGGGCTGTTAAAAAAAAAAAAGGCTTTTGTTGATAACTCATTTTGTATGTTTACTTACCCCTTTCAATCACGGAAATGACCCTATCCATCCGCCTCCTACACACTCAAGGAACCTAATGTATGTTTTGCAGGGAACGTGACTGCTAATGGACAAATTTGCCCTGATTTGACACATGCTCTTTGTCTCCGATGGCAATCTCTGGCCACATGTGAGACTTCCAGCCTGGTGGTGTGTTGAGACAGCAGTCTTCACGTAAGGTGAACTCAAGCTCCCTGGAAGGACCATAAAATTGTTCCCCGATGGTCCTTACAAAATTATACCCTGAGAGAGTACCAGTGGAGAGCACAGTGGCAGGATACTCAAAATAGTGGCTTTTCAAGACATGACTTTGTTCAGAGCCATATGGTTTTGTCAAGATTTTATCTGGCTGAGGGGGCATACCAGCTCCCAAGCGCAGGTCAAGGGACCAAGTGTTTACATATTGCTCAGGGTTTTTTCAAAATCACAGATACTTAGAATTGAACTATTTAAGAAAAGAGTATAATTTTTGATGTTTCACATACAATGACAATCAACAATTCAAAGCTCTCCCAAAGATAACATTCTTATGAGACTCACACGTAATTTTGAGGGCAAAACAATCTAACAGATTGGACTCTTCTGACTCAAAAGAAGCAACAAACCTTATATCAGCCATCATTACCAAGAAAAAAAAACCACAACAATAAACCCCCATTACTATGAAAGCATCTGTGTCGCCTTATTTTATTTTTCAACCACTCGGTGTGAAATGGCAGAGTTGTTTTTTCTTAAGGAAGAGAAAATGATCAGCTGACTATTAGAAAGAGGAATTTATCTTAACATGTCAATAAAACCTTTTAGTGTCTGTTGACAGAGGAATAGACTTTTGGGATTATACACCAGTTGGAAAATCCTTGCAAGAGTATGTGTTTTCATTTGCGTCTAGAGAAGCTGAAATTTCTATATTATCCATAAAAACCAAACCGAATCAAACCAAAATAGTAGTCTGCACTTAATTTATTATTTTTTTTTAATTGAAGAAACATGTAAGCCCTTGAAATGTGTGTCTGCTTCATAGAGAAGGCTGAAGATACACAGTCTTTACCATTTTACATCCTGTTTGCATGGTCATGTGTGCCCCTTTCATATTTCTAACCTTTAGGTTTTAAGCATTTGGTTAAATCCTAAATGATTTGATTTGATCTGATTGTTTCTTCACTTGGACATATATTCTAGGTGACACATTTTATACGATTCCGTACCTTACTAGATGTGTTTTAGTCTGTATAAAATATTTGATATAGATGATTACCTATTTCAGTTTTTACCTTCTAGAGAGTCTAAGAGTATTAGGCCTCTTGTAATGTGAAAAATTATGCACTTTATATCCTTATGTGAATCACTCACAGGACAGAATATTTTGCTCATTCTTTTTATAGTATAGTAATTACAGATACAATTTTTCTTTTGACTTTTCGTAGTAGAACCTGTAAAAGCAAGCTGAAAATATTTTCGTGATTTTTCTGATTTGTACAGAAGGAAGTAGGATTGCATACTTTGGATGTTCATTCTCATACAGCTTGCTCACTTTTTTTTTTTTTCCTTGTTACTGGATTGTATGTTTTTAGTTTCTATCTGCTTTTTCCAGACGTATAGCAGAAATGTGTTTAGTGTACTTTTTATATTCAGAATGTTTTCAGGTGAGAAAGATTTGCTGTTTGTTTTCAGACAGTTGTATTATTTCATATTATTGTTCCAGGAACCATTCTTCCAAGTCACTGGTTTTTGTCTTCTGATATATTTTAAAAATTTCCTTTATATATGCTTTTCTTTTTTTTTTTCCCCTCTCTGCATTAGATTGTGTTAGAAACCATTTCCTTCAGTTATCTCTGACCAATGGATTTCAGTTTTAATTTCTTTTCTACCTTTTTATTTCCTTTGTATTGATTTTAGTATTTCTTTTTCAATAAAACCTTTCCCTTCATGTTAAATGAGATTGCTACAGCTTCAAAACTCCCACTAGATTATTTTGTTCTGACAATGGGTATGAAACCCTCAAAACAGTTGTTTTGACCCCTAAGTGGAAAAGAGGACAGGAGAGACAGACCAAAGCTCCCCCCTCCTACATTTTCCTCAAGAAAAACACGACAGTAAGAGATTTTGAATAACGTCTGTGTTTGTCTGTTAAAAAACAAGTCTTAATGCTGTTTATCAACATATAAATTCGGCAAGATTAAAAATTTGAAACCACCAATAGTCCTTTACAAAGAACAGCTTGTGCAGAATCTCAAGTAATAATTAAAGTCTTGTAAGAAAACAAGTGGAGCATTGTTGTTCCGAGTCCCATAACCTGAAGAAGATGACAGAAGGGCCACATCTTTTAACAGTCTTTTAGCTCCTTCCCGCTCCCTGAGGTAAGATGTAAAAACTGCTTCTTATCTGTGTAAACAAATTGAATTCCACAGTGACAACAACTTTCTGCTTTTCAGACTTTTGCTATAAAAGAGGGTGATGGCCATCATATTGATAATACGGCAATACAGCTTTTTTCTTTATTGATTCCACCAGATGAAATGCCTCATTTTTACTGGTTCTTCATTGAGAGACATGAAGGTCTGGAACTTCATTTTTTTAACAATTGCAAAGATTTGTTTTACACAAAAGCTACACCTTGTATGGCTTGTCATAACACAGAGAGGAGGAAAAGCCTCTTCACATGCACGTATGCATCACATATATCACCGTGTTTCAGTCTTCAGTCACACTCTAATTGTCACCAAAAGACTCTCTGGTTTGGACAGAATGAGAATGAGAGAATGCAAGCAATCAAAACAGTCACCGAATACCACACATATACCTTTTTACTCTCTTTTCAGTAGTGTTTTCTAAAATAATAGAGACATACGGGGTGACTGGTTGATTGATTTGCCATGTTGAGTGATGAAAAAACCCATGATCTAAAGCTAGATGGGAGATATGTCACAGTCAAATGGCTGGAGAGCAGCTTGCAGTACTTCTGCTCTACACCTTCCATTCTGAAATCTTTAATTACATCCATGAGCATAATTACTTCTTCTCTTTTCCAGCTTGATAAACTGTAGGGTGAAGTCTGTGCCTCCAGAGTAATCAGAAAATTGTTTATGTTACTCTCAACACACATTCCCTGTAAATTTCCTTCACTGAGGAAGAACTTTTAATAACAAGTGAATAATTATAAGAGTTTTATGGGATTTGAAAATTATTACCACAGCTACTTTGAGTCTTGAAAGGCAAAAATATTCTTCTGATCAAAGGATCATTGTAAGTATTAAGTGATTAAGAAATTATTTCATTACAACTCTTTTATGAAGATTTTTTTAAAAATGGTATTCCTATTCTTACACTTTCTCACTCCAAAATATAAGACAGGACCTTGGAACTGTCACCTCAAGGGTTTTCCACATGGATACGCAGATTTCAGAGTACTTTTAGAAGTGGTTGTGAAGGAAAGTTGAATGGAGTTTGGTCTGTCTAAAACTAAAAGTAACCACCATCTGTAACGGGTCAAGTATGACTGTTTCTGAACTAGGAAAAATGAATTTCATTGGAGGAGAGGAAAATTACAACTTTTTTTTTGTTGCCTAAAAGTTATCAATGACTTGGTGAACTGCTAATAATACTTCGTTGGTGTGAAATTACTCCGTTCCCTGAGTCTAGTTTTAGATAGACAAAGTACTGTAATTAGCATTTTTGACAGTTGTAATCTTTGACCTTCATCTGAATTGTTTGAAAATTTAGCTATTTCTACTTCAAAAAAAATGTCATTTTCAGAACATGACTTACAGGTACCAGAGAAAAAGACTAATTTAATTTGCCTTAGCTTTTAATAACTTTTTCTGTATGGCAGAAAAACTTCAGAGCTATGGAACTGAACAAATAATTAGGAAGAGAAAGAGCCTGGAACTGTCCTCCTCCACTCCTTCCGCCCCCCCACCCCCCCTCCCCCAGTCTACAGCATGCTCTTTTTGACTTGCTGTACTTGATGACAGATTTTAATTTATGTTCTTCCACTTCACTCATCATCATAAATGATAATGAATTTTAACTAGTAAAAAAATAAGCATTAATCCTCCATGTAAAAGCACGCACTTGAAGATGTGTTAAAAATGTTCACGCATTAGAAAACAGAAAATGAAGATGTTAAAACATGGCAATAAATAGCAAAAATAATATCTCATTAAAATCAATAGCTTTGAAAGAGATTTAAAACCTACTTTAATTTGCATGAAATAATAGTATTCTTCAGACATTAGCACCCATACACAAAAAAAGCCTCAGACTGCAGCCCTCTGCCCATGAACTTTCCAAACACGTTTAGGAAAGTGAATGCTTTTGTTCACATTGTTTTGCTTTTGATGTTCACTGGCAGAGGATTAATTTCTTTACTGACATTCACATAAAAGTATTCAGTGCATTTGGAGGGTGGACTGGAGCACTTCCTACCTTCTGTATCAGGTGTGGAGCCCTCGCTTTCCACCACGTGTCACCTGTTGAGAGATCTCACTCCTTATAATCCTTTGTGACCTTATACATTATACCTTAGTCCACAATGGGCCTTAGGTTAACAGTTGGTCAGGGAAAGAAATACATAAAAAGCGCAAAGCACAGCATATGCCAATACATATGGTGAACACTAATACGAGTGGCTCTGGATCAAAATTCCTTCATCCTGGAAAGGAGATGAGAAGCATTTCTACCAGCTTCCTTGGGTTGGCACAAAATCTTTGAAATAGAGAGCCTACTTCTGATGTCAGTAAAAGAAGTGTTAACATCTCTGCTGATTTCACGTTCGCTCATCAAACAAGTTATTATTTCTATATCCGTAAATTGTCCAGAGAAGATCTGTGTTAGACTTTACACCTGTATGGGTGTCAAGGGTACATCTGTATCAGTAAACTCAAGTGTTCCCAGGAAAGTTTTTGGGCACTGAAACAAAATTTCTTGTACTAATGATTTGTCTGAATGTTGCCTGGCGTGTTTTTGTTCCCTGTGTTCTACTTGGCAATTTGCTGGTGCTGCTCACAGCTTTGCACAATGAAAGGACCAATTGCAATTAGCACCCTGCATGCAGTCAAGACGTTTCCAAGACTAGCAAAGTCCACTAGCATAGGGGTGAGACATTCTTTCCCAGGTAGCCTGAGCAGCCAGAAACATTCCCAGGCAAAGGGTTTTACTACTTAAGATGCAGCCATAATTGCCAGATGGAAACATGACAGAAAAAGGAACACGACAAGTAAAGAAACAGCTGTGTAATAAGTCACATGACAAAATCTTGTCTCTTTCTGCTAATGTATTTAAACAAATCCTTGCAAAATATTAATCTTGGTCTGTTGTCCTTGAGTAATTTGTTCTGAATGGATGTGTGATGGAAAAGCCATGGATAAGACTGGAGTTCCAAGGGGCTTCTTAGCAAGGTTACAAAAACATGTCAAGCTCAGTTATCCATGTGGGCATCTTCTGCGCAGGACATGGCCAACGTCAGCAACACTCTCACAAGCTCAGCGCAAGCACGCTACAGACTGTCCTGAGCAACTGAGGAACGACATTTTTTTCTCTCTACTTTTTTCCCTAAAGTCCTACTCACACTTTCGATGGAGATCTGTTGCCCTATCAGCAACACATTTGCAAGCCCGGCACAGCTGTAAGTCTGTATTTCAGGTTTTGCACTATTAGTGATCGTGTTTAATGCATGCTTTCAGTGGGAACAGAAGATACTTAACTACAGTTCAAACAGAAATGAAGCAACTAATTTAGACAGAGACTTGGTTTTTATGTTGCATTACAACTTGAATTTATGTCTAGACGATTTAACTTGATTCTCTAATAAAACTTTAAAAGCAGGACTCTGTTTCTTCACTGTGAATTTGATTCAGCTAATCTGAACCTAATTCTGGTTTCAAAGTGTAGACACCTAGAAAAAATCCCAGCAAGCACATTGTAGAAATCTACGTAGATTAAAGTGTGCTGTTCAGTCACAAATAAAGGCAGTTTTGCCTCATGGAAATAATTTATTTGCTTGTTATTTTAAACTAGTTTGGCCAAACTTGTCTATCAATATTTAGAAAATATTGACAGAAAAATACTTAGAAAAAGGGTAAATGTTCTATTATGACATTTTTAACATAGTATTTCACAAATTTAATAATGTAAAAAAAGTTTCATATTCATTTCATATTCCAAAACTTGGCTATGTTTAATTCAGGAAAAAAAAAATGTAGTAAAATATGACCAACATTCTCAATAGAGAAACTAAGAACAACAGACTAAGGTGGCTCCTGTCTTCTGCTATTTCAGGCAACAAGTACATTTTATTTGTGGATTTACTGAGATGTACTCTTGTTTGTATGAAATACTCTTTATACCACATTTTTTTCTGTTTTACACTTAACAAGGAGAGCCACATTAAAAATGCTTAAAATCAGTTTATGTTATTTCCAATGTCTAAATTTAAATACCTCACTTCTCCTCTGTTGAAGAATCGTCTAAATTTCTGAGACCATAGGCCTTACCTATGTTTATCAATAAAACACTACTAATGCTACACTGACAAAGATGTTGATTAGATATACAGAAAATATTACGTGAGTTTTGTTATTTAAATTTCCAGTTGGTAATAATTCTTAAATTATCAGGATTTTTAAGAATGAAAAATAATGTACTATAAACCACTAATAATGGAAACATTGTGCTCTAGATATTAACACCTAGCCCAAAAGATGAAAAGGTAAGATCTGCTAGTGTATTGGTGCCATGTTTTGCACTATGACTGCTACACTTTTGATTGTAAAATATAATAAAATGTAAGCTGATAAATGGTTATTTTTTTTTAGTTCTTCCATAACAAAAAACGAGCTTTATGCATTACTGGGCTAAGCATATATTACTATAAAGCAGGAGAAAAGAGACTGCTCATTTTATTTTTTTTTCAAGAGATTATTTTTTTACAACTCACTGATTCATAAGATCATGGTGATACACAAAGTAATGCATTTTATTCTTTATGTAAAATAAAATGCATTTCATTAACACCCAGTATGAATTTTTAATGGGAAATATTTTTTTTCTGTTCTCACTATCACATGTCTACACAAAGAATTAATTTAACCGGAAAGAAAGTATTTTTTTAGGAAAAAAAATTAAGTAAAGCAAAGAAAATCTAATTAACCAAATTACTGCAACAACTAAATGGAAAATTTTCCTTGGCTTCCTGGCTTTTGAGTGTCTTACTACAGTGCCCTATTAATATTCTCAGTTATTAATACTATTAGTAAGAGAGCAGTGAAACTTTAAAGCAGGTTTAATACCCTATAAATTTTTGTAGCCAGCTACAAACTATTCTGAATATGTATATGTGTAAAAATAAATAATAAAAAAAAAATCACAATTGTCCTAGCTGTAGTGAGTTCTTTTCACCATCCTCTGTTTGCCAGAATAAGGTATCTCACTGAAAATACACTGTGAACTGTAATGCAACATGAAAAATAACATAGTGAATAGATGCACTAATATATACTAGGGCAGAAAACTTAGTGGTACGGAAAAAGATCTAACCACAGTCTGCTAAAAATTAACTACAGCTTGTAAAAACATTCAAGTTCAACTTTAGTCACTCTGAACTCAGCCAAAGCAAATTTTACAGTCTAGGTGATCATGTTTGGGTGGCAAATTTAAAAAGTTTTTATCACTCTGAGCTGTAAATATGGTTACATAATAATTCTAGCTTGGAAACTCTACTTCAGATCTACATGATGATGTACAAAGACAGGCTGAGAGAGTTGGCATTGTTCAGCCTGGAGAAGAGAAGACTCCAGTAATACCTTATAGCAGCCTTCCAGTATGTGAAAGGGACCTACAGGAAAGCGGGAGAGGGACTTTTTACAAGGGCATCTAGTGACAGGACGAGGCGTAATAGCTTCAAACTGGAAGAGGGGAGATTTAGATTAGATATCAGGAAGAAACTTTTCACTCTGAGGGTGATGAGGCACTGGAACAGGTTGCCCGGGAAAGTTGTGGATGCCCCATCCCTAGAAGTGTTCAAGGCCAGGTTGGATGGGGCTTTGAGCAACCTGGTCTAGTGGGAGGTGTCTCTGCCCATGGCAGGGGCGTTGGAACTGTATGATCTTCAAGGTCCCTTCCAACCTAAACGTTTCTATGATTCTATGTGTTTTATATGCAATGAGACTGCTGGTGCAAAAAAGCTTATCTTGGCCGATCGCATTTCAATGGCAGTGAGAGAGAAAATCAATGTGAATGAGAGTTCATTTTAAAATGACACATTAACTTAAAACTTCCACTTCCATCTAAAGATCTTTAATCTGTTCATCTTGCAAGACTGATTGTTGTAATTTATAACTGTGAATTATTGTAATTTATTTATTTAATAACAGTGACAACAGAGAAAAGGTCCCTAACAGCACTTTTGTTGGGCTTGACTTTAGTTCCTTTCGGGGAAGTAAAATGAAGTATCATTCTTGGAAGAGGGGAACTATTAAAAATCAGATGTTCTGAGATATTATTCCACAAAATAGGAAATGGAGAAGTCAGTAAAAATTTTGCACACACTTGTATTTTAGAGCTATATGCCTGCTTACTGTCTTAAAAAGTTTATAGTTTTTTTCTCCATTCCTCAGGGGTCAGT
>VUYV01000045.1:5305447-5584342 GCA_008711295.1 Anarhynchus alexandrinus
TAGTGGGAGGTGTCCCTGCCTATGGCAGGGGGGTTGGAACTCAGTGATCTTCAAGGTCCTTTCCAACATAAACCATTCTATGATTCTATGATTCTATGATTCTATGATTCTGTGATTCTATGTTCATTGACTAGGTGCAAGGTTTGTAGGACTGATCCAAGCTCCAAGCAGTGGAGCTCGCCAGGAAGCGTTAAGTAAGAGGTTCTAAAGAAAGACAATTACAAATTGCAAATTCAAATTAAAGAAACTATATTTGAAAGGTGAAGTAACACCTTTAATGTTTTAAGGGAGTAGTATGATCTTTACCTGATATAGTTTGCTTTTTCCAACTGTATGCTCAAATAGGTAATACTTCTTACTGCACTTGTACCTGTAAGCCTGACTGGATCTGACAGTACCACTGCTACTGCTAAAACTCTTAGTACTACAGATTCACATTAGAAAGCTACAAAACGACACTACTAGATTTACCAGTACCACAGACTCATAATCACATCATGGCACTGTTTGTATCATCCTTTACATCTGACTCAGGATGAAAAAATGCCAGTGCAGGTGGCATGGCATAGCCCTTCTCACCTCCTCTACCCAGCCAGTGCCACTCAAGTTCAGTGCTCCAGACCAGACTGTCTTTGCAGGCAGAGGTAAGAGCTTTGATTAGACCAAGATATGTCATGCTAAAAAGTAAGCCAGATTTTGGGATTGCATATCTGAAATAGAAGCAGCAGACTTCAAAGCTATATTCAAGACAAGAAAAATTATGCAGGGTTTAATTTGTTACGTATGAGAACAGGAAGTGAAAGAGAAACAATAAGTGGCTTCTCCAGAGAAAAACGAGAAAGAAAAGCTATTTACTTCTTTTGGAATATGGAAAGATAAGTCAGAGGTGTTGTAATATAACACAAAATCAGTATTCCCATTGAATTTGAGTATCCAGCAGAGTTATGAATTTTGGTTCTCAGTCTCATTTTTGGAAGATGTTCCTTAGTGCTTTGATGATCCTAATTAGAACAGGTATAGAGTAAATGTTTTGTAAAGAACATCCCTCCACTTGTAACTGCAAAATAAACTTTCTATTAATAGCATGGAGACAAATAACAGTGAAAAAAAAAACTGTGAGGTGAAAAACTGTTCAGATAGAGAAGACAGAGATGGCATAAAGCAGAGAAAAAACAGAGAAATGCTCAAACTGTGGTCAAAACACATACACAATTCAGACAGGAGAAAAAAGTTTATGTGTTTACAAATAATTGAATGTATCATAAAATTCTATTACATATTTTATAGCATATAAATTTTTTTTTCATCATATTAAATAAAAACCTTTTATTAGATATGAAGTTACTGAAAAAAACCTCAGAATTTGCTTAAAATTCACTCCACACCAGCTCTTCCTTTTTCATCAAGGGCTCTGCTGATCCACTGGAATACAAAGGAAGCCTCAAAAAGGGCTGTTTGGGAGCATGGGTTGTAAGCAGGAATGAAAAGAATACAGAAGTGTTTCATCTAGAAAACTACAGAAATTGAAAGGGTAAAGATGCTATCAGTTGCTTCTGAACCACGGAGATCAGAAAGACCATGATTTACATTATAAGGCTGAATATCAGTGTGTTGTGATAGCACACACTGTTTTCCATTCTTCCCTTAACACTTACTGCAAGTCATTCATAAATTCTTCTTCCTTTATGTATGCGCTGCTTTTTTTTCAAATCTACATTTCATTCTTATTCTTCCTGAAGGAATCAAAAATTAGGTTAAAAACAAAGTTTCCCTGTTTTGGAGGAAAAGAAGATTTAGTAAAAATTGCATTTTCCATTGGGAAATTATTCTAATGGGAGGTTGTCACCTTGCTCTATATATAGTTGGATATTTATCTAAGACTCATCTGACAAGATTACACCACCAGAAAAAGAGAGTAAAAAGTGAGAAACACTAGTTAGCTCTCATAAGAAATATATGTAGAAGCCAAGGCAGAGACTGAACCAAGTAAATATAAACTTGATTTTTTTCCCAGACTTAAAAACTGGTAAGAATGAATAGCTGAATGTCTGTACAGGTTTGAGCCATCTCAAAGGTCAAACATTTTCCACCTGTTATGTATCCGTGCACTGCTTCATAGTTTGGAGTCATCTGTCAGTGTGAAAAGCAGAGGCTCATTGACCCATTAGTTCTTCAGCCTTTGGAATTTCTTCAGACCGTGATGAATGATCGCCCATGTAACTACTGCACCCTGTTCACTTTCAGCTGCATTACTGTCTCCGAACATCTTGCCAATATGCACAAAGCAAGAGTGATTTTTCAGTGTTTAAAAACTGGGTTGGAAAAATAATCAGAGGAAATTTTCCTGCTGTCATTTTCAATGCTGCTTGAACTAATCATAGAATCACAGGAATATAGAATCGTCTCGGTTGGAAGGGACCTTTAAGATCATCGAGTCCAACCATCAACTTAATACTGCCCAAACCACCACTACAACCACGTCCCTAAGCACCACCTCTACCTGTCTGTTAAATACCTCCAGGGATGGTGATTCCACCACTTTCCTGGGCAGCCTGTTCCAATGTTTGTAACCCTTTCTGTGAAGAATTTTTTCCTAATATCCAATGTAAACCTCCCCTGGCGCAACTTGAGTCTGTTCCCTCCTACTGTCCTATCACTCGTTACTTGGGACAAGAGACCAATCCCCACCTCACTGCAACCTCCTTTCAGGTAGTTGTAGAGAGTGATAAGGTCTCCCCTGAGCCTCTTTTTCTCCAGGCTGAACAACCCCTGTTCCCTCAGCCGCTCCTCATCAGTCTTGCTTTCTAGATCCCTAAAATAAGAAAGGATTCAGAAAAGGCTAACACTCCTATTTATGGATTGGTAAGAAAGGAAACATGATAAAAAAAATGAAGCATAACACTGTTTATGTTACATTTACTGACTGCCCAGCATAATTTACTATAGAAAGCTAATAAGGCTATTATCTAACAAATTAGCTAGCAGCACAACACAGCAACATGCCATTTAACATGCTGGGTAGCAAAAACGTTAGGTTTACAATAGCATTTTTGTCTGTTCAGTGTGCTAAAGTACTCTTCAAACATGGCAAAGTAGCAAAATGCTTCCCCTTTTAATGAACATTTGAAATATGCAAGCTTTTGTCTGCGGCTGCAGCTGCTGAGCCAAACTGGACAGAGAGCTATGGCCACGTTGACTCAGGTTCTCCTTGCCTACAGAGTCTCCTTCAAGCTGCAGTGTGGCACAGGCACTGGGCTAAAATTACTGTCAGGCTAAGTGCGAAAAAGCTGTTCCTTCAAGGTGCCAACAGGACACTAAACAAATGCAATACCAATGGCTGGTGGCAGAAGATGCTCCATGACACAGTGCAGTCTTCCAGCATTTCACTACCCTGTAACCCAGCTCTAGCTTCTCCTCAGTTCTGACTTACCTTTTCCTTTTCATCTTTTTATCACTCTGCCACTTTATTTTAGTATCAGTGTAAATCATTCGCTTGCTCACTACATCAGACTTTGCTTCCTCCAAGAGATAGCACAACAAAGAGGTCTGTAAGCTCCTGGCAGTCCTAAACAATCTGGACGTCTGCCCTTTAGACTCAAGCCATGCTGCTGCTTCTTGGTAATTTCCTATATTCCTAGACTTCACTGCACCCTTCCAAATTTTTGTAGAGTGGCAGTTGAGCAGTTGTCCTCTACTTGAGGCCGGATTTTTATCTCCATGGCTATTTTCTTCTGAAGTCCTCTCCTCTGGTTTGTCCAGTCCACTACCGTTTTGGGAAGATGGGTTTACTTCCCACAGACCTTGATACCTAACTCCAGCACATGAATCCTCCACCTAATGATGTGAATGGAGGATGGCCCAGACCCTCAGCTTTCTTCTAAAGAATCAGAGGGAAGTCATAATGTGCTTCTACCATTTCACCCATTTATTAACAAATGCAAACTTGGTTAACTAATACAATAAGTAAACAACAATTACTTAACATGGGTGTACACTGGAAAGTTCTTCAAGACTTGCGTTACACAAGATTTTTCTACCTCTCTTTCCTTTTAGGCAGCTGACATCATCAGTGACCTGACTGTGAAGTCTCCAGAGGAGAACAGAAACTTTTCCTCACTGAAACCAGTGGGAGATTTGATGATCACTTACAGGGGAGTAGGTTTTCAACTGCTCTCAAGTCCTTATGGAAAAGAGATAGAAATAAAAAATATTGAAAAAAAAAAACAACCAAGCCACCTCAAAATTGGCAGCTAAGTGTGGTTTCTTTTTCTATTTTATTTTACTGTAGTCAGTTACCCATTCCATATGGGTTAAGAGAGACAGAAGCCAACTGCTTCTCAAGAGGACTTTGCAGAAACCTCTCTGGAAAACCAGAAGCTCTCAAGAAATCTGATGAGTAGCAATTACAGAAAGCTTAGAGTGTGACTAAAAGTGTGATGCACCTTGACAAAAAGTAGAATTAACAAGAATTCAAAAGGGTTTAGTGGTTTACATCAATACATGACAGTCTCAGTAAACAACTCTGATTAAAGTATGACAGTTCAATGAATCCTGTGGGTACGATTTGAACAGAGTGTGAACAGCGCTCATTATGAATGCAGTAAAAATGACAGATTTCATGGTACTCAGGAAATTAAGATGCTTGTAGGAAAATATTCTGGAAATAAAAAATGCAGCTCAATAAAGTCTGTTATCGGTTACATATCCCACTGGACAGAATGCTGAAAGAAATTTTAAAAAAATGATAGTTTTAATTCATAAAATGGAAAAGTCACTAAAAATTTCATGAATATAACTGCATACAGTTTTAAAACTCACTGTCAAGACTCAAGATGCTGTTACTTAAGTACAAATAAACATATTTGGAAGAGTCTTGAAATAAAGTTAGTGGAGGGAATTGTATCATTCTCCAAAGATTACTTATGTTGAAGACAATCAGACATTAGAGTGATCAGTGACAGTGTAGAACTCTAATAGAGATTCATTTTAACCAAAAATAGTATGAAAAAAATTTGTGCAAACATCGAAAATCTATCAAAATATTTTTTTAATTGAAAACTAAGGGTTGTCAAATAAAGAAAGCCTATAGCTATTTAAAAATGGATTACTAAGAATGATTTCCATATGCATAGGAGACCTGAGAAATGTGGACAGATTGTGTTAATTAAGAGAAATGGATAGCTGCTACCAAAACAAAGGAACTTGGGAATACACCGAGTTAATTTCACTAAGATGAAAACATATTGCGTCATGGAGTACCCTTTATTCTGACTCACTGCCTGGTTGATGGAAATATTCTCCTTGGCTTTCACTTAAGAAAATGATAAAAAGCAAGGTGGAATTCTAGTCTTCCACAAAATAATGTTGTCTGATCTTCAACCTCAGTGCAATATAATGAAACCTGTATGCCTAAACTATGTCTGAACTTCAATTAAAGTGTTTGGTTCAGAGTATTTTGACATTAACGCTCCTGAATGTTTGCCAGCCTAAAGAGAAGTGTCTTGCAATGATGGGAAAACATGAACTCTTCCTTACCTGAGGGGACAGCTTTCTGTAACAATTGTCACTTCTTTCTTCCAATTCCACAAAAAAGAGAGCTAAAGTAACGCTCATAAAGATTTCTGGATCTTTAAGGAACTGTTCTGGAGAATGGCTTGCTTTAGAATTAGAACAGCTTTTTAAGGAATATAAAGAAAAACAACCACCACCAACAACAGAAAACAAACCCAAACCCTACCCTCTTGCTGAGGTTGCTGGTATCCTCAGCTGAAACTAGCCATGACATGGTTTTAACAAACCTCACTGAAACAGCTAGAGGGAAGGTATTAGCATTAATTGGCCAACAATCTCTTCTTCTTAGTGTGTTAGTAGGAGAAAAAATATTGGCTGCAATCTCACAGCATTTGGAAGTTAATTAAATAAATGATGAATTGTGGTTTTGCATGCCTATCTGAATGTACTAGAACTGTAGCCTGAAAGGTAATTTATTTACTTGGTTGAAGTTGTATTACGATTAATTTCCTGCTAATATGTTTAGTTCAAATACTCTCAACTGAAGGATATCTCAGAGAAAAAAAAAATATTTTATGTTTAGAACAAAAACTGTAAGCCAATAAAATGCATCCAGAAAATTTTATGCATCCACCTCATTTTATCTCAGATTGCAGTATTAGAAATTAATGCATTTATTCAGAAAATGCTGACATTTCTTGAGAAAGTAAAGTGCTCTTTATTGGATTTGTGAAGGGAATTTCAACAGTGCACTGTGTACTCTGAGTGTCCAAAACCAAAGGGATGGCTGTGATGCCTACTTTGTAACAAAAAGAAGTTGTAGAGAAATATGTGCTTTTCTTACGTTCATCCATTTCCTATAATTTCAAAGAGATACTGCTGGTTTAAGTGTACAATCTTGAAAATATTAAATTTTAAGTTATTACTCAAGACAATACTTCCTGAATCATGGAGCTAAACTTCAGTGACATTGTGTCCTTGATGTCACCTGGAGTACTGCAGGAGGAGAAAATATTATTTTTAGCTCTCTGTTTTGGACACTTTTAATTGCAGCTGAGATGGACTGATGTGGTAGAGGTCCCATGAGATCAAAAACCACAACTGAATAGCTGGGAAGCTGTTGAGAGAGCTTCCAAGTGGAAACTCTGCTACAGCTCTGAAGTACTTGACTGATGCATTTGGAAATATACTGAAGTCTTTGCTCCAGAGGGGCCAAAATACACTACATCTATTTCTCAAAGGATTTATGGCTTTTTTTAAGTTCATGACATACAGAACAGCGTGGTGATATCTGAAGACCCAGGCGAACCTGAATTGTAGAGTCCATGGAGAACAGAAGACTCCAGGGAGACCTTATAGCGGACTTCCAGTATGTGAAGGGGGCCTAGCAGAAAGCTGGAGGGGGACTTTTTACAAGGGCATCTAGTGATAGGACAAGGGGTAATGGCTTCAAACCGGAAGAGGGGAGATTTAGATTAGATATCAGGAAGAAACTTTTCACTCTGGGGGTGGTGAGGCACTGGAACAGGTTGTCCAGGGAAGTTGTGGGTGCCCCATCCCTGGCAGTGTTCAAGGCCAGGCTGGATGGGGCTTTGAGCAACCTGGTCTAGTGGGAGGTGTTCCTGCCCATGGCAGGGGGGTTGGAACTAGGTGATCTTTAAGGTCCCTTCCAACATTAAAGCAACACCTTTCCGCCCCCCTTTCCCAACTCAACTTCACTCCTTCACTCCCCACTCCTCTACCCTCTGCCCCAAACTCTGGAAGGGTAGATGGGGCGGGTTACATTCAGTATGTAGAAGTTTCTTCCTGCTGCTCCTTCTTTCACATATTTTCCCCCTGCTCCAGCACAGGCTTTCAAGATGCTGCAGTTCCTCCAGAAATATCCAACTGCTTCAGAGTGAGGTTCTTCACGGGCTGTAGTGTGGCAGCCCTTGGCTTCTCATAGAGGCCACCCCTGCAGCCTCTGCTGCCAGCACCTGGTCATGGACACTTGATATACTGATGTAAATGTCAAATGATCTAATTAATGCATTCTCACCTGGCACGTGTTGATTTGTCACTTGTACACAAACTTTGGACGAAAATCATTGAAGTTTTAAAAGATCAGAAAAAGATTTATCTCCAATTCAAATGAGTAAAGTTTTCTCAGGCCTATCAGTATGGGGTCCCATGGCCCTCATGAAAGACTTTCTGCTACTATTACTAAATTCTGTCTCAGTATCTTAAATTAAAACAAATTAAATAACAAGTTAAAATCAGTATCGTGTCATGTTCTAAAATTTGAAATCTCTTTCATTCTTTGTTTGTCACAGATAAAAGAAGACATTTATTAAGGAAGATGCAAGAAAAATGTTAGCAGCAGACCTCATTACGTAAAAGGGAGGCAAATAGAAAACCCAATCTAAATGAAAATATATCATCTGACAGTTAAGTTCCAATGGAATATAGCAATACCACATACAGATAAAGTAATGAATAAATATGTCTTATCTGAGTGTTTCTCTCTGTATCTCCACTTGTTTGTTAATTCCCATAGGTCTGTTTTTATAGCACAGCCAAGATAATGTGCTTTCACAGAAGGAAGGGAATATTGTCTTTCTAGCTCTCTTTGGAACAAAACTGATTTTGTGTGTGTGTGTGTGTTTAGAGGCAAAGCAGAATTTAATAGTGTTTATTCTGTCATTAAGCTGAATAGAAAATGCTTGTCTAATGTTCCAAGATAACTCAAAATGGAATATGCCAATATCTGGGGAGAGTTCGTGCACGCTGCTTTTTCAGGGCCAGGGAAAAGACTGGATGTTTTGCTGCCATAAGGGCACAAATAGTTTTATGCTGGACTGCTGCAAGTCCAAGAAGACACCACTGACTGTCAGTGTTATTTCGAATTAACAGCAGCGTGACTCAAAGTAGAAGTGACTTCTTTGGATTTAGAATAGAAGAAAAGAAGCTTATCCCAACCTTCCTGATTCTGGGAGCCCACAGATATTTACATAATATTGTTACATATAGAAAGCATGCAGCATAATTAGCAAACAACTGGAAAATCAGAGAACTTGAGTGTAAGCTTGTTAATCAGCACTGCAATCGTTTCATCAGCAAAACCCCTCCTGCTCTTATTTAGACCTTTTAGCATTGTAACCCCACTAAAAGCAACAGTTCTGCCATAGAGTTTCTCAATATGAAATGAATGATCAGTGATTCTAGAGGAGCCGACGCCATAACTAACATAACAAAGTTAGATCTGGCTCCAGGCAGGACTCTCTGAAGTACCTGAGGTTTTGGGGCACTGCAGGTGCAGTGCAGCTGTGTGCATCACCACAGTCACCATCATACATGACATAGAACCATGTCTCACTGTGCCATTAATATAAAGACTCCCTGAACTTAAGAGGTAGATCCAATTCACCCAGCAGTTAACCTATCAGTTGTAGGACTTAAAATGGCCGTGGGGTCTACGTATTTGATGTTCTGTAAAGCTGACTTTTTGATGTATTGTCTTTTTTTTTTATCATCTCTTTTTAGCCTTGAGTTAGATATTCACCGGCCTGCTACAAAGGAATGCGTACTTTCTGTAATGCATATTTCTTGCATGTTAAATGCAGTTAAATGCAGTAATAAACAGATGTTTCCATAGTACATGTATTCAATTCTTCACAGTTCATTTATACCAAAATCAAGAACAGTTTGAATTAATTTCACTCAGCTGTGTTATTCTAGGAAACATCTTTTTGATGAGTACAGTACAGCTAATATGCAGATGAAAGAGGAATATTTTCTGCAATAAAGTGCAGTTAGATGTGTCTTTTCATAAACAGGATGGTTTTCCATACACAATGGGTATATTGGTAATATCATATGTTATCATGATGTATTCTTCACACTTTTTATTAGTAAAGACAGAAAAAGGAGCTGTAGCTCGCTCTCTTTAGTTTTACTTTAATTTTGCTTCCCTGACACTGGACAATATTGTACAAAAACTCAGAGCCACATTGTGGGGACTGCGTTTGCAAAAGGTCAGGTAGCTTCATTTTCATGTAATAAAGAAAAACAAACCAAGTAGCACTAACTCCAGATCACCTTGCCAATCAAAGAACTCTCAAGTTCAGCTGCAATTAGGTTTTAATTCAGTGCTTATTGTAAATGATAATTATAATGAATCCATTATATGTGTGCAGGATGTTTGTGAATTTCAAAAGGGTTTTTTCTGTAGCTCAGCATTAATTAAGCATTAGTTATGAACACTTAGTTAGATACATGACTGTAAACTTGCCAAATTTTAGACAACAGACACTAGGTTTTGTAGTGCATCAAAACCACACAATGGCAGTTGCAATAGCAAATGCCACAAAGATAAAATTAAGAACAATGTAGAAGTTTATTTCTGTAACGCACGTTTCATTTTGTACCGACACTGTTTCAAGAATCAGCATCTATTCTGCAATTCAGAACTCTTATTTCCAAGAACACTATACTCTTCCTATGCTAACCAAGTGCCATTTGCTGAAATTTAAAAATGAGTAACCTGGCTTGTGGTGAGTTGTTTTGTTAGGAAGGCCAAATTAAGTCCTGATTCTGTAATTGTTAACCATACAAAGGTCACGTGAAATCAAGGGGACAAATTTCTGATGGTTCTAAAAATTATTCCCCGGTATTATTCTGAAAGGTTCTCTGCAGAGTTTTTAAGGTAAGCACATGAGAAACTAGTTTTAGAAACTGGTTTACTTGTCATCCTGTGTAACACTTAGAAAGAAGTACAATCTTGTTTTCTCTTTAGCTATTTAAATCTGAAAAAATATCAACAAAAATAATTCTATCGTCATCAATGAGTAGAGAACAGGTCTATACTTCAGCTGGTGCCTCCATTATTTATGTACCTAAGATCTATAAATAGGTATAGGTCACAGGATTTTGACTTATCTTTGTATGCTACCCTTATTTATAGTATGATCAGTATTCTTTGGCCAGAAGTTAAGAATACAGCACAGTCATTTTCTTGCCTGGCTCCAACGTAACTACGTAGAATTATTATACAACCACAAATATAGAGAGGCTTTTAGAAGCCTTGGCTATCTTCTGGAGAGGTAGAAGATCAGATGATTGTTCAAAGTGATTGCTACTTTAAATAAAAGTTTTCTTTGAGCTGTTGGATCTTGTCATATGGCATTAAAATGACCCATGGAAAAAGAATGAGCAGCTAAGCATAAAGAACAGGAAATTAAATAAAGATGAACTGATAATAATCTTTAGGGGCATGACAAGCTATTACTTGGTCTTCTAGAATATCTAAACTACACCAAATGAAAGGAAATTCAGCTGAGGTGTAGAAATAATTACTTGACGCTAGAGACAAAAGCACAACTACTGTTCATTTGAGGAGACTGTAGCATCTCCCACATTGAGGGTCTTTAAGAAGAAGCTTAAAAATACTTCTCAAGAATTGTATACTTGACTGATATTGCCTTGGGCAGAATGATAGGTTTGACGGTAGGAATGTCTTCATTTTATCCTGTTCAGAATTTTTTATTTTCGAACCTCTGTCTTCCTGATCTTTGAGCACTGTAACAAAGTCTTAAAACACAAATCCTTGCAGGCTTTCTTCATGTAAATTCTGTAGTTTACAGATTGCTGTTAACATCATGAATCAAAACTATAAAAGCCAGTAATTTTTTTCCAGCTGGGAGTTTGGTTAAGAAATTGCACAAAGGAGTATGCAAGGATGAGAGGGAATAATCAGCACCATGATTCTATAGACCAGTTGGCTTGACACACAGATTATTGCATACAAAAGACATTTGTTTTATATCCACTTTAATTTGGTTTGATACCCCGGAGAAAAGAAACTCAAGTATACAAATGGATTAACAAATACATTCTTTCACTTTAATCCTACTATGTAATGACCGAAATGTCTGATAAGAACCATTGATTGGCTGCCAGCTGTGATATAACAATGAAAATGTAGTCGTGAAGGGCTATAATGCTAAAACTGCTTCATGACAGTTCTGATTTATTGGATTAAAGATATGAATCCAGCAATGAAACCTCACGAGGAGCATACAAAGTACAAAGCCCAGTTAAGATGACTGAAATTCAAGTCAAAGTTCTGAGACAACACAAAATAGAAAAATAAATAAAAAACCCCAGATCTCATTCCTGACTCTGAGATTGTGGAATTTTTCAGTTTTTCTTCTTTAGCAAAATCTGGATAGCTGCATGTCTTCTTCTGAGTATTGTTGTAGTATATTTTTGTAGTTAGCAGTTTTCATTGCAGTTAACAAAATGAGAGCAACAGCATTTACAACTCTGAAAGGAGAATGTGTGGAAGCATGTTTCGCTGGAGTACCTGCTTCCTGTAGGTTATCTTGCTACTCAGGTCTATTGGACTGAGAACTCCTCTTCAACATCTATGCCTTCCCTAAAACCCACAGATTTATTGTGGAAAAATAAACTGAAAAGTAAGTATTTGTTTGTTTGTTTGTTTGTTTGTTTGTTTGTTTCTAAAAAGCAACAGTCACAAAAGGGGACATTAAATAAAAAATACATTAAAATTGTGTTCAGAATAGTAGCAACCATCAGGGATTTTCATATAATTGTCCTGGAAAGGATTGGTAATTGTGGAGAATTAAAGTAAAACATAGCATTGTATGATTGCAGCTATCATGGTGACAAAATACTCCAGAAATGCACAAAGGCTTCCATAAACACTGTGAGTTTATTTAAAACTTAGATGGCTACCACTACATTTTCCAAAGGCTGGTTGGTTTTTCTGTTCTCCAAATCCATCATGAAAAATAGTTTTCTCTAATCAAAGAGAACATTTTGGTTAATAATAGTGAGAAAGTAACAAACCAAAACCATAATAGTAGAAACAAACCCTCTGATTTGGGAAGGAAAATGTGAGACTATTTGAGACTATTTCAGCAGGTTAAGATGTTTTTAAATTATCCAGACTGTTTAAGCCTCATGGAGGAGAATTGGCTGAACAAGTCTTCAGACTTGTGCCTGGCGGTTATCCTTACAACTCACAGAGCACAAATGAAGTACTAAAAGACTGGGAAAAGAGGTAAACAGCCCCTTGTATTCAAACAGGGAAATAAAAAACTTAGAAGAATTACAATTAGTCAGATGTTTATGCTTCAGCATAAACAAGCTTCACCTTGTCATATATTGTAGAGCCACTAATGGGAAATACATTTCCATATGCTGAAATGAGATACTTAATTTATGTGATGTCTTACAAATCTTATAATCCCACAACAATTCTTAAAACAGTAGGAGTTGAAGAATGCCCCACAGAACTAGCTGGTACAGTTAGACTGCTTATTGCTTTATACTTGGTGAAGCCATTTTCAGGCTTGCAAAGTGTACATGGAACAGCAGCATTGTCCTGCATCTACTAAAAGAACTGTCTTGTCATTCATGATTTTTTTTTTTACTTCTTTTTTGTTGTCGTTACAATAGTGAGGACTGGAGTGGACAGTTTGCTGGTTGACAGCAGTAGTAGCTGAAACAGATGGAGAAGATACTGAGCCATCAGACAGTCTTCATGCTGGTGATCATGGATGATACCTGAACACTTTCAGTGGACAAAACTTAACAGATTCCAGGTGATGCTTTTACAGGGATCTTGAGTGCATTTCTGATGTTGCTGAGTAGTAATACAGACAGAGGTGTCGGTGATTCTTCATTCTCACCTACTAGTATCTGTGACATCCTTTGCGGCTGCAGTTAAGAGGATGATAAAGTTTAGAGAGAAGGGTTGGAAGCATCTACTCTGGCTTTACCAGCTACAGAAAAGAACCTCTAATTATCTCTGACTTCTTATTTTAGCTCTGACGTGCACACAAAATGTGTGTATATTTAGCAGGTGTGGCGGCTTGCAAGGACCTTCTATTATACCTCCCACATATAAAAAGCCTTATGGTCTTTTCTTTGTGGCAAAGAACTAGTTCCTGCTTTTCCATGTCATTCTTGTGGATTTTCAGCTGCTAAATGAGACAAGATCCAGGAAGCAATTATATAAGCATGATGATGAACTTCTATACATAAGATTCAGAAAAGGCAATCTTTTATTTTCTGTCTCATTTCACTTGATGGATTGAGGTAAATGCTAGCTGTCTTCTTTTCAATAACTGAAATATTACACAGAACACAAATCTATGTAAAGAAAAGGAATGAGCATTTCTGGTCTAAATTAAATGCTTCATCCTACATGCTTCACTTTTTTTTCTGTCTCATTCTTCTTTCTAATGCCTAATAATTCTAGACAGGTGATTATATACTAGTAAGTACATGGTCCCAGTATGTGATCAATTAGTGCATTGGTCTATAGTCTAATTTGCAAATCTGTGCAAGAAACAAAAATGAAGACCATTACCATTATTTAGGGGAAATGCATATTTTCTATCAGCAGATGATTTTTATTTTCACCATCTCTACCAGTTAATGGTATTTTTTGTCAGCTTAAATCAATGTTTTGTAACATACATCACTAAGACATGATAGCATCAAGTAGTAATTGGTAAATTACAAATGTTTTTAGAACACGAGAAATGAATATCTAAAGTCGTAAATAAAAATCTCATATCACCTCTCACTGGGGTACAAATTGGAACTATTGTGAAGCATTTGAGTAGCATAAGAGATCTATCTCAGAGTAGCCAGGGGCTATTAAAACAGTCAGAGATTTTTTCTGAAGTTAGACAAAGCTTACTCTTAGACTAGAATCTTCTATTTTTACATTCGTTCCCTCTCTTTTTTCTTTCTTCCTTCCTTCCTTTCTCTCTTTCTCTCTTTTTCTTTCTTTCTCCCTTTTGCTGTCCTTTTCTTTCTCTCTCTTTTTTCTCTTTCTCTCTTTCTCTCCTTCCTTCCTTCTTTTCTCTTGCTCTTCCCATTTTTCTTCTATTTTCTTTTTTCTTCCTTCCTTTCTTGCTTTTGTGCTTTATAAAAAAAGATAAAATCTTCATGAGTTCTTGGTTTTCTCTTTGTACAGATTGGGAATGTCTTTACAATTTAAATTACTTCACAAGTGATTTTTCATTCAACTCTAGCATAAGTAGATTTTGTTTATACATTTCAAACCTAAGTCCAGCTTTTACACTTGGAAGGCTATTCAGTGTCTTTATGAAAAAAGTATTGATCACACATGACTCATATGCATAGTTCTCTTCTGCTAGAAGTGCTACAGATTTCCAAGAAAACTTTGATAACACCATTAAAAAAAAAATCAAACCACACACACACAAAAAAAAACCCAAACAACTTTTTATTAACTGCTGTAAAGAGTATTGTTAGGTCAATAATAATTTGGCCTGCAATTTGCTTCAGATTCCCTATCTGCTAATTTCTTTGACGGCTAGCTCCAGAAAACTTATCTTTTACACCAGTAAGACTTCATTATACTTAATGTTGGGCTTTGATGAGGCTATGGCTGTTCCTCAAACTGTGAGGCAATAAGGGCTCAACCACACAGGGGTTTTTTTGGAAAATCTTTTTTCTCTGAGATATATGCCAGCCAAAACCTGTCAACAAGGACACTAGCACGCTAATTCAGTCCTGTCATTGTGTTTATATCACGCCTTCTAAAATATTGCTATAAATTCTTGTTTTTTATTTAGGTGTCCAAACCTGACTGTGTAAATTGACAATCTTTGACATTTCTGCAGCTCTCCCATTTTATACCAGGTAAATATTTTTACTCAGATTTACATTTTCTTAATTGTTGTAATCATGTATCACATATTTCTTGCCTTGTTAAAGAAGTTACTTCACTTTGTCTCCTCTCCAAGACATTGTGTACCACTTGTAGATGCTTCCCTTCCATTTTTATTGCTTGGGAAAGGTCATTTGCTTGGGATGTAGGATGGAAGCACATAATATGTTATCTCTGTATTAGCTGCTTTATCTCCTCTTTGTTTGCAAGGCACTCAAAACAATATAGTAAACATTACTGCTCATCATTCTTTGTGGAGCTAAAACTACCCTCTTTCAGCTGATACAGAGAGGAAACAGCACAAAAGAACAGTTTCTTGCAAAGTCTCAGCATGTACCTTTCACCTGCACCCAGCCAAACTTCACCGAGAGAGGTTAAATTAAACTGCTGCCTGGAAAACTGCTGTCAGAACAAATGAATGAATGAGAGCCCTGAGAGGTCTTGAAAGTGTTGCTGTTTCTCTTCTGGCAGCCTGCACTCTCCAGCACGCTGGCTCTTAGTCTTTCCTGGCTCTTACCTAAAGGCACAAGAAATCTCTCTACCTCCACCATCCCTTTAGCTGCAGTAATACTGTCATGACTGTTGATCAACGACACACTTGAATACTGCAATTGGGACATAAATGAAGAAGAATGTACTGCACCAGACGTCATGTAAAATGTTGAAGAGAAAGATTGCTTTTAATCATGAACCTTTATAACAAACTGCGCAACTATTTTGTCAGCAGTGGAGAAACAGACTCTTTGAAATCATCCCAGAAGCTAAAATAACATGATTTCACTGCATTTTTTCCAAATGCAACCTGATGCTACTCTGTGAAAACATATACGGAGTTTTTCATTTGTGTTGTAGTACAGAACAAATGCCAAAATTCTACTCAGAATATGACTGGAAGAGACTGACATTTAAAGCATGTCCCCGTCTGCTTCCTTTATATTCATATAGATACAGAGTCATTTCAGTGGCTCCAAAATAGACCTCAGTGTAAGAACTTGGGGTGATTATCTGAATAGCACATAAAGACAAAAATGTTTCTAAATAATTTAAAAAAATCTTTTGACTGAAACAAAATCTTTTCCTCAGAGATGCTGTAAACTAAAATCTTTTCCCATAGAAACAAATTTTTGTGGTTTAAGTATTCTGTTCATAAGAAACAGGTAATTGTAATCCCTGACTTGCACTAATAAAGATTTATCTAGAACTACCTCAAATTTAGGCTTTCCTTTTAAGAGTTCAGAGCACTTTTTTGGTTACTTTTTTTTTGCCTATAGCTTTATCTGCCCTATATGGCATCTTAGTAGGTATCAGCATTATTTTTCTTTACAGCTTAGGCCAAATACCCTTCAATTACTTAGAAGCAAAAAAACAACCAACAACAAAACTTCCAGAAGGATATTTCTGATGTGTTTCACATATAAATGTTGTATAGAATAAGGCAGAAATTGAAGGAGCTCTCATACAACAGAAATACAGATGGAGATTGAAATTATCACTTCATTAAAATATGTGCCAAATGATAATCATCTTTGATTGGCCTAGGATTTCACCATAAGTCCATCATTAAGACAGTCTGAAAATGAGTTGAAAAAGCTGGTAACATCTTAATTTCATTAACAAAGAGGAGTTACATGCAGTAACACACACACTTTGCAATCACATGGGTAAAGTGGGTATTGAACTACATAAACTCTATTGACATTGCTGAGAACAAGCTACCTATTCATAAAGCAGTGGCTTAGATAATTTTAAGGTATTAACATTTGTGAAGGTAAGGATGGAGCTCCTAAACATTCATAGTTCCAATGTTGCTGCTGCCAGATAAGGACAAGATAAGAGCCACAAGGGTGTGGGCATCAGGAAGCTCTAGCAGCTTCTAACAAGAATGTCAGCTACCCTTGACCCAGGGTACCTGAGGCCTTTTCTGTAGCTTCACCCCTGATTAGGGAGGGTCAAGCATCTCTCCAGCTGGTTCTAAGGACAGATCTATATAAAAGCCAGGCTAAGAGTACAGCTAACTCATACAGCAGAGTGTGCAGAAGGGGTCCTGGCTGTGTTCAAACCAGCCTGAACAGTCTCAGGCACAGTGCTGTTGTGCCCCAGGGCAACTTCCCAAGTGGGTGATGGAGCAGCTGCCCCTGCCAAGGCAGAGGCTTTCACCTAGACAGAGCTTCTGATGGTGGATGCAGCCCTCCAGGTTCTAGGCTGCAGGGAGCGCCTGCAGTCTATTGTTGAGGCTGAGAGAGATGGCTTCCTCAAAGCTGAGGAGAAGCTTTGCCCTTTCAGACAAAGCATCTGGGGCAACTAACCCTGAACAAAATCATCAGGAAGATGTGGTGAGTGATAGTAATGAAAGACTACCTGCTGCTCCGCTTCTCTTGATCTGACCTGTCTTCTAGAAATGTTTGCTGCTTGCTGGCAGCCTGGATCCAGGATGATGTTGAGACACCACCCCTTTAGCTATTATCTTCTGCTGTTCTTCCGTATGGCACTAATGATAGTCCGGGGCAACCTGGAGAGTATCAAAAGTGACTACAGAGATCTCGGGGTGATGTTCATGGGCACAGAACCCCAGGTAATGTTCCCCTCAGTCCTGCTGGTAAGATGAAAGGGTGTAAGAAGGAGGGCACTCATACTACATATCAGCAATTGGTTATAGAGCAAATGTTGGCAATAGAGTTTTGGTTTCTATGTCCATAGGAGCCTGTTTGAGCGTCTGTGTGCTCTTGGAAGAGATGGGATCGACCTTGCTAAGCAGGGCAAACATATATTTTCCAGTAGAATGCCTGACATAGTAAGGAGGGCTTTCAGCTAGGAATGATGGGTGGGGAGAGTTACCAGCAGTCTCATAAGGGAGCAATGGACGGGATTGATAAAGGGCTTGGAATAACGTGAAAGAAAAGGAACAGAAAATCAACAAAATAGGACTTAAACAGTTCAACAAGGGGAAGTATAAAGTCCTGCCCCTGCGGAGGAACAATCCCATGCATTAGTATATTTTGGGAGCTGCCCAGCTGGAAAGCTGCTTTGCAAAAAAATGACCTGGGGATCCCGGTGGACAACAAATTGAACATGAGTCAATAATGTGCTGTCATTATGGCTGTCACGGTTTAACCCCAGCCAGCAACTAGGACCACGCAGCCGCTCGCTCACCCTCCTTTCACCCCCCAGAGGGTAGGGAGCAAAAGAGGGAGAAAAGGAGGGGAAAGGAAAAAAACCTTGATGGGCTGAGATAAACACAGTTTAATAGAACAATAGCAGAAAAGGAAAACAATAATAATAATGGTAAAAGAATATGCAAGACACAAGTCACTCTCACTAACCAGTGAATTGGTTGCCCAGCCCAACCTGAACAGAGATCGTGGATTGTCTCCCCTGGCCAACCCCCATTTATATACTGAGCATGATGTCTATGGTATGGAATATTCCATTGGTCGTTCTATTGTTCTGTCTATGGTCCTCCTCAGCTTCTATGGAAAGCTGAGAAAAGTCCTTGTCTAGTATAAACATCACTTAGCAACAACTAAAACAATATGCCTTTGTCGTGGTTTTGGCTGAATTGGCTACTGGGGATGTGGGACCGACAGATGCTCCCCTCCACCCCTCTTCAAAGAGAGAGGCAGAGGAGGGAAAAAGAGACTTATGAGCTTAGAAGGAACTAAACCCCTTTAGTGAAATATTAATAATAAAATAAAAAAGGGACTAATGAAATATATACAAAACTGTATCAAGCTCCCAGCGTGACAATCACGTCACCAGCTGGCACTGGGTAAGTCCCAGACTGGACTCAGTGACAGACAGGAACTGGATTCCAGATCTGCATTCAGGATCGAGATCAAAGGCAGATGAACAGACAGAGTCTTCCTCAGACATTGGCCATTGAAGAAAGAGAGCTGACCCTTTGATCCCTCAGCTTTTATACTGAGCATGAGGCAGATGGGATTAAATACCCTGTTGGTCAGTTTTGGGTCACCTGTCCTGTCCACTCCTCCCTGCAGGTGGGACCCCTCTGCACTTTTCCACTTCTGACCCTCCAACAGGGCAAGTAACAAAATGAGCTGCCCTTGGGGGTTACAGCAATAAGTATAAGCAAGAGTGTCTCTGCATACCATCCCTGGGCATCAACTATAAACATAGATCTTATCACTCTGAGAGCGAACAGTGCCTGCACAATATGCTGTTCATTTCAGTAGTTAGAAGAGACCCAGCTAAGAAGCAAAGTTACTGAACAAAATTGGTCCCGTTTTACCTCAAACCAGGACAGCCTTATTGACATTCCTTTCATACCAAATCTGAAAACACAGCAACTGCTAGAAAGAAAATTACCTCTATCTCAGCTGAAACCAGGATGATGGAAAAGAGAGTTAACGGTATCCTGGGCTGCATTAGAGGTATTACCAGCAGACTGAGGGAGGTGATCCTTCCCCTATGCTCAGGCTCATGGGGCCACACCTGGGGTACTGTGTCCAGTCCTGGGCTCCTCAGAGCTACAAGAGAGATGTGGACTACTAGACAGAGTTCAACAAAAGGCCATGAAGCTGATTTAGGGAGTGGAGCACCTCATATATGTGGAAAGGCTGAGAGAGCTGTGACCATTTAGCCTAGAGAAGAAAAGGCTCAGGAGAGATCTTATCAATGGGTTCAAATACCCAAAGGTACAAGAAGAGAGAACCAGGCTCTTTTCAATGGCTCCCAATGGCAGGACCAGAGGCAATGGGAACAAACTGAAACACAGGAGGGTCCCACTGAACACCAGGAAACACTTTTTCACTATGAAGGTGAACAAGCACTGGTACAGGTTGCCCAAAGATGTTGTGGAGTCTCTGTCTTTGGAGATATTCAGAAGCCATCTGAACATGGGCCTGAGCAAACAGCTTTAGGTGGCCCTGCTTGAGCACAGGGTTTGGACCAGATGACCTCTGGAGGTCCCTTCCAATCTCAACAATTCTGTCAACATAATTACATGAAACAAGTAAGTTTTGCTTTTCTGCTAGGTGTTGTTGGCTTCACTCAATTTGATAAGCATAAAACTTCAAGAAAAGATGACAAACATTATGTTAGGCAGTATCATTAGATTTTGAAAAGAATCTGGGGGATGGTAGGAAATACTTTAGAAACAAGTATTTAGAAATAGCATTCTGTACAACAGAAAAAGACTTTTTCACTGATGGAACATCTGGAAAATAGATGATGGAGACTGGGCTAACAAAATCAAAGAAACAAAACCCTCCTGAACAGAACTCGCTGGGGTTTTGTACAGAAGTTTACTTGTCCTGAAAGTTTAAACATTGCATATACCAGTTTAAAACTAGTATAATGATTTTGGGAGTGATACCTCCACATCATAGATATTTGTCAGTTGCTGAGTGCTATATAGCTGGCTACTGTTGATGTATTTTTTTTCCTGCTGTTTTGCCAAACATTCTTGTGAAACAGATGCTCATTGATGTCTCTCTTTCAGGAGGTTTTATTTCTAAATAGCTAAGCAGTAGGAGGTAAAGGTTGTGTAGAGTCATTCCAGTGATTTTGGAGAATGTAACTCTACTCCCAGGCAGATTCAAAAGGATTCATAATAAGCCATCTGTGAAAAGAGTGGCTTTTTTTTTTCTCTTTTGTCACATTAAGAAAGCTGAAGATAACAGTTTTTCCCCATAAAACCAGGTTATGTCTTAGCTTTAACCAGTCTTTATCTTTGTTTTTAATATACTAATAGAAAATAGTCTTAACCTCAGAAGTGAAACCAGAAATTAGAGTTTCTATAGCTAACATAATTTGGCAAAATACGTACAGGCATTTTTCATCATTATTATGAAGTTAGACAGTTGTTTTGCATAAATCTGTAATTTCAGTGATAACTTCTGTGTACTTAAATTCTTTGAAAAACATACCATTACTTAAAAAAAAAAGCTATATTTCAGACTGTGTACAAGACTGCAGAGTCTATTTTCATCTTCCCTCATTATTCTGTTTTCTTTTACTATTTTTTCAAACCTGAATAAAAATGACATCTTTACATCTATATCAGGCCTGATACTCTAACAGGAATACACTTCAAAGTAGTCTTGTTCAATATTTTAAACTTTCCATGCCGCAATGGCAACCAGGCTAGATAATAGTTGACCTTGTGGAGTAGCATGCAAAGTAGATCACCTTCTGTAGCCTGGCTCACTTTGTAGATGGACAGTTTATTTGCCTTTGTTTTGCCACTCAGAAGGTCCAGTTATCCTTTCATTAATACATTGGCCTGGAATGGATATCTTTGCATGGCTGGATTAAAGCTTACATTCTCACTTGAACTCTGGAATCTACAGAGAGACACATAAAAATCTGTTCCTTCAGTCCTGCAGCAACCAATCAGATATTATTTGAAACACCCTTAGTGCTAAGGGCTGGTAGAAATTGTACAACTGGATGATAGCAACTCTCATGATTCTTTCTGAATCCTTGGGCTGTCTGTATGAACACAGACAGAGGAAATTCATTAGCTCTGACTGCAGAGACAGGATCTTCCGATGTCAAACAGCTTAAACAGTCTGGGCCCAGATCTGTTTCTGTGATGTATTTGCTATTTCTTCTTCTGAACTGTAGACAGTTGTTCCACTTTGAGATCTTCAAGGCTGAAACCCTGGCACGTTGTTTAAAGGTGCCTGGTTTGCGGGTCCCCCAGGCATTCTGTAAACAGAGTAGATGCATGGTAACTGGTGTGATTGGGAGACTAATTTTCAAAATTCATAGAATCATAGAATGTTTTAGGTTGGAAGGGACCTTGATTTGAACAGATCCTTGCCAAAAAGGGGTATGAATATCTTCCTTCTTGACAGAAAATATTGAAAAGGACATGACATTATACAGTGAAAAGAAACAAGTTTTTTAGAACAGCAGTTTGAATTCCTGCATGATCAGGCAACAGAGGAAAGAAGTCTCCCATGTCTAGAAGTGGTCTACCAACACTTGCCATGTGAGCCAGAAAACACTTGGAATGAATGACAGGCAGAAAACCAGAAATTGTTTTTTACACCTAGAAAAGACTCTTCTGATAATTTATAAATAAGACATTCTATAGCATCACATCCTTGGTGTATCTATTTGATTTATACAGATACTTCAACCTGTTTTTCATGCAGCACAGGGGAGTCAGGCACACTGGCTGTGACAGAGCCATATCTCCTGTGAACCTGGAGCATATTCTTACAGATACAAGTGGGCATGTAACCCTTCCTCTCTGGGTTACCATGTTCAGGCACTTTTTACCATTTGCAAAGAGACTTTGTAAGCTGGATATACAGAGTTTAAATATACAAAGCAATTATTTATTGGCTAATGCACAGAATAGTTATCACTAATAAGCCACAAAGTTAAGCATCGATATGCTCACTGTCACTGATGAGATACAAGTGATATTTTGCCTGCCATGCAATCACTACAAGGTGGAGAGGGATCGCATTCCTGTGCTCTTTGGAAGAGGGTGATCCTCAGTGTTGATGAGTTACCATCTCCCGAATGCACGATTTCCCCCCCTCAGTCCATTTGTTGCTAACTCTCACCACATCAGCAATCTCACCTCTGCCTTTCTTGTCGTGCATGGGTCTTGTCTCTGTACTTTCACAACTTTTTCTCAACTTGGATCACATATTGCTGAACCCCTGACAGGTGGGTTTCATGTAAGCCACATGATGACCGGTGCAATTCTTGGATTTTTAGTTTGAAGTACTGTATTTCTCAAATGTTTTCTCATTCTGTGCTTTTTCTTACAAAAACCTGAGTTTCTGCAATACAATATTGAGGTGAGTTCTGACAAAGTGTTAGCAGGAGACGTTTTCCAGCATGACAGAAGAATGTAAACTGCCTTTCTGCTTTAACCTTTGACGAGCTTTTACTTATCCTCAGGGAGAATGAACATATCATGTAGGAACAAGACCTTTTTGATGACAGAAGACCTCATTAGTCTGTCTGGGCAACCTAAGCAAATGAGTCTGGCAGCTTGGTTATGGGAAGCATTTACAGAGACACTAGCGTAAGAAGGCAGTTTGTTCCCTTTTTACATCTTTCTAAGTCAGATGTAACAGATAGCTCCCAGGTAAAAAAGATCAATCAATCTCAGAGAAGGAGAGACAGCCTAAATACTTTTCAGATATAAGTTCATTGTATGTCCATAATGAAAGCAGAATTACTGCATCAATGGAGGAAAAAAAAATAATTTTATATCAATTTGCATTACGTCTCTGAATGGTATGATAGGACTGGATGATTTTGTTTCTTTATTGTCTTTAGGTAAGAGCTGGGGAACATAGACAGGGCTATCATGGCACCGATAGCCAGAAAAGTCAAATCTGGAGATCATTAGGCACATGTGTAATGGAAACATGGTGCACAGTCACTGCAAAAACAAGAATGGGAACTACCTGTTTTTAGGAGGAGAAAAAATAGAGATCAGTAGGTTTAAGCACAGAGTGATGTGCCTGTAAAAAACAGAAGATCAGACGTGATGGAAATACAGTGATGGTGGGAAGAAAAATAAATGACCACCTCGCTGAGAAGTAAAGAAAAATGAAATGTATTGCTTTTTATTTAGGGAAAAAATAAATCTGTGAGAGTAGAAATATATTTTAGTAGGAATTTTTTTAATTGTATGAAATGACTACATGCAACTGTAATAAGGCATGTTAAGTTAAATGTTAACATGGTTACAGTCAGAGATCATTTCAGAGTTCCCTTTAATTGTTGCTCCAGTTAACATTCAACTTAGAGGAAACAACATCCTCCATAAGCTCATGAATCCCATGGATGTGGCAGTGAAATGGTGTATCTATTTCTGCTACTACTGTCACAGGACATAGAAGTAATTAGGTAGCCCTAATGCATTTGCATTATGCAAAAATGAGAAAATGGTGCCATTTTAACCCTATAGAAGGTATTTTAAAAGTTGCACATAGAAAATCTATGTTTGTAAGATAAATAACCTATAGTTGATACAAGTCTCTTTAACAATTGTCACAAACAAATCTGTACTGGATGAATTGAATATAAAAAAACCCTTTTCTAGATGGCATTCATACCGCCTAGAAAATAGATGATAGAAGGATGACGCTTCAGATAGACCTATTTCACATATTGTTTCCCATTGTGTTTAATTAAATAAATTAGTGTTTCTGTCTCAGAGGTTTTAGGAAATTAATCATCACTTCCATTTTGTAAGAAAAATTCTGAAGATGGACTTCTGCTCACTGTAAACTGTGGTAGAGAGTGAAGGTGAATATCTTATCTGGAAAATATAAACTTTTTTATTGTGAGTGAACTATCTTCAAGTGACCATGTTTTTTCTACTCTGTATCACTGATATATTTTTTGCCTAAAATGAATTTCGAAAAAATTGATTGATCATTTCATAAGGCATTCAATGCATTGTACGCGTTAATCAAGGAATAATGTCAAATTTTAAGATAGTCACTCTTGACTTCATAGCAAAGCAAGAGAATTAGGTACCTACCAGCAGGTGAGTTATATTGTCCTGATACTGTGGTAGGACTAGACAGAACCAAAGTTTAGTTATTAAAACTCAGGGCACATGAATCTCACCCTAAATGTATCTTTAAAACAACCTAATGATTTTCCTCTTTCTTTTCTTGATATCTCAATAAGGGGTTTGTACAGAGTTTTTGCTTACTGCAAATTTTTACTCTTTGCTTTTGAAACCAATGTTAGTACATATACCATCAGCAATTCACAAAGGAAAGACATAATTGCATTTCATAAGTCATTTTTTTCTTTTTATATTTTTTCTGTATTGTAGTTGTGGAAATGATCTGGAATATCAGTACAGGAGGTCCAGACTTCCCTCCAACAGCATGTGCTGGCCAAGGCTATTCTGTGTGACGCAGGCTGCTTTTCGCTTAGTCCTCACGCTTTCTTAAATTGTCATTTTGGACTTTGTTGTGATGAATGGAGTAAACGGCAATTTCATTTTTTGAGACAATATTAATTCTCCGCTTCCCTGTCTCTACTGCTTTGCTAAATGTCAGACCAATTTGTCAATTCAGACAAACACGCACAGGAATATTTGTGTATATATTTTTCACAGGAAGGTGAAAAATTATTGATCTCAATGCACTGGTTTTGATTCCTGGTAGCAACTTCTGATGACAAAGTGTTGTATCGATTTCTTTAGCTACATGTAATGGCTTGATTTGTTCTGTATTTGAATAATCTCCATATTTCCATTTTAACAACTTTACATCCAATGACAGCATAATGTGTTTATGAGGATAATTTCTTGCGCACTTGACTGTATAAACTAAACCTCATATCGAGGAGTTTATCAGTTGCCCTACCCTGTCCGTTAAGAATATTTTTTTTTCTCTGTGTTCTTAAAAAACTTAAGAAAGAGGAAGGAATACAAGGAATTGTAGACAGTCCTAAGCACAGGTGTACCATCCACATCTCTCAGTCTTAAAGCTTTACTCGTAATTACTTGGACACATGCTGTTTCAGATTTATCAGCTTTCTTTTTTTGTCTTTAGTGCTAGGTTACCAAAGCCAAGATTATCAATCAGTAAGGTGCCTGGACACACATTATGTTTCCCTTTATCATCACGGTTGTGAAGTATTTCTCCACATTTAGCCAGTAGGTAGTTTTAAGGGGAGAAATTCATGAACTAAAGAGCTGGATGAAGGCTTAAATGGTACTTTGATCTGTACTTTATATTGATTTTCTTTGCTGATATAGAAAGGTCTCCATGAAATCTTTCATCTTCACTGTTTAGCTAAACAGATGTAACAGCTCAAACCTATAGTAAAAGTGTGTATAAAAAGGTGCAGATGAATTCAGCAATATCATGTGAATATCAAACACAAGAAGAATGCACAAAACTCAACATCCAGTTTTCATTTCAAGAGCCATCTGAGGAAGGCTCTACTAAGCATCATAAAAAGACCGTGATTCAGGTTCTTCTGCCTTCTTAAAAGTATCAGTTTGCACTGGCTCATAGTTAAATATCAACATTTAGGAATGAGCAGACAGTTTATTGATTGGCCACACAATGCCATTTTCATTTTCTATATCCTAGATAACTCTCAAACTGAAACTTACTAAAATTAATTTTCTTCTGCAGGAGATTCCAAAATTCTGCAAAACATTTATGTATGTGGTTGAGATTGGGAGGAGGTGTGAAGTCAGTCTGGAATAATTAAAGAGAAAAAAAGTCTGAAAAAAAAATTTTAATGAATAAAAATTGCTGTGAAACACTCTGGTTTGGATCACAGCCTCTGAACCTTTTTGCTTAGTTCTGTATGCTTCCTGTTCACGCAATTCAAGAGTGCAGAAACTGTGGGTATTCAGAAATTTCAGTCCTTTGACACAGAGATAGTTTTTGTGCTTCCCAAGACTGGAGAAAACTCCAGTTAATGCTATGGGTCACAATTCCACACTAAGGAAACTGAAAACTTTAGGACTGGGAGCTAGGGTTATCAACATTTCTGGATACTCTGTTTTAGAGCTGTCTCCCAGTGTATGTTGAAAAATTGCTAGGCTCCGTGATATGTAGTCATCCCAAAGTCCCTGTTTCAGGCACAAAAAGTTATCATGTGCTGGAACATAAATAAAAATCAGTTGTAACAAATAGTTAGTTGAGGAGGAATGTTCACCAAAACTGTTTGACTTACATGAGGCAACCCAGCAAGTTCTGCTAGCTCCAAGAGACTGTTCTCTAAAGACTCCTCACAGGTCATATGTATACATGGGAGAGTCTGAAGGCTCCAAGAATCAGTATGAGCTGGACAGATAGAGTTAACTATATGAAAGTCAATGATACGATGATGGTAGTTTGAAAGAAATTACTGAATTAATTGGTGTACCTAGTCTCAGATGCTAGTTATTGTACACCTAACATCTACACCCATGAGTGGGAACGACCTCTTTGTAAGAATATGGTTTTATTTCATGGTGGCAACAGAGTCTTATGCATAAATGTTTTTGCATGATAACCTTCACCAAACAACATTTGTCAAATATCTCAATAAGATACAATCTTATAGTGAAAGGGACATAAAGTAGACAACAAAGGGGGTCTTTTTCAGTTTCTAAATGTTACAGTTGTTGCTCTATAGCTGTTATGAACATTACTAGAAAAACAAGAAAAAACATAGATGAAAAGCCATCCTGTTTTAGTGAAAACCAGATATAGGTAGAGAAAACTTCAGTAAAAGACTAGGTATGAAATGTACCAGTCTTTCTGTAATCAGTAGGGACTTTGCTTTTAGAGTTCTAAAAGCCAGAGATTGTTTTAGTATTTTATAGAGTAAAAGGTCAAACAGTAGATATCCTTCTTTTGACAGAGAATGGAATACCCCTGATTCAAGCCCAGTCAGCACAAATGGCAAGTATGGGAGAGAAATGTTCTTGTCTCAAATTTCTCCACTCTAACCTGCAGCATAAGAAGTGTAAAGATAAAGGAAAAAGATGCTTGGTTTTGTTCTACTCCTATATAACAGATGGGTTGGTAATAAAATTTTGAAAATCAGATTGCCATAGCTCTCCTCCACTAAGTGCATTAAAAAATATAATAGAAAAACTTCTGCAAAGTGTTATTTTCTGGATGTATAAAGTTTAGGAGATCTGAAAGATATTTTCAAAATCTCATTTTTAGCACTCATTATAATATAAATTTATTCTGAATACACATATTTGGATTATACTTTTTCATTCAGTGATGGACAAACCAATCAGAACTATTTTGAAATTAGCAATCCTAGGTGACAACAGTAAATAGCACTAAATTTTGTATCCATCTCACAAAGTGAATTGGTTCCACAATGCTGTCATTATCTGAAGAGACACAAAGCGTTCAAATGAGGAATACGCTTTTCATTTTTGTGTATGAAATAAGTATGGTATCTGAAAGAACCTGATGATTATATCACTTGTGGGAATGAAGGAACTCGCCATTTGAGAAAATGACTCCATTATCTGTCCAGTTCATTAAAAAAACATCTCTATCTTTTGTGGTGATATTTTAATGCAGAAATGAATGCTTGTAAATCAAGAGATTTATCTTTTAAATTTACTATGCATTTTTCATTTGCATTTAAATTAAAGTGTAAACATTTGCTGTGCTGCATGTAATACACAAAGGAGTTGAGCTTTGAAGCTATTTACTTTTTTGCTTGCTTTCTTGAATCTCAGTGAAGTTACCATTCAGAGGCTATATCTATACTGTGGATTAGGTGCCTATGACCTGTGATGTGATGGATCATAGATATGGTAAATTCACCCCAGCAATGGTAACAATAGGAATTTGAAATTTGTTCCCTAAATCAAGTTCCTAATTTCTAGTCTCATACTCTTACATCACAACAAGCTTCTTCACAATTGTTAGTAGTCTCAGCATAGGTGAGATGACAATCACTGTGCGCCTCACTTGTAATCTTGGAGTAGAAGTTTAAGTCAAGCTGGCGAAACATTTGTGCTTTGCCCCTAGTTCAACATTCCCCCAGCTTTAACCACAGTCACTGAATTGGTACTGGAACATGTCTGAGAAAGTATTTCGCAGGCAACAAAAGCTATGATTAGTACAGGACACTGATGAGGGATGGTGTGGGAAAGTAACGGAAGATTGGCGAGGAGGATTGTAAACAAACTCAAGTGACTTGCACCTGGGGTGCAGGACAACACATATATCACAGTAATTGTTGTTCAGCCTTGTGTGCTCACAAGTAGAACATCTGCACTTAGATAACGTAAGCCTGGGATGGACTCAGGGACACCTTATCTAGCATACATGAGATCACTGCCTTGCTGCTGAAGAAGATCAAAGCACAGTGGAAAACTACACCTGCTTGAACCCTTGAAAAGCAGGCAAGAACAGCAAGTTGGAGCTCACACACTCCTGCTAACAAGGACTTTCTCCCAGTCTGTGGAGCCTGTATGTCCTGCTCGCGTCCCTCTGCCTGTGTGTTGCTTCAGAGATTCCCTGATTTGTGAGGTATTGAGATTAAATTTGTTCTTTATCTTTCATCCGTGGTTTTGTGGTTGTTCCTGTGTCCTGCCTGAGTTGTCTCACACAGATGTTTCAACAATGGATGATTTGATAGAAAGAATTAGAAAAAATGAAAATGTTAACTGAGCTCTAAGCTACATTTCCAGTGAAATCATTAAATGTTCAAAGAACAGGAAAAAATAAGTATGATCAAACAGAAAGATGCTTCATTAGGAAAAGAAAGGTTTTACTTTAGTAAAACTAAAACCACTGCTTTTGTCCTTGTGTAGAAGGGAATGTCAGGGGTGACAGAATTGGAGTGTGGATCATGACTGTGGATCATGAATAACCTTATGTGACCAGGTTTTTGCCTCACACCCATGAGGTATTTTATTTAATGATACATCTATAAAAATGCAAAACAACAGAAGAGTGACTATTGTGTGCCCCAGCATTTTCTTACATCAATTTTTCCTTCCAGCAGCAGGTACAAGCCTATGGAGACAGCAAACAGAGGCAATGGAGTGCCGTTAGAGATCTGCAGGAGAGAACCTGTATGACTAAACTGTATAACTTTTTGTTGCTGTGCTACACAGAAATATCGGCTCCTAAGGTGAGGCATCTGAATCTCTGGCATGCTGCTTTTACAGCTTGGCACTGCAGTGTTTGAGTTTTAGTACTGATCTGGTGTTCAGTAGCTCTGGGATGTCTGATCTACCATTGAGAACCCTAATTGTGCCCTAATTGGCTTTTACAAACTTTAACCCTGGCTTCCAGTTTGGCTGTTGAAGAAAGCTTTCATTTCAACCTAAATGCGTCAGGACAAGGAGATATCATTTACTATGTAGCACGAGGGAAAATGGGACTTTGTCTCAGTCAGACTCTATGACTACAACAATAATACGAACAGTACCAATCTATTATTATCAAATTAATTGCTCTGAGAAAAAAAAAACCAACAATCACAAACAAAAAAAACCCCATATCTTGCCTTTTTTCCCTCTATCATAAACCGACCAAAAGATTAACACTGAATCAGTAAGCAGCTTGAACTCCATTGTCACAATGGCCTTGACCTGCCAATCAACAATCATGTAGTAGGAACAGAACATATTTTTGAACACATCTCATAGGTAGATTTCTAAGAAAAATATGGATTTTCTGAACTGTTTTTTTTTCTCTTGAAAGAGGAGCCTTTTTTCTCTTATTTTGATTTGGAGAAAAGGAGTTGAAAGAATGTTCTTTCTCAAGGATCATATTGTGTGAATGACATGTGTCATAGAGAGAAAAAAATTCTGTATGAGTTTTATTTGAAATATTGACATCATTTGACACACTAAAATGCTTTGAATTAATATGTCACAATTACCTTGCCAAGATTCTTCTGTTTTACTACAGAATTGAAACACATTTCTTGAAAAAATGTCAGTTAAATCATGCAATTTCATTTTTTAAACTAGATCTTTTTAGTCCATTGATTGAGGTTAATAGTTTGGACCCAAGTCCCTTTCTGTAAACATCAAAACAAACAGAAAAAAACAAAGGCAAGCTAAAGTCTAACTTCCTGAATTTCAGCCATTCTGTGATTTTTCCTGGTTCACCAATGAAAGTAGGTTCAGAGGTGTTTGCTAACATTATCATTTCTACTGTATGACCTCGGGACCACTGATGTGTTGGAAATTGCTCCCTTGCAATACTTCAGCATGGGGAACAAAAAGGAGAAGTTAGAGGTCTATGTGCACTGTTGTGGTCTCACAGTGAGCTTGTGAGTGACAGAGAGGTGGCTGGATAGGTCACAAAACTCGAGAGCTGAAGTAGATAGATTAAGGCTCTTTAGGAAGGACAGGCCAGAGATGTAAGAAGGGGAGTAACCCTTTATGTAAGAGAGCAGTGGGTTCTGTGTGAAGCTTTCCTTTGGATGATGAACCAGCTGAGAGTTTATGGGTTACAATTAGAGAGCAGATCAACATGGATAATGTTGTGGTGGGTGTCTGATACAGACCCTCTTGATCAGGAAGAATTTGATGAGCCTGCTTCAGACAAATGGGGAAGCCTTAAATTTGCATTCCCCTATCCTTACAGGGTCTTGAACCATTCTGATATTGGGTGGTAGAGCAAGGCAGCTGGGCACAAGCAATCCAGGAAGCTTCTGTAGTGCATTGATGACAACTTTCCCACACAGGTGGCCGTGGAGTCAATGGACGGAAATACTCTGCTGGACCTCATACCTACAGAAAAGAAAAAGGTGGTCAGGAATATTAAAGTCAGGGAGCAGCCTTGGCTAGAGTGACCATGAGATGCTAGAATACAGGATCTTGAGACAAGGCAGTAAGGAACAGGTTGTTCCTGAGTTAAGTTCAACCATAGAAAGAAAGTGTACCAGACATGGAAGGGCAAGTAGCCCAGGAGGAGTACGGAGACACTACCTGAGCATGCAGTGATAGAGTTAGAAAAGCCAGACTTTATGACAACTGCGTCTTTGGAGGTGCTCAAAACCTGTCTGGATCCAATCTTGAGCAATCTCCTACAGCTGAACCTGCGTTGAACAGGGGGGTTGGACTAGATGATCTTCAAAAATCCCTTCCAATCTCAACAATCTGTAATTTTGTAAGATAATGCATATATTGTCTGGGGGTTCCTGAAGACCGCATATGTGAACTTCATTCTATTGGTTCTTTTCATGACAGTAACTGTTAAAGACTTAGACTTTTGTAGTCACTGAAAAAAATACTGGAAAACCTGGAGACTATTATATTAAATAATCAAAATTTGTCAGTGCCCTTCTCTGTTCATCTTGCAGAGAAAATTACTGTTTCCCTCTTCAACTGTCAAGCCTTGGCACTTCTGATCAAGATATAAAGCTCATGCTTTTCTCTCTGAAGGGTTCCATTTTATCTCTGGTGTAAAGCAATACATATGTTACACACATGCTTTAACCACCTACACAACATGTTACTTGTATTTTTAGTGATTTAGCATCATAACACACTCTGCCTTCCTGACCATATGGTACACGGGTTTCTGTGCAATGAGGAATCACCTGGTTTATAGTTTAAAATAAAATGAAGTATTATAACTGAAATTATAAACAATCGTATATTTAGGTGTTGCAAATATTAATTTCAGTGAGCTTCACAAAAGCTTTTTGATGGATCCAGTTACTGGATCTATTAAACATGTGATATGGTAAGAATTTCACCTTCCCTACAAAAAAACGTAGGAAGCTTTATTTTGAAGTCAGTTTTTGGAGACATAACTCGCAGTTGTCAAAGCCTTCAGATTTATATATGGGACTCTACCACCAAGGTAGATTTCACTGATGCCTTGAATAAGTTCTCAAATGCTTAGCAGCCTGGCAACCCTTATTAGCATGGTTCATGGTTACCAACATGACTGGTTTTTCTATACTGGATGCACCATTTGCCAGTTTCAACCAAGGTGTGTGTGGCTATGGCATTGATCTTAGTGTCTCTTAAGTCTCTGATCTTAATATCCACCTTAGTGCTAATCTTGCCACTATTTCCAAGACCACAAGCCATTTCAGGTCTGAAAAACATTACGATATCTGTTTTCCAACAGGCCTTTTAAGTACAGCTGTATACTCTTTTAGAAAACAGCTCAGATCAAGAGCACTAAAGTATCAGAGATATACCAGACTTAATGTTTTCCTGCCATTGAAGGCTGAGCACTCTCTATCACATGTGAGTAAGTGCATCTGCTTGCAAATCCTGATCCAAAATGCTCTGCTCTTGAATGATTTCTTTCAAAGTTGAAGGACTGATTTTTTTCTTCCTTACTCTCTGATTTAGCAGTTGGGTTACGTAACGATCATATCACTGAATCCCTAAAAATGGTTTTATATAGAGACTATAGAGACTCCCTTTCTCTCACCACAACTTTTGAGTATATACATATAAAAAAAACTTGAAGCTTGCAACATAAAAGCATAGAAAAAAGGTATTTTTGTTTGGATGATAATTGTAGGAGATAGCAGCAGAGAAACTATATTTGCAGACAGAAAGATGTATAACTCTTAGCTTACACCAGTTGCTTTATTTTCCACATATTCCTTGATCAATATGTTCATATGTAGGACTGTTTGGTCATCTATAATCCCCAACAAGCTCATTCTTTCCAGTGTGCATGCAACTGTTTCCCTTCCTCAAATGAAACATCTGGGACACATGACTGAAAAGCCTTTTCCTATTTATACTCCTTTTATACTTGTGAATGTCACTAAGCAAAATATTTTGCAGCTTATGAAAAAAAGATAAAAACTTGCAATCATATGGATAGGCTCCTAGGATTAGAATGAAACATGGGACCAGTAAATTTAGTCTTCTGCCACCACAGACTGCTATGGAAGGTCCAAAGTCCACACAATATAAATTCCACATGACCCTATACATTAGAACCATTAGACCATTTGCGTGTTTTAATGTTGTGCTGCCTAATATTACATCTAATGTTGCATCTGGAATACTAATAAAATAATTCAGGTTAATTTGGCTCTTTATTAGGTTATGTTACACCTTTATAGTGTATAAATCATTACTTGTCTTGGTAGGCCATGTGTCAGGTAGTGTGCAAAAGAAGACAATTGAAAAGTGAATATAGGTCATTATCAGTGAATAATGAGAGAGATTTATTGTTGGTAAAAAACCTAACCACTTCATCTTCACAAGTGGAGAAGACTGCTGCACAGTCGTGTCAAACCCCACTTTTGTGGGTTTTCAAGGGTTCTTCCTAAGAATGAAGTGTCTTATTTTTTGCTTTTGAAAGTGCTGCTGGGGATCTTCAAAATTTCATTGTAAATGTGTTGTTCATCAACTGACACTCAACCTTGGATTCACAGATATTTGCATTGAAAAGATCTAAAATTTAAATCTAAATTACATCTCTGGAAAATTTACCACATATTTTCTTGTACAGTAAGACCTGAAAAGTATTTTGTTGCAGTTCAGTGTCCTATCTAATATGGAGGGAATTAATTTGATACAAGAGATGAATAGCGTTTTAATACCAACAAGCATTTCATATTAATGTTTCTTATCTTGTGTTTATATAAGTGTATTTCATGTTAGTGCATTTTATGTTTTGCTCACATGTTGTTGGAAATTTCATAATCACCACTGCCTCCATTTCAGTGGAAACCTGGAAAAAAGCAGAGACATATTTAATGCAGAAGCAGACGTGGGAACCAGAATATTTTGAAGAAATAAAAAGATATTGCAAACAAATAAAATGGGAAGTGTCAAATGAAATGATAGTGAGTACCAATACAAAAAACTTGTGTGTGAATAATATCTAGTCTTCTTTCACAGTCATAATTAAGATAATATATACAGGCAAGAAAATCCACACCTAGACTACACTATTCTTTCTACTGTCATTACTTGGGACAGCAATCCACCTGTGTCACAACAATGACAGCAGAATTGTAAATCCTTTTTTTCATTTCCTTGAAGCAGCAGGAATGCAGTCCTTAATCCTTAGGTCCTACTGAGAAACACTCAAGCATTTTGAGGGCAAAAGGGTGCAGAGATCTTAGCACTTCATAGGGATTCAGCTGATTGCCTTGACTAATAAAATGCAGATAACGCTTTTAGAATATCACATTTGTTTCTTGACAATAAGCTCACCCCAAAGCATTTTTCACTGTTATTGTTATGATCACGTCTAGTTGTAAATGGCATTCACCATCAATACTCAATGATCTTAAGGGAGCACACCTATAAAGAGGTAATGTCAATTAATTAATAGAATTAAACACAGTACATTCTTGTGAACATGTCCTCAAACTAATGTTCTGCTTATTACTGTTTCACTGATAATTGCTAGAACATAGTGACATAACTTGAGAGCCTATATTTTGGGATTTTAAGTAGTATAATAGCTGTCTGTGCAGTAGGTAAGTGCTTTGCACGTATCTCAAAACAGATGGCTGCAATGTTAATTTGATAACATTCAGACAGTCATATGCACAAACTAGTACAGTAAGTTAGCTGAAGTACAGAAATATGCAAATATATATAGAAGTTACTTTAGGAAACTTGGCTGTTGCTGTTGCTTTACTCAGAGAAATAAATAAATTTACTGAGAATTTTTTTTCAGTTATTTTGAAAAAATGTGCATTCTATAATGGTCTTTCTCACAGAAGCCATTAAAGGATTCCCAAAGAACAGAAGCAGAGATTCAAAGATGTCAGTCACATGCTTAGGAAAAGATATTTTAGTAGATATTGACAATCATTGTTTACTATAAGTCAGATTCTCTAAAGCTCTAAATTCCCACTGAAATTGCCATACACAGGTTTAAAGGATTACACGGGTTTTAAATACCTCTTTCTTTTTGTGATGTGTGAGGCTTAAAAACCTGCTAGTAATTTTACAAATTAAAAATACTACTTGACACCAAATATGGGAATTTTTTAATAGCCTTTCAAAGTAAGGGATTTCTCAGAATTTTGCATTCTGCTTATCTTACATTTTAGCTTCTTTTTTGAAAAAAGCAAAAAAAAATATTTCTTTAGCCATAGCTATTTCAGCTGATGGGTAAGGGAAACTCTCCTGCCAAACAGTAGTGATGGACAAAAAATAGTAATCGTCAACTGTATTGCTGCCTTTGCAATGTTTATTTTAGAGGGAATGAGCCACTGAGCTACAGTTGTGATGTAAAAAGCAGTCTGCTTCCTCTTCAGAACAATACTCACCTGATATCCTTACTCATTCGTTAAGTCAGTAATGTCATAAAATTGTAAGAATATAAAAGGAAGGAAATCTCAGAGAAAGCAGTGGGATGACTGGGGAAACTTAGAGGCTGATTTCTAAGGGAAAATTTTCCAAGGTTAGTATACGTACATACATAAGGTATTAGAGAAGGAGCTATATTTGTGAAGAATCCTAGACTTTTAAAACAAATCTGAGGAAAAAAAAAGAGATCAGAAGAAAAAACACAACCAGGTATTGATTCTTTCTCCTGGTGAAAGGTCTGCTTAATTTCAAGGAATACCTCCCTGCTCTTTGCTGATGGATTATGCACAATAGATTAATTTCTGGATCCTTTCCTGAAGATTTTATCTTCTTAAGTTTGTTAGCAGCAATTTGCTAGTCTAAAGGAAATTAGCTCTATACTGGTAATGCTCTACAAATAAGAAATCAATATTAATTACTTTGCAGATCAAAATAATTAGATTGGCAACTGTTGAAACTTTTCATTTGCCAGGATAATATTGCAAAATGAATAAACTTATAGTCAAATAAATAATTGCTACATTAAATATGGTAGATTAATTCTAAATTGTTGAAACCGAGAGGCCATACACTAAACTTGGTATCATTTAGCTGTTACTCTTGTTATTGGCATGAAAAAATGTAACGAAGAACATGCACTTTAAATCACTTCAAAATATCAGGAGAAACCCTGGATGACAGTATTTTGCTGCAAAAACTGGAAGGGAATCTCTGGTATATTGTCAGCAGACTTACGATTTTAGTCATCTTTGTAATTGGCTTCAGACAGAAGAACTGATTTATAATATTTGATACCATCTCCCAGCATGATGAAACTGCCTTTCTGCATCCTTCCAGCAGAGGAAATTGTGAGCCTAAATTATTTCCCTGACAGAAAGAAGAGCTTGAAGAATATGAGTGAAAGTGTCATGGCAGTGATTTTAAGGGAAGAGGGACATACCAACTCCCAGCATGTAGGAGGAATGAATGCAGACAGGTAGAGGCAGAGCGCAACCTAAGGTAGGGAAGGAAGAAAAATGAAGCATGTTTTATTCCCTCACACATAGGGACTTTTATTATGGGAGCAAGGGTTATATTTGACTCCATTTCATCAAGGGAATGAATAATAATTGTGAAGAAAGGGATTATTGGGAAAAACAGAATTGGACACACAAAACTGGTGGTATGTGGAGTGAGAAGAGAGTGAGAGCAGGAGGGGGCAAAGATCCTCACACAGGTGAAGTACATGAAAGGGGTTGGTTCTGGAAAGTGCACAAAGCCCATAGCAAGGAAAAGAAAGGGCAGTGAGAGAAAAGGGAGCAGGATAACAGTCAGGCAGAGTGAATGAGAATGAGAAGCTATGCAAAGGGGTCAGGTATGTGGAGTTGCAGCCTGTCCCTAGGGAACAAGGATGTGCATTCAGGAAGTGAGCGAGAAATTAATTTATTTGAGTCTCTGACATGAGTGGAGTGCTCAGTCTATCACAGCTGTAACGTGAGCCTGGCTTCTGTGCAGTGCTCTCCAACGTGGAGAAACTCTTCATCAGCACTCATACTCTTCCTAACCCTCTCACTTTACTCTCCTGTGGGGCTGATGGACTGTATAATTTTTCCAGTTAGGATCTTTCTTTTTTTATATTGACTGAAGAAATTAATACATTTAGCTACATGTTCCAGAAAGCAAGACTTTTTTTTTTTTCTTCAAAAGTAGGGTGATAGCAATAAGTATAATCCCTTGCTTATATCACAGGTTTAAAAAGGGGATTAAAATTTTATAGGACTAAAAGATGACCACCATCTGCTGGTCAAGAAGGAATATGAGGAAGCCAGCTCTGCAAAAAGCACCCTAAATAAAAATAGAGGTCACTTAGCAGTTTTAAACATAAGGTAAATATCGTGATCCTGAAAGCAAAAACAGTTTGGAAGTATAACTTAATCAGATGTGAGATAACTTGTTTTCAAAGTTAAAACAATACCTGTACATTGTAGATAATCTAAAAGAAAGTGAGCTTTGATTATTTTTTTTTTTGTATTTCTTGGATATATTTTTTATTCCAGCAAAAGGCAATTGTAAAAATGAACAGAATGTTCCTATCCCCCAGAACTTAGCTGCTGGGTTATTTTTTCTCCTTTAGTGGCTGCTTGAGAATTATCTTTAAAACAGAAGAATCAGTTCACAAGTGATGAGAGTAAGCAAGACTTATTACACCACCAGTTTTAAGTCTCCACTTCTTTTAAGGGTGATGTCTGCTTGAAATCAATGAACAAGTGGTACAGAATAGCTTAATATATGGCCCTTGGGATCTGGATTGGAGTTTTATGCAGAGAGGTCATTTAAACTCCAGTCCATGCTAGGAAACTTATCTGTTGCTTTCAGTGCATATCAGCAATGTGTGATGCTGAACTGCATGAAACACCAAATATGAAAAGGCTTCAATCATATTCAGCACCACTTCAGAGGCCATAGCTGAACATTATGCTGACTCTGCTAAACAGCTTTGTGCAGCTTTTGTACCTTTGCAGAATCGTTAACACCCAGAAAATCATCATTAATAAAAGAGAACCTGTTTTGGGAACTAACCACAGTCATCTTTAACTTTCATATTCATGAATGAAATGAATGTTGGTTAAAGGGAGTTTCCATAACAAGGAAGGTGAAGGCCAACAGCTTGGATCTGTGATTTTCCCACAGCTGACTGCACGGTTAGGTATTTGTTGCTTGTTTTACATGTTATTTTCTCCTAAAGAGTTTAAGACTGCATCTTGCTATTGTTCAGATAGGACCTGGTTTATCAAAAGTGACAACTCCCTTCGTCTCATTGCAGTGTGGGAACCTCTGGACAGGTTTCAGTAGGAATGGGGAGGGGTGGCTGGGTGGTATGGGAAAAGAATAGGCTAGACGGTTTTGAAAATCGGACAGGTATACACACCCCACACATAACTTACACAGTTTGCAAGTTCCCTTGTTTAAAATATTTGTAAAACTATTTTTCAAATATCAGCTATTCCAAATAAAGCTTGCATACTGGATTTCTTGGATCGTGTATGTTTGTTTTCTTCTGTTCTTGTTCTGAATGTGATTTAGAGCTGTTCTGGAGGAAGGACGAGAGTAAGAAATGGACTATATCTCTACTTCTTAATTCACATAAACAGTTCCAGAGAGAGATGGGAATATTCACATGGTTGATGACTGCCCAATGCTGATGAGTGTTATTGAATCAGAACTTTCATGAACTATGTTTTTCAAGAAAGATTTAGAGAAATATTTTGATAATACTATAAACACTTAAAATCTAGACTACAGAAATGGAGTTATTATAGAATTCATTCTAATTGTGTGGCTTTAGTTGATTTATTTGCTATCTTAAAAGAAGTGAGAGAAATCAAATCTATTGTGCAATTTTGATGTAATTGGGATATTCTGTTATGACTGTGAGTGTTTTAACTTACTAGAATATATATCAAACACTTAAGGTATGACTCTGCCTCTGCTAGAAGGGGACACTGAAGTTCAACATCATATCATAAAAAGTCTTCACATGACAAATTACTATGTCCTAAATCTTTACTATAGGTTACTCAGAGTAAAGCCAGTACAGCAGCTTTTGTGCCTGATTTTTTTGCATACTGTGCTGATAATTTAGTAGAGGAAGTGCAGGTTATCAACTTCTGCCAGATCAAAACATATGATACAAATGATACCATAGCAGACATGAGGAATGGGGACAATGAAAGCTGAGGGACACTGTGAGACATTGTCAAGATGTAACCATAAATGTCAGAAGGCCAGGAGAAAATGATCAAAAATCTCCAGTCAAATACTTGTAAATAGGGAAAACCAACATCTAGGCATCAGTTGGAGAATACCCATCTTTGAGTTTTATTGATTGACTCTTTCACACATAAAACAATAGGAAATTAATATGTTGAAGAAAAAAACATGCAAAATGGGAAAAAAAACCTTCACTTGGAATGAATATGCCTAAGGAAGTGCACTGATTGCTCAAGTTGGTAAAAAGAACTGAATAATCTCTGGAACCTTCTGTATTTATTTCAAACGATCTTTTCAGAGATTTTGGAAAACAGGATTTCCAGTTCAGTGAGAACTTCATCTGTTTGAAATCTCAAGATGCATATTTCAATTGAAGGCAATTATCATTAGGTCACTGTATAAATTTGAATTAACTACCTTTGCAGCTAATTCACATGAATGTATGCATCATGACCATGTTTACATGAGGGGAAACACAGATTCACAGGCTTTTAAGATTTCAAATTTTCCAGGAGAGAATGAACAACCAGGCAAAGAGTGCTTCAGGTAACCCCTGACAGATGTCTTTTCTATTAAGGATTTTCAAAAATAGGAGACAGTCATATTTAAAAAATTTAGCAATATTCATAGAAGTGTAACTGACTCTGTACGTATTGACAAAGACAATGCAAAAAATCAACATTTTATTTCCTGTTCAGATTTGACCTTAAAACCTTTTGACTTAACAAAAAGGAAAAGAATGGAAAAGCAGTCAGCACTAGTATTTGCACTGACTGGTTTTAAAAAAAGTTACATACTTATAAATATATTATGATAAATGAAATATTTTTTTGCTAACTAACTCAGGATTGCTTACTTTCTGAGTTCTAAGTCTGGAGGCAGCACAATAAGATCATCTGTGAGTTAATCTTCTCAAATTCCTCAAAACTTTTCTACAAACCATTCAGAGATTTTGTGTAGCTCAGAAATATTTTTTTTCAGTCTTATCTTTCTAGAAAACACTTCTACGTTTCTGCCTGTAACATAATTCCCTGCACTAGCAGATTAGCTTGACAGATTAGACATTGTTTGTGACTAGTCTCCAGATAAAAAAACAATAAAGAAGTTATAGCACCCCACATTGAAACAGCAAAGCTTATCCTTTTCACACCACTGGACATTTTTCTAAATGAAAGTAGTTCATCACAAACAAGTGTTCCACTCGAGTTTGCTTATGTACAAGCTGTTTTATAGGCATTTTAACACGCTGTGCTGTTACTCAGGACAAAGCAGTTAACCCAGTAAAAGATGGTCCTGCTCAACCAATTTCCAGTGAAATGCTGCTGGATTCACTGCAAGTGAGGATGATGCATATGGTACTGATGTTCTGGTGATCTCATCCAGTCTGTCATCTGGCAGCTCACTGTCTGAATACTCACTTTACAGTCACTTGCAGGAATTGAGGCATTAGTTGAAGAGGCATGTGAGGGCAGAGGCAAACAACTGTGGGCAGCAGAAGGCCTGAAAAGTTTCTGAGGAAAAGGACTGCTAGTCTGACACTGAAGATTGTCAGCAGAACAGAGTTATTGGCCTGTGGCACTCTGAAGATATGAGTGCAATGCACGTGCACAACGTAACCCATTTTAGTGATCTCCAGTAGCCTATTTCACTGTGCATTGTGAAGTGTTGTTTATCACAGAATAATAGAATGGTTTAGGTTGGAAGGGACCTTGAAGATCATCAAGTTCCAACCCTCCTGCCATAAGCAGGGACACCCCCACTAGACCAGGTTGCCAAAGGCCAGATCCAGCCTGGCCTTAAACACCTCCAGGGATGGGGCCTCAACAACTTCTCTGGGCAACCTGTTCCAGTGCCTTACCACCCTCAAAGTGAAAAATTTCTTCCTAATGTTTAATCTAAACCTGCCCTCTTCCAGTTTGAAGCCATTCCCCCTTGTCCTATCACTACATGCCCTAGTAAAAAGTCCTTCCCCAGCTCTCCTGTAGGCCCCCTTTAGGTACTGGAAGGCCGCAATAATATCTCCCTGGAGCCTTCTCTTCTCCAGGCTGAACAGCCCCAACTCCTTCAGTCTCTCCTCATAGGAGAGGTGCTCCAGCCCTCGGATCATCATTGTACATTTACATAAATATTATGGGAGGGATATAAACATTATGTACAAGGATTATCCTTGTACATTTATATAAACACTGGCTTTATGGAGCAGGTAGGGAATTTGGTTGTGATCAATAAAGGTGTATTGGGGGCCTTGCAGAAGACACTGTATTCAAGGAGTGAGTGATCTCAAGAAGGCCAGGTCTGCTTTACTGGGGATCTCTATCCTTATATATAGAATATAAGCTCCATAAGAAAAAAACAACACTAAAGTGAATCTAGGTATTATAATGTTCTAATAACACTATTAGAATATACTAATTGTATCTGTTTTGCTTTGTTTCCCTTGTACTGCAAAGGAATCCCTATGATTTTTGGCTTTTCAATACTTGAGGCACTTGAGGTGTCGAATAATGGGAGAAGAGATAAGTAGGTAGAATAACTTCATTTGGTATCATTTGGCCAAATTAATATGATAATTTATGGCTAAAAGCCTGAGGACCATAACCTCAGATACTATAATATCTGGAAACAGGTCGATGACTGCAAAACACATGTTCTAGAAAATCTGACTTCCCAAGAGCACTATGTATTTATATTCACTACAGAATTTGGAAAATTAGAGCTGTAAATTATTACACATTTATATCCCTAATACTGTGGAAGACATGAATAAATATTTTAGCATCAATATTAATACTGATCTTTTATTAGTGATGGTCTCAAAGCTTAAAAGTAAGAAAAATTTGGAGTTTTATGGTTTAAAGTGAACTGACTTGCCAGTGATTAAAATAAAAAACAATCTCTTTAAGTGCATAATCTTTCCTCGGAAGTCATTCTAGTCCCCAACATAATTGCCAAAGGTCTCAGTTGCTCTGAATTTGTGGTTGATATTGATAAAACATTTTAGAGATTAAAAAAACAGAACAAAACAAAACTCACAAAATACAGTGTATAAATGTTAAATATAATTAATATTATGTAGTCAACTTGAAGAATGTCCTTAGTCTTTCAGAGAAGGCACATGACTATGTGAATAATTTAATTTGCTGACATAAGGAGGCAGTGATGGAGGAGATACAGCACTCTAATGCAATGCTTAGATAAAAATTACCATTACACACACTAAATGCTATATTTAGTGTGCATAACAGTTGGAGAGCTCCACAAGATGGATGATTATTGATTGGATAATTTTGATTTTAATCAAATTCTCTGTGGAATTTTCTCAGGTTTGTTTGTGTCCCCACTGTTCTATCTATTACAGTTTTGTCAGATGTGTCTATATGGTGTTCTTTGTACATCAACAAACAATTTATGCAGAAGCACATAGACTGTACCAATAAATATCTTGGGATATGTCCCCTATTCAGCTCACCAGTATGAATTTCCTGTCCACCTTCTCACTTCCTCAGTCTTCTCAAAAGAAATACCAACAAAGAAAAAGACCCACCCTCTAAGAAATAAGCTGAGCAAAATACATTAGACATACATACATTTATTTCAACACAGCAAAGACATTACCTCCTCAGTTAATGACATGCAAGAAGAAATGTTAGATGAAAGAGCCTTTGTTTGCTATCTCCAGGGTTTTTTATCAAAATAGGGAAGGCCTACCACTGAAGTATAAGTTTTAAAAAGACTAACAGTATTTTGGGAGGAAAGATGCTATGGGAAGTGAATGGAAATTTTACTGGGAGACAAAGCCAGAGTTTTCAATTGGCCATTAAAACAAATTGAAACTATTGCAAACCACACAGTGGAGATATAATAAAGTATGGTTGAGTGAGTGAGCAATTACATTTTACATCCCACATTGATGAAATGTTCTTGCAGTGTTATGCTAGAATGACTTTGTAGTAAACTATGATAATATGTGGAAGTACCAGTTGCCTGGATAAATGTTAAAGGAGCTTTGGTCAGTGTGGCCTATTTATTCATTACATGAAGCAAGCATATCTGGAGTTGATAGAGATACAATGTGTAGGGGGAAAGGCAAAATTATTCCATTTTATAAACAAGGTTAGAGAACACAGACAAAACGATTAAGTTTTGAATAGTGGATTCTCCTGCGATACCTGCTTCATTAAAAGATTCTGGACAGTTTGCCAAAATTTACATCAAATCAGAGAATCACAGAACGGCTGAGGTTGGAACTGACTTCTGAGGTCATCTGCTCCAACCCTCCTGCTCAAGCAGAGCCCCTGCTCAAGCGCAGCCTGTTGCCCAGGACCATGTCCTGGCTGCTTTTTAATATCTTCAAGGATGGACACTCCACAACCTCTCTGGACAAACTGTGTCAGTGCTTGGTCACCCCCACAGTAAAAAGTGTTTCCTCATGTTCAGACAGGGCCCTCCTGTGTTTCTGTTTGAACCCATCGCCTCTGGTCCTGTCACTGGGCACCACTGAAAAGAGCCTGTCTCCATCATCTTCATTCCCTCCCATCAGGTATTTATACACATTGACAAGACTGCCCTGAGCCTTCTCTTCTCCAGGCTGAACAGTCTCAGCTCTCTCAGCCTTTCCTTGTGTGTCAGATGCTCCAGTCCCTTAGTCATCTTTCCGGCCATTGGCTGGATTCTGTCCAGTATGGTCATGTCTCTTGTACTGACGAGCCCAGAATTTGACACAGTACTCCAAGTGTGGCCTCACCAGTGCAAAGGGAAGGATCACCTCCCTCCACCTTCTGGCAATACTTTACCTAAAGCAGCCCAGGATAGCCTTTGCCTTCTTTGCAGCAAGTGCACATTCCTTATTTATCTCAATATTCACAGCATTACTTGTCTGGCATCTTGCTGTTTGAAAGTGTCATCAGCACTCAACGCCTTTAGAAATTGGCCCACAAATTTATTTTCCTGTGAATACAAAACAAGTACGTATGGATATCACCCCTGCTTTCATCTCATCTCCATTATTTCAGTTTCTTAAATTATATCCAGAAAGCCATCAAAATATGGACTTTAAGGTCATTTAAAAATTGAAGATAAAATGTGTTCAGTTGATTGATAAAAATCAGCATTTCTAAAGGAAGTTTAGAGATAGGTTTCAGCATAGAGGTATTACATGATGTACAATGTCTTTCTGACCACAGTGACAACATCATAAATTGTTAATGACTATATATAAAATTCTTCTAATTAATGATTTAATATGAAGTAATTCAGTCCTTAAATCATTTTGATATGTCAGCTGGTAAATCTACACAAGGTTTATAGTTCTTATTGCGAAGAAACTTTGTTTCTCCTCATATTCTGCACAGTTTTTTAGCCTAAAGATTTTCCCTGGGCATCTTGGTAGTTAGAGTACTGCTTAGCACATTTTTATTGCAAGGTGAGTGACATTTAATTTCTGAATTTAATAAACAGTACCCAAAGTTTCTGTACTGTTTATGAATCAATCAATCAATCAATAAATAATAAAGCTAATTACTGTCAGAGGAATTTGCCACTATTTATTTGATCTTTGAAGTAACAGACACAGGAGTCATTAATATAGATCTAGGAATTTATTTTTGACCTTTCTGTTGTGCAATGTGGAATGCATTCATTAGCTATTCTTATTCAAAGGCATGGACACATAAGGTATACACTATAGGTCATAAACAATCTAAGTAGTCCCTATTCACAGTGTTTGGATTATTTTTCTTTTCTAAATATGTTTTAATACAGTTTTCTGATAGCAAAACAGTAATATTTTTGTGGAATAATTAACATTATAAAAGCAAACTGTAATTTAGGAAAAATGCCTTCCACTGGTTGTACTGTAGATCTAGTTTCAGAAAGGTCCTAGAAAATTTTATCAAATATTACTGTGTAATTATTTTCCAGACACAGTGGAGGTTTTTTTAACAGTTTTTTAAGGATTCATTAAAAGCAATATTCCTTCCATTACATAGAACAGCAATTTGTATAGCAGTGTTAATTCCTCCAGAAAATCTTTTCATAATGAAAAATTCTTTCTAATTTGTATCTGTAGAGAAGGTTAGGTTTTTACAGAAAAAAGGGGACCTTCTCACAATATAAGGGCACAGACTTTTACCATTAAATTAGTTCCCCCAGTGAATAAAACCACATATGAGGAACTTACAGAGTACTTGCACAATGACTTAGTTTTAGCTCTTAATCTCCAGTTGCAGAAGATTTTTATTTATTTTTTTTTTTCACTCTGAGGTAGTGAAATGTTGGAATAGGTACCCAGAGAAGTTGTGGAATCCTCATCCTTGGACATCTTCAAAACTTGAGGCCCTGCGCAACATGATCTAATGCTACAGTTGAATCTAACTTCATGGCTGGCCTTGCAGCCAACTGGGATCTTAGAACTTGGACCCTGGAGGGTGGACCAGATAATTTCTAGAAATCCCATACAATTTAAATTATTATATGATTTGATTGCAAATTTTAGGCAAAATTTCAGCCTTGCTCTGGGTGTGTTTCAGTTTTTAAGAAGAGGATGTTCTGTAAAACACTTTGCTAATTGTATCTATTTTTTGATGCTGCTACTAGGGTCTGTGCTTGCTGCTCCATGAACTTCTATGTGTGCTTTGCACAAGTTTAGTCTCTATCCAGATGTTCAGCTGACAGCAGGGCTGATTAAGTCTTGACAAAGTAGAATTTGAGACAGTGTCTTGTATCTTGAACCAATTTTCTGACACATTATGATAGAATCATAGGGTGGTTTGGGTTGGAAGGGACCTTTAAAGGTCATCTGACATTAAACACACATTAATTGAGAGCTATCTAGTACCAGTACCCACCTACTCAATAGAAATGTCAGTCTTAAGGGACAATTTATACATAACTTTTTTAATACACAAAACTTTCCATGTTAAGTTTTATAGCAAGTAGACTCACAAGACTGTAATAGAGCATATGCGCCCTGTGAGGATCCAAGAAAATAATTGACTTTGCTCTGTGGATAAAAGCACGCAAGTGCTTAGCATCAGCTCAGGATTATATTACCAGCTGAAAGACGTAAACAGGGACTCAGCCAGTAGCAATGAGTAGTTGCAAATGCCTAGTGAATGCAGCATTAGAGAAATGGAATCCTTCTGGGTTCAATAGCTGTAAAATCGAAAGACAACAGCACCCACACTCATTAGGGTTGTTGTCTTTAGCTGGGGACTTTCCATGATATAAAACGGATAACAAAAATCTTTAAAAGACAGTTGAAACTGTTCCAAGTCTTGATTATTCTGTGTTTCTGAGAAGTTTAAATCAACTTGAGAAAGCAGAGCATATAGGAATTTTTCTAAAAACAAAAGGGCTTTTTTCTCAGACCAGAAGTACCCACAGGAATTACCTTCCCTAAACTAAAACAGAGTGTTTTACTTAATCATTCTGACATTTTAGAGATTTAATTTTTACTTGCATACATTGTACCTCAAAGACTTTTCCATGCTTGGTCTAATACAGTGGAGACCTGCCTGGCACATGTTGTCTCTCCTCTGTATGCAACTAAGGTTAACAGGTGCATGGTATCATAGAAAGTTTGGTTTCATTAGTGGGAAGAAAATAAGGGTATCACTCAGATCCTTGCTATAAATTTTACTATGTGTTTTGAGTATCACAGTCATCCTAAAATTGCTGTCTGCCAAATGGTTACATGCGTAAATTATCCTGAATAAACTTTGCTGGAATTCCTACTGAAAGTTATGGGGAAACATTCCACTTAAAGTACATTTTCTAAAATCTGAGTTATTTTCAGAATAATTTTGCATCTGCAATTGTCTTTTAAGAAGTCTCTTATTTAGAATAGAAAGAAGATGCAATGTTGTGTTGTCAGAATGAATGCTGTCTCATTGGAACCATGTTCTGTTGTCACTGAGACAGAAATGGGAACAGCCACCAGAAAAAAAAAAACACCACCAAGGTGATCCTGTGTCCTCCTCCTGCCAGGCTGAAGGCAGTAGTTTAAAAGAGAGGAGTGAATGGAGGCAAGGTCACACTTAGGGCAGCAGGTGACCCCTCCTCCTTCCCAGGTGCCTCTATACAACAAGTATGAGGCTCTGGATGTGGAAGGCCAGTCAATGGATGATGTGGATGATGGTCCAGCTTCACCAGAGGTGTTGCCAAGGTCAGAAATGCCTCCCCCGGATCATGACCACCTTCACAAGGAAGAAAAGATGGGTTATAGTTGTAGGTGACTCCCTTCTGAAGGGAACAGAAGGTCCAATATGCCAGACAGACCTTCCTAATAGGGAAGTCTGCTGCCTCTCTGGGGCCCAGGTTAAGGACATCACTAGGAGACTTCCTAGCCTGGTATGGCTCTCAGAATACTAACCATTACTGCTCTTCCATGTTTGTGGTAATGAAGCTGTAACACAGTCCACGGGCAATAAAAAGAGTCTTCATGGCCTTGGGACAACTGGTAAGGGAATCTGGAGCACAGGTTAATTTTTCCTCTCTCCTTCCAGTTGCGAGCAGCAACACTGGAAGAAACAGATGAGCCCAGTCTATTAATACATGGCTCTGTGGCTGGTGTCACCACCGCAATCATTTTTTTTTTGATAATGAGATGGCCTACATGACAGCAGGCTTGCTAGTGTCAGATGGGATTCACCTTTCTAAAAGGGGGAAGAGAATCTTTGCTCACAAGCTAGTGGGGCTTATTGACAGAGCTTTAAACTAGGCTTGAAGGGGGAGGGGGATCATATCAAGCTTAATTGTGATAAGCTGTGGGATGACACACCAAGATTAGAGGGACAGGATGCTAGCAAGGGCCCTCAGTCTGTTGCTCTGAGATGTGCTGGCCATGCTGCAGCACACTTGAAGTCTTTCAGAGATGACCCAGGGGCTCCTGAGGTAATAGAAGCCAAGAGGGATACACCAGTGAAATACCCCAAAGGAACTAAGGGATGTTCCTCTAAGGTGACATGACCATCAGCCCAGCTGAAGTGCCTCTACACAAATGCCCACAGCATGGGCCACAAACAGGAGGAGCTGGAAGCCACTGTGCTGCTAGAAAGCTACAATCTAGTTGCCATTACTGAAACTTGGTGGTATGTATCCTGTGACTGGACTGGAGCTATCATTGGTTACAGGCTGTTCAGCAGAGGAAGGAGGGGCGGAGGAGTTGGGCTCTGCATCAAGAAATGGATAGAGTGCAAAGAGCTGTCTCTACAGAATAGCCATGAGCAGGTTGAAAGCTTATGGGTAAGAATTACAGACCGAGACAACAAAGGGAACCTTGTGGTTGGTATCTACTACAGGCCACCCGATCAAGGGGAGCCTATTGATGAAGCCTTCTTACTCCAGCTAAAGGAGGCATCGCTCTTGCAGGCTGTCATCCTGCTGGGGGACTTCAACCATCCTGAAATCTGCTGGAAAAGTAGCACAGCAAGCTGTAGGCAATCCAGGAGACCCCTGCAGTGCATCGAAGATAACTTCTTAAGCCAGGTAATAGACAGCCCCACCAGAGGGGATGTGAAACTGGACCTGTTGGTCACCAAAACAAGTAAGCTAATTGGTGACGGCAATATTGGAGGCAGCCTGGGCTGCAATGATCATGCATTGCTGGAGTTCACAGTCCTGAGAGATATGGGTCAGGCAAAGAGTAAAGTCTCTGAATTTTAGGAAAGAAAAATTCCAGCTCTGCAAGGAGTTAGTCAATAGCAGCCTCTGGGAAACTGCCCTCAGGGGCAAAGGAGCAGAACAGTGCTGGCAGATCTTTAAGGACACTTTCCATAGAACATAAGAACTCTTGATCCCCAGGTGTAAGAAATCAGGAAAGGAAGGCAAGAGACCGGCATGGCTGAGTCAAGACCTGCTGGTAAAACTAAAGGGTGAGAAAGAGATGCACAGGCAGTGGAAGTAGGGACAGGTATCCTGGGAAGACTATAGGGACGCTGTCCGGTTATGTAGGGATGGGGTCAGGAAGGCCAAGTAGCAGCTGGATCTAAACTTGGCAAGGGACACAAAGAATAGTAGAGCTTTTACAGCTACGGCAGCCAGAAAAGGAAGGTTAAAGAAAGCGTACCCCCACAATGAGCAAGACTGGCAAACTGGTAGCAACAGACAAGGAGAAGGCTGAGGTACTCAACAATATTTTTGGCCCAGTCTTCACCAGCAACCTCTCTTCCCACACCTCTTGAATGTACCACAAGAAAGGCACTGGGGGAGCAAATTCCCTCCCACTGAAAGAGAAGATCAGGCTTGTGACCACCTGAGAAACCTGAACATACAGGTATCTATGGGACCTGTGAAGATGCATCCCAGAGTCCTGAAGGAATTGGCTGGTGTAGCTGCCAAGCCACTCTCAACGATATTTAAAAAGTCACGTCAGTCAGGTGAAGTGTCCAGTGACGGGAGAAAGGGAAACATCAAAAGAGGTAGTAAGGAGGACCCTGGGAACTACTGACCTGTCAGCCTCACCTCTGTGCCTTGGAAGATCACGGAACAGATCCTCCTTGACGCTATGCCAAGGCACATGGAGGACAGGGAGGTGATTCAAGACAGCCAGCATGGCTTCACCAAGGGCAAGTCCTGCCTGACCAATCTAGTGGCCTTCTATGATGCAGTGAGTACACGATGGAGTGAGAGCTACAGATGTTGTATATCTGCAGTTCTGTAAGGCCTTTGACATGGTCCCCCACAACATCCTCCTCTCTAAATTGGAGAGGTATGGATTTGATGGGTGGACTGTTTGGTGGATGAGGAATTGGTTGGATGGTTACATCCAGAGGGTAGTGGTCAACTGCTCAATGTCCAGATGGAGATTGGTGACAAGTGGTGTCCCTCAGGGCTCCGTATTGGGACCAGTGGTGTTTGATATTTTCATCAATGACATAGACAGTGGGATCGAGTGCACCCACAGTAAGTTTGCAGATGACACCAAGCTGAGTGGTGCAGGTGACATGCCTGAGAGAAAGGATGCCATCCAGTGAGACCTAGAGAGGCTTGAGAGGTGGGCCCATGTGAACCTCATGAGGCTGAACAAGGCCAAGTGCAGGGTCCTGCACCTGAGTCGGGGCAACCCATAGTATCAGTGCAGGCTGGGAGATGAAGGGATTGAGAGCAGCCCTGCCGAGAAGGACTTGGGGGTTCTGGTGGATGAAAAGCTGGATGTGAGCTGACAATGTGCAGTCGCATCCCAGAAAGCCAACCATATCCTGGGCTGCATCAAAGGAAGTGTGGCCGGCAGGTCAAGGGAGGTGATTCTGCCCTTCTACTCTGCTCTGGTGAGACCCCACCTGGAGTACTGCCTCCAGCTTTGGAGTTCTCAGCACAAGAAGGACATGGACCGTTGGAGTGAGTCCAGAGTAGGGTCACGAAGATGATGAGAGGAATGGAGCACCTCTCCTCTGAAGACAGGCTGAGACAGTTTGGGTTGTTCAGCCTAGAGAAGAGAAGGCTCCAGGGAGACCTTATTGTCTTTCAGTACTTAAAGGAGGCTTATAAGAAAGATGGGGACAAACTTTTTAGCAGGGCTTGTTGCGATAGGACAAGGGATAATGTTTTTAATCTAAAAGAGGAAAGATTTAGACTAGATATAAGGAAGAAATTTTTTACTGTTGGTGGTGAAACACTGGAACAGGTTGCCCAGAGAGGTGTTAGATGTGCCACCCCTGGAAACATTCAAGCTCAGGTTGGATGGGGCTCTGAGCAACCTGATCTAGTTGAAGCTGTTGCTGCTCATTGCAGGGGGGGTTGGACTAGATGACCTTTGAAGCTCCCTTCCAACCGAAACTATTCTATGATTCTATTCTGTGATTCTGTGATCAGTGGAGTCACAAGATTATTTAATAGATAAATTTGCAGTGAAAAGCAAACACTTTGGGAATCGTTAGCTACGTGAACCAAATAACATTTTTGTCTCACTGATAACCGCAATCGTACTTTGCAAGTTTCTTTCTCTAATCCAAAATGAAGATTAAAGAAAACTCTTTAGAAAAGAATTTAAACCATTCTGCAGGTATTTTTGTAGTGTTATAGCCTAATTCTTGCAAGTCTTGCAAGTCAACTTCAGTTGAGTGTGCTCAGAGGTCTAAAAGGAAATCTAATGCTAAACAAAGTTTTTTGCACCATTTCAAGTGTAGCTACATGTTAAAAATCCAGGATTAATTCAACTGAAGAAATTTTTGGTATTTTTAACCCTCCCAGATCTTCAAGTCACTGGTGGACCAAGAAAAGCTTCATTTCTGTCAGATATATGTCCAGTGTGCCCCAGTTTTCCAAGCTTCTCTTATGCACAGATCTTGTAAGATGCCCTAACTTGACAACGGGGAGCTCAATCTTGCTGTCCTAGAGCTCTGTCAGTAACCAGCACGTCAACAGCAGTTCTCTGGCCACCTGCTATCAGGTTGAACAAGTCATGACTGAGCTCTGCCTTCCTTGCCTTGGATAATTTAACATCTTTCCTCCACCTAATTGCTAATCTTTGAAAGAATAATTTGCCTGACTATAACAAAAGATTACTTAAACTGTAACGGCTGGGTTGGGGACAAACAGCATGATAGCACAAACATATTTCCCTTACGAAACCAGGCCAAAACCAGATTAAAATTCTATTTCCTTTGACAGGGATTTTTATCTTTTTCTACTGTTATTGGTATCAGCATAGTGTCATTTCAATCATCATGATTCAATAACTTTGAATTATGGAACATCAACACAGGATATATGCTTAATAGAGCATGTCTTTGTATATTTACCTGCAGGTGGCTTCTGGGCAAAAGAATGACCCACTCAACTAATAATTTCTCAGCCTGAGAAACATTTGGCGTATAAATAGCTTAAAAAAAAATATTGGTGTTGGAATGTATTCTTCTAAGCATGTATACAACATTAAATGCAAAACTCATCACAGTGACTGAAAGTAGAAAGTACTGGCTTTTTACTTATACACAATGCTTATTTCTGAATCTGGATGTTCATTGTCTGCATGTAATTAGTTGGTCGCATGAACAAGAAACATTTGGCATGTGATTCAGTGAGATTATGCAAAACAGTTTGGATTAAAATAGCATTTAAATAAGGTTGAGCTATTCAGCATTAAAAAATGCTGGTGACAGATTATTACTGAAAGTGCACCGAGTAACCTGTTGCCTGACAGCTCCTGGGACAAGAATTATCCAGGCGCATCAAAAAATGTCTGGACATCCTTCATTTTTGTCTGCATATAGGAGAGAAGATGGGGGAAACAAGGAAGTAAGGTAGTAGAAGGCATCTCTGCAGGTAGCACTCTTTCACAAAAGGACTTACTTCTTTCCCAAGCGATGTAAAGAAGCAAAATTGTCCTAGGTTAAGGGTATATCTACACTCAGGTTGAGCCTTTTGAAATGGGATTGGATTCTGTCACAACCTCAGACAGAAAGATAATTTCACCAATTTGTAACAAACTATATTATTTTGGCACCAAGTCCCATTTTTTAAAAAAAGTTAACAGATTTTATGAACAGACATACACACTTTCATGGAATTCAAGAGAATATTAAACTGCCTGAATAGGCTCACTGGAAGAGCCAGGAGGAGAGGGGTTTTACATCTTTTTACCCATATTCTTAGTTGCAGAGACATATTTAAACTGGTATGAAATATGAGAATAGCATGCAAATATACTTTAAGTGAATTGTGTTTATCAGACTACCAACTTCAAAAACAAATTCAATATACATGACTGAGGCAGAAGGGGAAAAAATATTTTTCCCATGTGAAATAAAGTTCCTGGCATTGAAAAGGAGGGCAATAAAATAGAAAAATGGTGCTACAGTTCTGTCTGGTGCTACAGTTAGGTCTAGTGGCTGCTTTATTCTGAAATCCAATTTAATTTATAGTACTTTTTAATTTATTGTACTGCCACAGATAATGCATATATCTATGATACAGTCAGTGATTCTGGCAACAGGATTCTGAATCTGGATACCTGCTAGTTTGCATTTCAATTACAACTGAATTACAGGCAACATAAAGTGACAAGTCTGTAAAGTTAATTTTGTTTCGGCATACTGATTATGGCAGGGGTAACAAAGTTGTTAGGGAAGATTGTGAGACTATTGCACTTCAATCATAGTATTACTTTTAAATAACAGTATTAAAGGAGTGAAAGATACTAAAAAAGAAGAAAAAGAAAATGTTTTCTCTAACCTTATGTACTGTACACAGCAGGCTAAGTGGGAAAAGGAGGTATAGAAGGATTTCTTAGCACATCTGGAGGAAACACAAGATATCTGACAAGTTCAAAATATATATCCACTTTGCCTGCTTATGGGGCCAAACAGCTCATTCTGCTTGTGGGCAGGCCAGTGAGAGAAAAAGACCCAAAATCTTTTCATGGGCTACTTATATGTCATATAAGTTCACTTTAGATGAAGAAAAAACATGTTTTAGGGGAAGAATATTTTGACTCCTAGGTTAAGAAAACTAACCATAAATAATTTTTAACTGAGGATAAAATGATGGTATGCTACTTGTTGTCGTTTTTCTTCTAAATTTCTTGAGGAACTGACATAGAGTAAATCTGTATCAAAGTTATTGAAGATCACTGCTCTTTTTTTTATTCATGTCTGCTACATAAGTACACTTTGAGTGAAGAAATATAGGAGTATTTTATTTTTTTAAGTTTTAGAATTGAATACAGTGCTCTTCAGATATACCAGATTTATGGCTGTGAAGACTAAAATCCTCATTTTATTCACTTTACAGTCCAACTATCAGAAACATCAAGAGGTGCCTCCACATTAGTTTTCCTAGAAGTGACCTAGAGGAGCATGTTTAATGAAAGGAAAAAGAACAGATCAGTCTTTGTGTTCATGCAATCTCTTGTGTTTGTGCTGAAGCTGAAAATGTGTCTGTTATTGCTTTGTGTTTTTTGGACACCATTCCTATAGAAAATCAATTGACATTCCCTTCATACAGTCAGACAAGCTTTGAAAGGGGGTGAATACTTGAAGTAACATATTTCTAGCTGAGGAAATATAAAATATTTAGTATAAGTAGTCCTGAGTTTTTTCCAGTCCCCAGAAGTGAGAAGCACTGAAAATAAATACCAGGTAGATAATCCTAAGAAAGTTTCCATTCAGGACATGTGGTATAGTGTTAAAATATCCCAGAGGTGATTATTTAGGATTCAGCACTTCAGAGTTAAAAATGTCTTATTGCTAATTAAAAAAAAAAAAAAATCTATTTGAATCTGTGGGGGGTTTTTTTGGTTTGGTTTTGGTTTGGCTCTCCGATTCTATAGAGGGAAGACAAAGGCATTACTGGACAGGGAAGTGATGGGTAGGCACTTTACTTCAACTACTTAGTTCATCTCTTATAATTCTAGGCAATCATCCTTCACCTGTGTGTGCCTGACTGATATCCAACATACTGAGCCCAAGTAATACCAAATGACCAACAGCATCCAATAGTATCCAGCTGATACCATGGGTCACCAAACATAGATGATTCCTCTATCTGGTCTGAAAGTCAAAGGCTGATTATCGTCGCTTCTTTGAGAATTGTGGTGCCTCAAAGTAAATGACTGTAACAGTTTAGGTGGATTTCTTTTCTTTGCAATATACTGTTTCAAACGTGTTTGAAGAAAATAATATGTGCAATGCTGAGGCAGAATGGAAGTAAAGAGAATCTGTATGAAAAAATAGTTTCACTTATTACTGAAATGTGGCCTCAGAAATATGATATAGGGAGAAAAAGTTGCTAACTAGCAGACTTTACCTCTGCTAGACAAAAAAAACCCAAAGTGTAAATTTAAAACAGTGTCAATGAAGAAAAATAATTATATGATTATTTGAGAATTTTCATAATTAATTTCCTAAAATTTGAGCTGGATAGAAAATAGGTGTTTTAAAAAGGTCTTGAAAATTCATACTCGGCCATTGTTGAATCCTGAAGAAATCTTAGCTCTATACACACTTTGCCTTTACCTATATGGCTTCCTATAAATGTGTACCTTGCTGTTCAGCATGAACAGAAACACTATGACTTTACATGGCCTAATAACCTCATGTTTTATCTTATTCTTGGGAAAACTGGAATTCTTCTTTCAGCTACTTTTTATGAGAGGTTTGAACATGAAAGTCTGCTCTGGAAAGATCTAACAGCTCAGTCTCCACACAAACAATGTGTATTTCTCTCTCTCTTTAAAAAAAAATCATATGCCTATTCAAAAGAAGTTAGCTTTCAAAAGATGAGATATTGAAAATTGGTCATAAAATACAGATCAAGAATTTACCCACAGGAATGAATCATCAGGTCATTAAAAAACAGGCTCAATTTTAAACTGGAAAAATAGTGAAGTGTGTTGAAAACTTTCTATAGTGAATTATTCACGAGGTCTAGGAAAAAAAATTGTATCCCTCATGACAGTACTAGAGTAATAATATTGACAGTGTACCTCAAAGTCAGTTTACAAGCATCTGATTTTAAATGTCTTCCATATTAATCTTGAAGGATAAATGAATTAGGGTTGTTAACAAATTCAGACACGCCAGGAAGCTTACTCAGAAATCCTCACCTTTTCTTGCCCAGCAGCACCTGTAGGGAACCAGTATGACAGTAGTACATCATGCTTTGTGCTTCTCAACAAACCAAAGAAAGAAGTGAAGTAGAAAGTGAAACATAAGACTGTGAGCAGTATGAGAGAGTCTTGCAAGCAGCATGTTGAGTTTCAGCCACAGGCTGGGGACCACAGGCTTGGACTTCAGGGGCATGAAAATTTCATGCATCAGTGCTTACCTACTTTTGTAACAGGTGCTAAATAAATGCCAACAGAGGTAATTTCTGATAAATAATATAAAATCACATGACTAAATTAAAACTTTGAATTTATTAAGCCTTTGACTCTACTTTCCCTCCATTTTGAATGGTTTTCCTTTTATTCTATTTAAATCCCTTGCTCTGCCTTTTCATTTTACTGTTGCCAGTTGCCATTTAGAAGATTAAGGAAGCTGACTAATCCTTTATATATGTTTTCTAATTGCTTCTATATTTGTTTTCACTCCTGCCTTGAAAGTGACTTTTGGGCAAGCATGTGGCAGCAACCCTGATTCTGTGTGCCAGCATCACCTGCTGGATTCCTCCATTCACACCAATTCTCTGCTGCGCTTGGGCTATCCTCATTCAAAGCCAGAATGAAATAAATGTCTTATTGGCTCATCTTCAGTGAATCCGTATTGCCTTTGAGCATCATCTCTAACAAAGCAATCATTCATGCCATTTTAAAGTTAGCTGCTCTTTCCTTCATAGAGCTGCACATTTATTTATTTTTTTTACCAGGTATGACCTTACTGGGTGCCAGACTAGAAGGTATTTTGCATGGATTTTCTGCACTGATCTAAACTGGTGAGCTGGATTAATTGTGTTCCACATGCAGATAGGAAATGTGTTCAAAAAACAGCTCTGTCTAATATACCAGTATTAACTATCTGAAAAATTTGTACTGAGAAATAGATTTATTAAAAGTCCTTCAATCCCAGAGTCAATTTTCACTAATAATTGTGTCTTCCAACAGTCTTTTTAGGAGAATTTTCTTTCCTCTACTGAATACATTGAACATAGAAACCATTTTAATAAATGAAATTACTGAAAATATCAAACACGCGCATTCTTCAGAAGACCATAGTGAGTTATATTTGTTGAAGCAACATTCAGTTTCTATATGGGTTAAGAGTTATGAACCATCAGCTTACAGTAAAAATAATTCTGTTTTGCTGTTAGCAACTTTGTATTACTACCAGTTAGTGAATATTTCTTATGTTCAGAGAACTGAAATATGGATCAGATGTCATCAGACTTGCTTTCTGAAAAAGGGAGGCAATCAAAACTAAGTTTCTGTGGCATAAGGTGCAGATGGAGAAGTTCATAATGCACACAACAGGTTAGATACTGATACTTTTTTTTAAAGTTCTTTGATTTGCAGTCCTTCGAAAGTGTTAGCCGGTTCCAAAGTGAGGACACCAGATATTCCTAAACATCAAGCTCAGTTGGTCCTTACCCCATACAAATTTCCAAGGTTTGTTCTTTAAAGAATTTGTACCTAAATACTGATCTAACTCTACTTGCTGAGCTAAGCAGATGCCGTCTTCTCACAGCTGGAACTGGCACAGCTTTAGGCAATTTTCTGCTTCTGCTGTGCAAATACTTACTCCATTTCACTGACACTTGTTCTTCCTCTCCAGAATAGAAATAATTCAAGTAGTAAAAGACCCTAACAAACTATCATAGCTATTAGACTGTAAGTGTGTAAAACCACAGAGAAAATCCCCAAACTCACTCATATTCCAAAAGAAGAAGAAAAAAGAAACATTGCCCTTCTCCCAGTCAATATCACAGAACTGCAATGGTCTTAACATCTCCCTTATATCTATTATATTCTAACTGATTTGCTAGTCATTTCCATCACTCAATACTCATCTAATTTTAGAAAGTCTATAATTATTTTATCCCAATGGATTTTTTGAAACATGAGGGATTCAGCATATTTAATAATAATAATAAAGCCATAACAATTATTGAGATGAAGTGTACTTTTGTTCAGCAAGAAGGTACAGAAAATCTTATCATTAAAAATATGTTACCAAGTTCAGCAGCATCAGGTGCTTTTCCTTGAGGAAACCATTTCTTTTGCGAAGATAACAAGCAAACCGAAAAGTGAAGGAAAACCTGAAAATATGCAGGGTGTGGAATACAGGAGGTCTCAGCGTCATGACTAAAACTGTGTGTATCTAGTATTCAGTCTGTAATTCACTGTGCACAGCAGAAGCTCACCTGAAGATGTGCTAAAGCATATTTCAGGGATTGCTTGTTTCAGAACTGATGACAGATGTTGTTAAAGAATGTTTCACTATGGCCAAAATACAATGTGATGAAAGTTACTTTCAGCAACCAGAAATTAAGATGGAGATATTAATAATGAGAAAACAATAGCAAAAACAACAATTAAACATGACAACTCCTACCAGAAGACTCACATGGAATAAGCTGGACACAATGGCAGAAGAGTTTTCTTTCCAAAAGTGGGTAAATTCAGCTCCTAGCCACAGTCATTTTATGTAATTTTAGAGGCTCTAGAGGATCCAGGACATTTGAATGCAGTCCAGGACATCTTGTATGCAGTCTGAAGATCTTTTTGTTTTCCTCTTATCAATACCCTACAATTTCATCTTTGACATGTAATGTTAAATCACAGTTCTGATTTCTGAAAACAGCTCTCCTGTTTCCTAAGGGCATTGTTTCTCAACAGGGAAAATAGACAGAGGTTTCAACTCTTTCAGAGAGGGCTGATTTTACTAATTTTCTGGATCCAACATAGCACAGCAGGAAATAAGGAAAATAAAAAGAGAAAAAATGCAGTTCAAAAAACAGTATTTGCAGGAATGAGTAGAAGCAATGTGTGTATTGGATCTGGCTGGGATGGAGTTAACTTTCCCCATAGCAGCCCTCACAGTGCTGTGCTTTGCATTCGTAGCTAGAGTGATGCTGATAACACACCAATATTTTGGCTGCTGCTCAGCAGTGTTTGCACAAGAGTTTGGGAGGGGACACAGCCAGGACNTCCACTCCTCCCCAAAGGCCTGTAGGCTGTGGGTGGACAAGAAGTTGGGAGGGGACACAGCCAGGACAGCAGACCCAAAATGACCAAAGGGATATTCCATACCATGTGATGTCACGATCAGCAATAAAAGCTAAGAGAAACGAGGAGAACAGGTGGAGTGGGGTGGGTGCATTCATTATTAAGGCGTTTGTCTTCTGAAGCAACTGCTATGTATACTGAGCTACATCCTGAGAAGTGACCGGATATCCTACTGATGGGAAGTAGAGAATAAATCTTTTTGCTTTTCTTTCTTTTTCATGCAGCCTGGGCTTTTCTTTATTAAACTGCCTTTATCTCAATCCATGAGTTTTTCATCTTATTTTCTCCCCCTGTCCCACCAAGGATGGGGAGTGAGAGAGTGGCTTGCCAGGCACCTGGAAGCCAGCCAAGGTCAACCCACCAGAGTGCGCTTCACTATGGGATAATTTTTGTGATTAAGAATGTAACACTATAATTTACAAAATATGGTTAGCATAAGGATCTCCTGAACAGCACTTCCAACGTGTATGGAATGCATTAATATCTGCTGTACATCTACCTTTTCCATCACATTTAACCCTGGATTGGAATATTCTTTACTCTTCTGCTGGTGTAGCATACTACTGAGGCACAAAAGACCACTTGAACAAAAGTGACCACTTGAACTTCCTCTTTAAAACTGCTCCTCATGAAATCATGCTGAATAAATGAAAGAAGAAAATGTAAGCATGGCAATGATGCTTTCCTTATGAAACAATTAGTGCATATTTGCTTCACATAAACTTGCTTACCTTGAGGATAAACTGCTTATACCAATTAAGACATTAACCTGGATCATGTTCTTTCAGATTGTGTTGTCCACCGGGGTCAGTTAATTTATCCTAGGTTGTATATGCATTAAGGGTACACATGCTTAATAAAAAAATAAAATTTAGGTAACCGGAAAGACACGGAAAGTGGCTTAATGCTAATCTGTGATAAGATTTCACCTACTCAAAACCCATTCACTGTTCATTTGGACACTGCACTTTACGTGTCCTGGCTGAGAAGCCAGTATTTCCAAGAAACACTGCTTTGACCCTTTTATTAACTAAAGCAGTGGAGTTCTGTCTCCAGCTGTGCAGAGCTTTGCACTTTAGAGATGTTAAACTCCTTCCAAGGCACAGGAAACAGAAACCTGTCGTATTCCTTATACTTTGAAGACGAATCTGAACATACCAGTAACTGAGGAGGGAAGGAAAGAAACTTCACAAGCTGACTGTTTTTATCCAATTGTCAGTTGAGAAGATAATATTGCCTAAGAAATAAATTGGAGCAGGTATAAGGGGACAGTGTAATACCTTTGAGGAAACAGTTACCAGCTAAGCAACTTGTTTACTAGTTATCATTTCTCAGTTTCACTAGGATAGGTTTTGAAATATGGAGAAAATCACAAGGAGTTTTATCGCTAACTTCAGAGGGACTAGGTTTCATCTGCAGGGTAGGAAAGGGATCAGTAATATTGGAATCTCATACTGTTTTCTGCAAGCCACAACAGACTCAAAACCGCAGGAAATGACAGTGATTGTGTACAGTAGTTATATCATCTGTAGACTTGGAAGAATGCAGGGTTTCTTTTCATTGAAAATAAATGTTCAAAATTTGCACAGTTTACTTTTGCTTTTAAATTTTATCTATATCTGTAATTTCTGGTCAATTCTAACCTTTTTTCTCTCATAATCTCAAGGACCCAGAAACCTGCTGTTCACACCCAGTTCACTATTTACTGTGTTGATTTAACTTAGCTTTCTGATCTGAACTGTAATCAAACCCAGATCCTATGAGAATCAGAGAATGTTGAAGTAGAATCCTTGATACCAAAAATCCTTTTTTTTCTGCATGCTGACATTGCATGATGCTAGAAGCTATCCAGCTGACAAGAGAAATCTGTATTTTCCTATCCAAAATACAGAAATGAGAATTCTCCAAGCCACTGTACCCTTTTGCACTCATCTACTGCTATGCAGCTTTTATATCTTGGACCTGAAATTAGCTTCCCAATATAACAGTCTCTGCTGTTGAAAGACTCTGCTTGGCTGTACGCTTCTACTGCTCATAAGATGCTTATTCACTTTCTCCTATTTGTGATATATCAACCTGCTTCATGACACAGCTGATCAGCAGTTGGGAAGGGAGTCAAGTATCTCTCAGCAAAATTTCCAGACCTATGGAATGAAGACAGCCAAAAATTAGCACCGGCTGATAGATCTTGTTAAAAGCCTATTCTTAAGCTCAGTTAGACACCAGCCAGGCTTTAGGCAAGCTAAAGCAATTAAGAATTCATGGATGAATACTTCAAATGAAGCTCATTTATTCCTCATGCTTTACAATATTTTAATGAGTTGGAGATTAGCTCATAGTCCTTGAAAATCAGTAACTGTGTTAAACTAGGCTGGAATATATACCTCGATTCACTTCTAGCTGATAACTATATTTCAATTGGGAATATACTAATCATGTTGCTGGTGTTATGGCAAGTATTGTAATAGAAAAACAAAATTAGTTTCTGTGGAATCATAGAAAAGTTGTTTGCATCATTTGGAATTCATTTAACTTTAAGCTTTACAAGTAAATTTTAACCAAACAATATACTCAATACAGCATAGGAGTTTTGCCAACTCAGGATATCAGGAATAAAGCTCAATAATTGAAATATTTAACCAAAGGAAACAAAAAACCAAACTAAAAGAAAAAAAAAACCAACAGCTAAACATCTGTGAGGCATTGAATTTCCTACTTAAATATGCTTCTGAACATTTACAATTATAACCATTCAAACACCAGAAAATTGAGGGTGAATATATACAAAGTAAACCTGGACAGGTATTGTTTTTCTGAATAAGAAATCATAGTTTTCTTAGACAAAATAAATAAACTAATCTTTTTTTTTTTTGCTTGAATTGACATCTAGCTGAATTACAGAAGGGGTGAATTATTGCTTTTTGATCACCATAAATCTGTAAATAATTCCGAATATGCTTTCACTAAAAACCAGTTCATAATTGTGTAGCTGTTTACACATTAATATTGAATTTTTTAAAGTGCTAATTACTGGCTGAGCTGTTCTCACTGACTTCACTTAAATTTGAAAATTCTCTTTTAAAAATTCCTAAAGAACTTCTTTCAAGTAGTGTACTAGCATATTCTCAAAGAAGGAGGGAAATGTATCACAAAATCACAGCATCACAGAATCCTCTATATCAGAAGAGAACTTTTGAGGACATCTAGTCCAACCTTCCTGCTCAAGCAAGGTCAGCTAGAGCAGGACACTCAGCATCACGTCCAGTCAGGCAACCTGTTCCCATGTTTGACCACTGTCATAGTAAAATAACGTTTTGTTGTGTTCAGATGGATTTTCATGTGTTTTAATTTGTGTCCATTGACTCTTGTGCTGTCACGGTCCACCACTGAGAAGAGCTTGACTCTGTCTTCTTCATTCCCTCACATCAGGTATTTGCATGCATTGATGAGATGTCCCTGAGCTTTCTGTTCTCCACACTGAACAGTCCCTGGCTTTGCAGCCTATCCTCGTGTGTCAGATGTTTCAGTCCCTTAATTGTCTTTGTGGCCCTTCAGTGGACTCTCTTCAGCATGTCTATGCCTTTCTTGTACTGGGGATACCAGAATTTGACCCACTGGTATCTCACCAGTGCTGAGTAGAAAGGAAGGATTGCCTTCCTTGACACGTTGAAAAGGCTATTCCTAATGTAGCCCCTAAACAAAAGCAAAAACATAAACCAAAAAAGCAGAGAATTCATAATTTCTGAACATTTAAATTTTGTAATAATTGCCATCTTGCAATGAATAACAGATTTTCCCAAGAATTAGTCCCATTCATTTGAATGAATAAGTGTGGAGAGTCAATTTGAAGCTAAGAATAGAGAAAATGAACTTTTGTCTAAATTTGTCTTAACTTTAAAAAGCTAAGGGATTATAATATGGAGATTTTATTAAAATATATTTATAATACAGCCTCTTTTTCAGTTATATTACCCATTTTATAACTTATTCAGTTAAATTACCTTCAGTTATATTCCTTCTTCCAAGCCCTCTTCTTGCCAACTGAGTTTGAATTTCTGTATTCCAAATTAAATGGAATTTGTAAATGAAATGTACAATCAGGTTATAGATTAAATGTAACCAATACCGAACATTAATTTTGTTACAATACTAATTCCTGCTTGAGAAACTAATTTTGTACAATTAATGACACTCTTTTTTTTTTTTTTCAGGTTAAATACCACAACATTTGGAATAAAAAAACAGTCCTGGGTGTCAATAAAATATCCTTGGGGTTTTTTGGCTTTTTTTACATATAGTATTTGGAAGCGTTTAAGTATGAGAATGTGAAAAAAATGCTTTAAAATAAAATCAATACTGAGTTCTCTAAAAACAAGGACACATCAAGATTAAGTATGCATATTCTTATATGTTTCCCTCTGTGTCTTTCACATGATAAAACACTTTTGAGTTTTTTACCTATTTTGGCCTGATCAACACTCAAGGCCCATTTTTTGGTAGGTTATTCTCATTAGCAGAAGAAACTCATAAAGTTGAGTGTTTCTGGGTTAGTTGTGTTTAGGAGTATGTGGAATAGAATAGAACAGAACAGGATAGGACAGAACAGAATAATTTCAGTTGGAAGAGACTTACAATGATCATCTAGTCCAACTGCCTGACTGCTTCAGGGCTAACCAAAAGTGAGAGCATGTTATTAAAGGCACTGTTCAAACGCCTCTTAAACAGGCTTGGGGAATACCACCTCTCTAGGACGTCTGTTACAGTGTTTGACCACCCTCTCAGTAAACAAATGCTTCCTAACGTCCAGTCTAAACCTCCCATGGTGCAGCTATGAACTGTGCCCATGCATCCTATGGAAAAGGCTTCCTATGGGAAGCCAGTAATGTTTTGGATTGTATTGGAAGGATTTTTTTGCCATCTGATTCAAATACGTCTTTGTTTCTCCTTTTGAACAATGTAATTAAAGTTACCCTTAGCCTGAATTGTGAATTTTTTGCTTTTCCGGTTGGTTGGTTTATTTATTTTTTTAAAAGTTTTATTTTCTTTTGTCAAAGACAGTGATTTCCAAGTACAAATATACTTTTTACAAACAATGGATGTCTGAAGCATAAAATAACCTAACTATTGCCTATAGATTGCTCTAATGGTATCTGAAAGATGGGGATTTGTTTTTTGAGGGATGAAAAGTGAGGATTTTTATATAATTGAAGGAAACAAGTTTTAAGTTTCCATTAAACACTAGAACCAGACCATTTATTTCAGTAAAATTTATAGTTCAAAGTTGAAATTTATTTACAAGCATCCAGAATAGAAAAGATAATTCTTTAAAGACCTTCTGAAGCTCTTTGAAATATCAAAGAACTTTATGTTAAATAATCTCATATGAACTTAAGGTTTTATTATTAATATTATTAAGCTGTAAATTCTATTATCTGGACATAAGCATGTATAAAACAAGGTCTCAATGTTTTTCTGAATGTGTGACCTCTTTCAATGAAACTTTGAGCGATCACATTCTATAAACTATATATACTGCATTTAATGACATAAATCTGGGTTTTAAACAAGAAAAATTGGGAGAATTATTTCATACTGTACCTCAGTTACACCTGCTCCTTTCTAAGTCATAACAGTTAAGCATATGCAGGTCGTAACCTGCTGTTCTGGAAGCTCTCACTAAAAATCAATGTCCAAGTAATGACTGCAAGAAAATATATTTAAACAGGATTGATTTCTCTTTTTCTTTTTAATTGTCTTGTTGGAGTTTGCAAGTTACGTTTACTTAGCTAGAAAAACTAATATCCAAGCTGATAAAATATACATGAAGCCATCCTCAGATGATAAAGGTAAAGAGGCTTGAAACTCGCCAAGAAAGTCTGTCTCCTGAATATCTCTCTTTTGCCGGGCACAATGGTAGCCCACACACCACTCGCTCGGGGTGTTGATGTGAGTCATCGCTGACAAAAGGAATATATGCAGCTTCTTCCCCTTAAACACTTTTATTTAGAAGTTTTTTGGTTTTTTTTTTCAGTTGATGTGATGATTCTTTAAGGTTTACAGACACCGGCCCTGCTACTTTTAGAGGGAAAGTATAAACAGCATTATGATGTGCCTATGTTAGCAACTTGGTTCAGAGCAGGAGCTTGGTTTTGAAGCCCTGACAATCTATATTTACTGAGCATGGGGCTGACTTCTCAGGCTGGTTTTAGTGCAGAAGAACTACATTCTCTCTATCAGGAGTTCTGCTCCAAAAGTGCTTCAATACTTATGGGCTCCTTGGTCTCTGAACCAGTGTGGGTCGTGCTCCCCAAGACCCTCTGAGGTGTGCAGCAGGAGGCTCCTGATCCATCTAGAGGTCTCACAATAACCTGGAAGGTTTCTAAAGCAATATATAGGGACAGATGCTGTAGAAGTCTTCCTGCTTGCCTTCTGCTGCCAGACGTCAGCTCATACTTCAGACTCTGTTGCTCCTTTCTCATTCATCTGCTCTCATTCTTTTTCAGGAACCTTTTTTCTCTGCCATCTGAACTACTTTATTTTGCTGTCTCTCCCCTGATCTCACTGAACATTTTAGTGTTCGGATGAACTTTTTATAACATTTAAAATGACTGATTTTCTACTTTTTCCATATGTTTCTGCCATGTTGACACTATTCATTTCACTACTCCGAAAATTCAAGGAGAAGGAACCTTTGGCAGTATCAGGGGTTGTTAACATCAGTACTGCCTCTGTGTGTGAAAGATGACTGTTTTAAGGTACACAGCACAGAATTCAGTACAATGATGGCAGTGTCCTTGAAATCATGCTTTGGAGGTACACACTTGTTCCTTGAAGAGCACTTGAGAGGTCTTTGGCTGGAAGCGTAACTCAGAGAGAGCAGTTCATTCATGCTTCTGCACTATGGTGCCAGGGCTGCAAAATACGAGAAACCAGAGGAGTACACAACCCTGTTTCTGCAGAAGACACCTGGAAAGCCACATCTTACATCTGTTCCCTGCAATGGCCTGCACCAGCAACACCCTGTACCAGTGCTCCCAACTGCAACCCTCTCTCGGCGTCTACACAGTCTCCCACGTACAGACATGATCAACCATTTAGAGATAAACACAGACAGGAGTACAGTTCTTGCGCAGGCATTGCATATGCATAACCAGCACTCGTGTAAGAACGAACAAAACAATTGGCCTGATCCCTCTCTGTCTTGCAGGCTGGTCAGACTCAGGGCTCGCTAGCAGATCTTACTCATGGGTCTCTCTGGTAGCAGTCTCAAATTTTTGGTTCCTTCAGTGTCCAGCCCCTAAACCTCTTGAGCTACTCTCCAGCTAGTTCAACTTGAAGTTTGTTAGTGTCTCACACAAAAATGAGTGTTTTCAGTAGCTGGTCCAGAAATCTTGTCCTACTCTTCAGCTAGTCTGGCTTGGCACATACTCACACACAGAGTGATAAGAAGAATCACACAAAAAATAGTTAAAGGTAGAGTTTAATAAGAAAAATAGAAAAAAAAATGTGATGGTCAGGTACAGGGCTTCGTCAGACAAATGTGCTGACCAGTGTCTGTTTGCACAGAGATGACCCTCTAAAAAAAAAATAAAATGAGAGAGTGGAGCAGTCTGTGGAGACTGCAGTAGGACACTGGACATCTTGCAGGGCTGACAGGAGTTTGGGTGTCTGGAAAGCAGACTGACTGAGGTGCAGGATGCTCTGGGGAGGTGGTGGGAGCTGATAAAGTGCTTGCTGGAAGCTATCTGCCTCTCTACTGCTGCAAAACTGTGCTCCCAGGCAGCAGCTGGTGAGCCAGATGTAGGAAGGAGAAGAAATTCAGCCAGATGACAAAGGGGTTGATTTCCATAACTCCAGGGTCTAAACCAGCCAGCTCTGTTTTTCCTTGTTGCCTCCGCACCCTTTATCAATTTTCCCCCTTCTTGAGCTGCAGCTGCTGCTCATATTGTCCCTGTGAAGCTTCCTTCCTTTTGCCCTGCTCCCTGGCAACTCTTCAATGAACAACAAGCAAATGCGTTCCACTCACATCCTCCTGCCCTTTCTCTTGAGCTGAATGTAGCATCTCATCATCTGCCTTCTCCCAGGCTACCTACCCTCACCAAGGCACGAGAACAGTATGCACACTACAGGAGAGGGGCTGTTTCCCAAGGGCTATGCAGGTAGCAGCCAAAGCCATCACCCAGCATACAGAGAGCTTTGAAAGTCTGAGGAGACATGACAAGAGTAATCACACCTGCCTTGAAAGGACTTTGGAGTAAGAGTGAGGGGAGGAAAGCAGGCAAACTTTAAAGAGAGGAGGAGAGCATGACATCAACCCTTCAGTCTCACTCTTTCTTCTTTTATCCTTGGGAAGATATGCTTTTTCATTTTTTTCATTGCAGTTGCTACCTTACTACTGGAAAAGACATTGTCATTTAAACATATTCCATCTGACATACTCAGTTCACTCCAAGATATACATTCATGTTCTTCAATAACCAGGGAGCAGGAATCATTCTTGATATGAGAGCATCCTTTCAGGTGGTCCAAATTGCTTGCAGAGAGTATGGAGGGCTGCGCATACAGCTGGTGCAGGAACTACTAGAAACAGTTCAATGTGGATAGAAAGGCTCCCCAGAGTCCTTGCAGTGTTTGCACAGGAACAGTGCATTAATGTTAAATCGATTGTGTGGGGCCTGCCATCTAGCAATGTCCTTTCCACCTCCACCATTCATGGGGAAAGGGCATAGTTAAAATAGTTGTGGACATACGTTAATTGATAGCCTCATGACCCACCAATGCAGGAGTACGCATGCAGGGATATGTATCTCCCAGGACATCCACAGACATATTCACATGGAATTGGCCTGTTTTTTCTTAAAAGAAAATACTGGTGCTCCCAAGGATTCTGACGCAGAAATTACAGAAACCAGGGTCATCAGAAGTCACTTTGGCCAAGCCCACCGGGGTGACTGGTGATCCAGCAAGGCTTGCAAAACAATGGAGTGGTGGGGTTTGTGGTTTGTGTAGTCAGAGCTGCCATGGCCTAGGGACCAGAAGAGAATGTATACCTGTTTGGGTACGCACAGAGTCTCGAGGTCTGGAAGACTTCAGCTAAGTTGTCCACATATACTATTTACAGAAAGAGGCTTTGGAACATGATGTCAGGGAACTCAAGTACTGTTTTTGCTCACAAGGGATGTGCCTCTGCAACTGGGTAGTCACTGATTGATAGGAGTTGGGATTTAAAGAATTCACTTGGATTACCATTGTCTTAAACACAGGAATGGGCTCCAAGTCAAGTAAACTGCTGGTGGCAGAGGGTCTCTGTTGTTTTCTTCTGTACCCAACATGGGATGTTGACCATCTCATGTCCCAAGAACAATGCTTTCCCACCAATCTCACATAGTCTCCTGCCCAGAATCTCCAACAGACTGGGGTACGACACATGCAGTGGTAGGAACTCACAGTGGTTGCTATTTAAACAGTGGATTTTGTTCTTTTTCTTTATTTGCTTGACTGATCTGCTTATTGAAGTAGTTTAGCTGAAACATGAAATACAACATATTCTTTCTGACACAAAATTGAGTTTAAATGCAGTAATGGCTATAAAGATTTGAATGAGAATCTTACTATAGAGCGAAAATGCAGGAGCTGATACTTGTGGATATCTCAGTTTGAGAGGCATGTGATGCTTCAAACAAAGTGGGTCTATTTTCTTTGTGGTGGTTTTGCTCCAGCCATTAAGAGATGTGCAGAAACCTTTCTGGCAGTATGGAGAGAGTTTGAAGAAGTAAAGTCCCTTTTCTACCAAAATAAGAGTTTCCGAGCATCTATTCTGTAAATGAAGAATGGATTCTTGTATTGTATCTTGATATTAATAGTTAGGGATTCCACATACAACTGCATCTGCAGTAAAAACATGGATAATTGGCAATGTAGTAGTAAACAAAAAAGAGAGAGGGAGATAAGCATTGCCTATGTCTTAATGTTGGCAACTAAATTATCTATACTGCATGTATTATGATTAGCAATTTATGTCCCATCAATAACATATAAGCCAGATTCATATAGAGTAATTAAAAATATTTCATTAATCACAACTGAGGTCTTAGTCTGTGAAACATGCAGCAGTTTTTCAATTAAATTTTGCCTTTAAAAGTTTGATTCCTTCTGTCATTCTTGCTCTCTCTTCCCACAGATCTGAAAAAAACTCAAGCTTTTTAACTTTATAGTGAAGGAAATTAAAACTCATGATTTTCTTTTATCTAAACTGGGTTAACAGTACAGTGTTTCTGTGTCTTAATAATGGATTGAATTGAATGCATTTAATCCTACTGTGTGAGGAGCCAAGAATCCAGTTCAGTTTTAAATGCAGAAATGGTGCTTTTTCTTATGTAAAAAAGCTTCATTTCCCTCTCCTATTGAGCCATCTTGTGGTTTATAACTGTAATGTGCTCTTGAATACGCACCTAATATGATGGGAAAGTTGTCTGCCAAGTGTTACCCAACGGTTACATTAATAAGAGTTGCTATTCTATATTCTTAGATGTTAACACAATAGGTTTCTTGGAGGGTAAAAAAAACATATTATACTATGATACATATAAATATAAAAGAAGGTATCAATCAGAGAGAGGAAATTATTATTCCTTGATTTAAAATTGGTAACTATCAGCATTTTGGTATCAATAAAGAGGCTGTTGTAGTATATTGCAAATGAGACCACACACTTTTTGCCTAAAGAAAACATATGTTAATAAAACTGTATTTTTCCAGGCATGAGAACCAAAGCTGGAGTGTCTTAAACGTGTATGCACTCTCATGAACAGAGTTTGGGAAACATTAGTGTAAATAATAGTCAATTTTCATGTGCTTTAGTTATTATGGCCACAGTGATGCTAAGTTCCAATATTTTCTAGGTAGACTTCCCTATTATGTAGAGTGAGAAAATGTTCAACTGTGTGATGTGGAGCCGTTAAGACACAAACAATGAAAAAGACCTACACAGCGCAACTCCACACATTGTGAACCAGTTCTTTTACAGATTTTGTAAGCCTTTAACAACATTTGAAATCCATGTGATATCTGGCATAAAATGGATCAGTGGCAATCCTCCGAGGGGAAGAACAAAGCAGTGAATAGATTCTCTAGGAGCTCTCTGGAACAGCTGAAATTAAAGAGAGAAGTTTGAAACATTTCACACTATATTCCCAACTAGGAGACTCAGCTGAAAGATAGATCACCATGAGGTAATTCTATTACTGACAGCAGCTTGTTCAGAGTCCTTGATGACTTATGATTTCTTGCTTAATTTTGTCAAAGGATGCTGACTAGGCAGCTATCAAAGACATTCAATAACCAACATAAAAATTTAATATGTAAGATTTATACTGTTAAGCAGAAAGTAGGAATAAAAAGGAGAGATGAAAACATGGGAAGATTTGTGCCTTACGGAAGAGCAAATCTTGCTGGGTAGGTGGGTCACCACTAAGGGACTAGTGTTACGGGAGAAGTGACTCAAAGGAAGATTACTGCTACACCAAGTGTTCATCTTGACAAATTAGTAAGAATGTATTGAGAAAAGGAAGTCGCTGAATTCAGACTCAAGTTTATGAAGGCTGAAAGTGTTCAGATAGTAAACATCGTAGGGAATCTGAAATACTGCTAGAAAAGAGGCCCGATGCAGTACTCAATTAAAGACCAGCAAATCAACAGAAGACAAGTCTCTCTGATGTGTGTGTGTGTTCATGTTCATGTTTTTGTGTGTGTGTTAGGCTTCACCAGCATTAGCAGAACATTTGCGACATTGACCAAAAAGACAACAGCAGCACAATTGCACCCGAGAAAAACTTCATAGAAGAAGCATTTCATTTTTACAGTGCTGACTGGACTGAGTCAATCTGAAAAGCAAAAGGGAGGTTTATTAATGTGTGCTAATGACTGTGACAGAACATTTCTACTGTTATTGCTAATACTTTAAGAAAAGATGCAGGAACGGGAGAGTAATTTGGTAGAAGTCTGCTTTTTAAATGGCTCAACACATCTCTTGTAAAAGAATATATGGATGAAATGTAGGGCAACTAAATACACTTTTTAAAGAGACAATTTATATTGTCCTCAGAGATAGAGTAGCAATGATTGGATTAAAAAGATATCAGTGCTTTAGCCTCCTCAGAAGGGTGCAATGTTGGGGGGACAGAGAACCAATGCTACTGAAGAGGATCAGGTGACATCTTCCAAGAAATTCACATTGAGATATTTGCTTGGCTCAGGCTAAACAATGTGAATGAAACAAAGTGACCAAGAGAGGTTTTTTAATTCCTCAAGGTGAAAATGAGTCTGTTCAAAAGTTTACTGCACTTTAACAAGCAACAACAACAGCGGAGAATTTAAATAAAACACAGTAATTGTCTAAATGAGGAGACAAGGTTTAGATGGACAGAACACAGATTACTGCACCTGAAAGCTGGCAAGACCATAGCACTTGAACAGATTTCTACATTTATAAGAGAAATCAGTGAAGCAGCATGTAAACCACAGGAAAACAAACATAAGGGAACTTTGGTATTTTAGTTTTGCTATGTCAGTGTGAAAGTCTTCCTTACAGTGTAAGGTCAGCACTAATTTAGCAGGAGCATTGCCATCTATCTTATCATCATGTGTGCTTTCCTAAGGTTCCCTGGTGTTCTAGTGTCCCAGTACTGAACAGGAGCACTTCTGATTAAGGTGCCATAGCTCAGGAGAGAGCAGTTGAGTGTAAAAGGTGGAACATTAGGTAAACCCACATACTTAGATACTGCCCAACCATTTTGTACAATGAATTCTGATTGCAATATTTAAGACCATTTCTGAGAGAATATTTCAGCTCAAAAGTTACCATTTCACATTCACAGGGGGACTGGAATATTATTGAAAACTCATTATTGAAACCCCATCTAATTTCCTGTTTAAAAAACCTAAACCAACCAACCAGCAACAACACCCCCAACCCCCCCCCCAACAATTAGATAACTCTAGAACAGGCCTAAATGTAGAGCAGATAGGAAGACTAGGTAGGAGAAGGCACATAGCAATTACTTGAAGTATGTCTCCAACATTTGTTATCACGTATGAATACATGCATTTGAGCTATGCCATTGTTTTGGAGGGCTTCACCAGCAAATCAGTGGAAGTCCATTCATGCAGTTAAGCCAAATAACTCACCACTGCTTCAGGGGACCCAACAGCTTCATCTTTTACTGTTACTTGTGTTTCTGTAGTGTACTTTATAGGTGTAGATAGCAAGTGCAGTAACTAATTTCAGAAAAAAAATGTTGGAAATGGGAATGACTTACAGTTTTCTTCCACGATTACAAAAGGATTTAGAAAACAGAATCTAAGGACATGTTCAAATGTGACATTGCATGACTGGTTTCAGTAGACATGTATTTGCATACAGCTGGAACAGCCCCTGTGTTAGTGGAGGATTAGTTGTCTTCTCTGTGTTAGGAAAATACACAAACACTCTGCCATTACTTCATAATTATCTGTCCTTCACAGCTTAAAATAATATGCTAAAAGTGAGGGTGAAGGGCAGGAAAATTTAGAAAGGGTGAAAAATTAAAAAAACCCCTCTTTTAAAAAATCCACAGTTCTCCAGATCATACTTGACAAAAGTCATAAGATGACACTTATGACTCGAGTGAAATGACCAGAGAGCAGTTAAAGACAGAGATGGTGCAGAACATATTTCCTTAAAATTACCTAATAAAACATATGAAGAAAATCCTCACTTCATGAAAATTTATAGAACATTTTACTAATATTTTACTGCAGATATAAAACTAATTCAGTACAAATTAAATTGACTAGAAAAAAAAGAACAGTAAAATCTATAGAAGTTTGAGATCAATACAGTAATAAAGAAACAGGGTTAGACAAAGAACGATCGTTTTCTATATGTATGTCTCTGTAGCTGGGCAGAAAATGTTTTTGTTTCATTATTACTTAAATTATAAAGTGTAATAATCAATTTGATAATGGATAGGGTAATTTTATTACTTTAAAAAATGAGGATGCTCTAGTGGAGATGAGGAACGGGCAGCAGCGGCTGGATGGGCTGGAGCCTCCTGCAGGGGGCAAGCTTGGGCCATTTTACCGCCTGCGAGCCCGAGCTGAGCTACTCTGATTTATGAGTGTGTTACACTTCTGGTTCATTTTACTCCATTTTCTTCAATTGTTGTTACGACTCTGCTAAGCAGCTGTTTATCTCAGTAGTCCTGAGCCAATTCTAAATAACCGGGTAACATCCAAAAGAAATACAAAATGCAAACCTTGCTAAATCTTAAACCAGACTCCAAAAAAGATGCAGCAGTGAATCACAACTAAACAGAAAAACAAAAAAACCACAAACCCTCTTTATCCCAAGCCCCAACAACGTTTATATAGTTTTCCATATTTTTTTTTCCTCTTAGAAATGTGAAGTTTTTGGTGTTCCCTTCTAGAAAGACAAGTCCAAAAATGCCACAAGAAAGATTTTACAACACTGTATTCCAAGGAGGATCAAGTAATTTGCAGCTTAGTTTGCAGCCCAATTAAGATTAAAAAACCCCCATCCTGAGTTCCCAGACTAGTTTTGGATGGAAGCTCAGTCAATTCTTCAGAATTTTTTACCTCTTAAGTAGATTGTGCAATATTTAGAGTTTGGTTCATTGGCAAAGCACACACATTTTACAACTGAAATGATAATGAACTAAGTGGTGAAGGGTGTTCAATGGGATAACTGAAATGAGAAAATTTTCATTCCAGAGTTTCTCATGATGTCTCAGCATAACAGAGACTATATAATTATGAGCCTTCCTCAAGATTCACCAAATCTGAAGCCTAAAATGAAGGGAAAATATTAGTGTTGATATTAGTACTTGAGATTTGTCACTAACCAGTGTTTAATAGAACACCTTAACATTCACCAGTCATGCTACATAAACAGAAATTTCCACCTAAACAGAGTCAAGAGTGACTGAGCATTCCCATGTTACCGTGTAACATATTCATTGGAAGCCTCCCTGCAAAAGTACAAACTGTGAGTACCAGAGGTTTATTCTATTTTGGAGAAGACATGTGGGATTTTGTATTTACACTGTACAAACCTGAATTTAACAGAAGTGGGCTAGGGTTCTCGTGAGAATATCCTTTCTTACAAGATTTGTAACACACCTGGCTTTTCTAGTAAAACCCAATTAACATTAAATAAAAAACAAAAACAAAGCCAACAACAACAAAACAACCCCCCAAAACCCCAAAACACAGAACCCAAGCATTGCTTGTGGGACTTGACTAAAGCAAGAATTAAAGAGTCTCAGAAAACTGAAAAGCTGTTAAAGTTTACCACCATTTTTTGGGATGAAAAGGTTTTGATCTAGGTTTAGGAGACACATAACTATGGAAATACAACCTGAGACATGCAGAATCCTTTCCTCCAAGAAAGAACATGGAGATTCATAGCACAGTGTCTGCCTCTTAGTCACTATTAGTCATCCTCTTAGTCACCCTTTCTTCTCTTATTAATATAGAAGATGATGTGTCCTGGAACCATTTGAGAGTTGTATATAGTTCATCATTCTTTTTGGTCTCTGGTGAGAGCAGCAGAACAGCTCACATCTTTTTTGGGTGAGAGGAAAGGGAACTGATACTTCAGAGTAGCTGCAGTGTTTTCTGCAATGTTGAGCTTTAAGGTCCTGCAGGATTTGACGGGGCTAACAGAACTGAAACCACTATAACACTGCACAGCTTCTCATTGTGAGGGGGCTGATAGAAAAGCAGCACCACATTTCCTATAAACTGTGAATTCCCACAGAGGATGCCACCACCCAGGGGGAAAAGCACACCAAAACGAGCCTTCCTTCCAGCGCGAATGGAACCGATAAGCGTGTCATCAAATGGGGAAATGATGTAATACATAAGAGGTATTCCACAAGACAATTAAAAATAAATGCAGAGAGCATTTAAGAAAGGTCATTCTTTTCTAATGACTGCTGCCAGTTTATTCTTTCCAGATTTCCTCTTTTTTTCCTCTCTCTCTTTAACCTATTTTAGAGTTTTAAACTTGCCTTAAAGTAATTAAAAAAGCAACAAAATGGTATTTTCTTACTTGGAAGAGAATGCTCTTCTACTGTATACGAGCGTTCAAAGAACCAGGGAAGATTTATGCAATTTTTCACTAACACTGTTATCATTGTTTAAGTCTAGTTTTCATAAATTAAATTTTTCTAATTAGAATAAGATCTAATTATTTTTAATATGGATCTCCCACACATACCCTAAGATCATCATATGTTTGCTTGTGAGGAGATCAAGTCCAAGACCGAGTTAACATAGCAGTAAAACACTTCAAAGCCCCCAAAACTTCAAATCTTTGACTATTTCAAGGTTCAAAAAAGACCCATTTTATTATTAACTGAATTTATTCTAGAAACCAAGTGTTCTGCTCACACGCACACATACACACACAAAATTACCCAGTTTTCTTAGTAAATGAACAAAGAAATAAAAAGTAATTGCTTTCCTTCTTCAAGAAAGGTTGACAAAATGAAAAAAAAAAAAATATGTGCAAAAAGTGCTGTCAGTTGGATTTGCTCAAAAGTCTTTGCCTCAGGTTTACTGGTTCAGGTGGAGATTTACCTTAAAGTGGGTGTGACAGTGCTTTGATTGATTGCTTACAGAACTAATAAGTGAAAACAATAAATAAAGAATTATGAATAAAATAGAATCTTTAAGATTTCCCTTGTTTTTTTCCCCAGGAAAAGGAAAAAAAGAATATTGTAATAATTGTAAGAACAACTTTATCTAATAATTATGGAAGAGAATAAGAGAACTTTTCTGCCAGAGGTGGGAGAAATGTTTTCAAACATGCTTGTTTTGGAGTGAGAGCTGAAAATCTGCACCCCTCCATCTTTTATAAAAGAGAAAAAAGTCCAAGCAAACCTGCCGTGCAGAATTCCATTATCAGCCATTGCCATTTCCTCTCACCAGAGCCCTTGCACTTCACTTTAGGCAGCTAAATGTTTATCAGGCAGAAAGAGATCATAACATCTCCAGAAACAACTGACTGAAGCACTTGGAAGTTAAGAAAAAAAGTTTCAATCAAGCAGCAAGAGATTTAGAAGTGAACGACACCCCTTATGTGAGTGATCCATCCATGGGCCTCCTATATAAAACATGTTCTTTAAGGTCCCTTCCAACTCTAACCACTCTATGATTCTATGTTCATAAACCACTCAGCCCTGAAACGTCTCACTTTGGCTTTATTTGCGACAACATGAAATCTAGCAGTTATACCCTGATCATTCCTACTAGCTCAGACCTCATAGATAACAACAACCTCACTGGCAACAGCAAGGCTGAGATCGCTGTCAGGGCTCAGGTGCCAACTAGCTTAGTCTTAGAAGCTGGCTTCAGCAACTTTGGCAGCAGAAACACAGGCAGCTTTAAGTTTAGGAGCAGATATAAGTGTAGGTTTTGAAGATCTGTGTTTAAGCAGTAGTGACTGAGGTAATCCAACGTAGTATTGAAATTTGGAAGTCCCTGTGTGTTTCTAACCATAACTGATCATCTGACATTAGCAAAATTTGTGCTGATAAGACCAAGATTTATTCTTCCAAACATATACAATCCAGTTTGTTACAGTAATTAATGAAATAACTCCCTTAAATTACATTAGAGCCCTAACTCACAGCATTGCTAAAATGTAGTCGGATTCCCACATAACTGGCGTGTGTGTCATTGCACAATATGCAGACCGAGACACCCGGTTTTGCTGTTCTGCCCAGATCTTTACACTTTCCATTTCCTTCTGGCTTCTACTGCCACATGCAAATAGCACGCAACCAACAATCTAATGCCAGCCTTTCTCCCTAGATGAACACCTCGCGCTTCCAGAAAGTAATGTAAGATCCATATTAGATCTAAAGTGGGACTGGTTTGAGCTGTAGCCTGAAAGCTGAACATTTACCTTCAAAAGCTTAAATTCAGCACCTTTTTTGACGTTGTCTCAGCCAGTTTTAAGGTTTTTTCTTAGGATATTGCACTGCTTGGGACTCCTGTATCTTGCCATCAGACCAGGTTTATTAAATCAAACTACATTTACTCATTTATAATTTCATCCCTTTAATCTTCAAAAAGTATTTCTCTGGGGCTCTCCTTTGATATCTATCAAAAGGTGTGGTCTATTCCACTTTAAAAATGGAACAGTGAAATGGATGGTAAGAGCAGGAAGACATAACCATTGTCACTCTATTTTAAGATGAGGGCAGACCTTCCTGGTTATTAAGTCAGAGCAAAAGAATAGCTGTTAGAGAGTTTAAATTAAAAAAAAAAAAAATTCTACTTGAATGAATTCCAGTGAAGATAAGAGAAGTACAAATGATATATTCCATTATAAACCTTGTAATAACTTAAAATTGATTAGTGTTTGAAGACTGATGGATAACTACAAAGCATTACTATTATAAAGCAAAGTGCAAATTTTGATACCATGCAACTACTTCAAGATTTCTAATTTTTCCCTCTTTTACAATATTCACAGCAGAAATAAAGAGATATCTGTCATTCATGAGAAATGAGTCTAGTTCTGAAAATGATATTGTTAGTCATGTCAAGTTTTAATAGAAATAGTGAAATAATGATTTGGAAAAAGGGCGAACCAGGATCAGAAGGAATGGTTCAGACATGCAAGCATAGGAGGTCTCTATCTGCTTAGAATCTCAATTACAGTAGGTCAGGCAAAGGGAGTTCAGCTGCAAACATGAACCTTAATATGAATATATTCAATGACTTATGGGAGAAAAAGCCCATATAGGTAAACCACAATTCAGTCATGATGTCCTGAGCAGACTATTTAGTCTCCTCCTTACATTTTTTCACTAGCTGACATATAAGAAGAATTTATAGGGCAGCGGTTAGAAATTAGGCCATGGAAAAGATGTGCTGGCTTTAAAGGATAAGGCAGAACCTCAGAAAACATGTGTGATCTCAAGTTATCTTCTACCAAACAATGAATAAAACGTTACATTAAATAATACAATTTAAAATCCAATTTTGAACTCAAGGCAATTCCATTTAGAAGAACAGTCTCTCTCTGGCTATGATGTTTTAACAAAACCAGCACAATTTAAGATGGTAGTTGAACTATTTCATTAGAATCCAATGTCACAAATACGGTTAACTTCTTTCTACTTTTTATTTTCCCAAAGAAATAAATTTCAAAAGAATTAAATTATCTTTCCTGTGTTGAATTTTTAGATTGTAGCAAATCCTAGCTTCTTTTCTAGGCATCTATCAGGCTTCAGATAGGTACAAAGATAGTCAGATAGATAGATAGACAGATAGATAGATATAGACAAGTCTCTGACACACAATGTGATGAAAGTGAACATGACAAGTCCTCATGAGATCCAAAATACTATAGGGTAATGCACTGTACATGTTGAAATTATGTAAGGATGTGTGGTGACAACACAGATGCTAAGGTCACTGCCTTTTATAGGAACACCATCCCCCAAGCAGACTTCAGCTAGAGTTTTCCTTTCTCTGACAACGCAGTTAAGAATGAGTGCTGGGAAAATCATTGATTTTATTTAAATTTAAGTTTCCTGGCAGGAAATGAACAAATTCATTTAAGAACAAAAGTAAATTACCAATGATTTCTGACTGATGTTTTAGTAAAGCTCACAGTAACAAATGTGGACTTGACAGATTTCCAATGGAGCTGCAATAATGTGGAGAAAGACAGAGAAGAATTTGGCTGAACTGCGAATAGTTACCATTGATAACTCTCTTTTAGGTGGAATGTGACACAACAGGGAGAGTTTGCATGTTCCACATGAGGCAAGGAAGGCTGGGTGTACTGTACTTTTACAGTTTGGAAAAGGGCTCAGAGCATACCAAATGGGGTGGACAGAGTGAAGAGGTGTCTCTTGAATCTTCTTGTTAGATATTTCATTCAGGCAACATAAGAGAATAGGTTCAAAATTTAAACTTAAGAAAAAGAAGCTGCTAGTAGATAGATTGCAATCTTGTTCTGTCAGACTACTACAGTTAGTTGAAGAAGGTGGTTAAGTGTTACTGTAAGCTTTCTTCCACAGCATTCAATGCCAATTTTCCTTTCTGATTCCTTATTTACTGTTTAGCTTCCAGCTTTACTGACCTCAGCAGTCTGATTCTAAAGATCTAGCAGAATTAAAGAGGAGGAGGAAGGGAAACTTGTTTACCTTGGAAAGTATCCTTACATTTTTGTCAGGTAATAGCTCTAAATTACTTGGCAATTAGTACGCGAGACCAATAAATGAAGGGAACATCCAGGGACTGTCCAGTATTCTGTGGACGCACAGTGAAGTTTTACATATCTGCCCCTTTGTTATGCCTGCCTCAATATTTCAGGCAAATCTGAAGAAAAGAAAAGTGGATAGGAACCTCATCAGATAGTCACTCAGCTAATTTCTTCTCCTGCAGTCGACTCAGTAGTGGTAGTACAGGGATTCTACCTGTACTACGTGCAAAACCAAACCAAAGTAATCCCTGGAAAATACAGCACCTGTGGAGCCCTCTTTCTATAACTTGAATAACCTGTTAAAAATATTTATTGTGTGCTTTCATACACTGGTGTCTAAATCCACAAGAAACTTTGAAGGAGTGTTTTTCAGAGTTCCTGCCCATCTGATATGACAATATCACAATACAAATGCCATTAGCCTTGTGGTACTGATCCAGGAAAAAGTTTTCTTGCTTGCAACTTATTTTCCCTGCCTCATGTCTCTGCATCGTGCTGTACAATACTACACGTCCTATTCAAAGACCTCATTAATTTTCATTGGCACCTACTCTCACTAAAATCAATGCTAGTAGTAATAAATAATAAATGGAGCGAAAAGAGAGATTCAGAAGATATGTCAGTGTTAAAAGGAATACTAGGAAAAATAGGGGCCCTCTCTGGAAGGAAATGGGAGACCTGGTTACCTGGCATATGGAGAAGGCTGAGGTACTCAATGACTTTTTTGACTCAGTCTGCAGCAGCAAGTGCTCTAACCTCTCTGTCCAAGTCACAGAAGGCAAAGGCAGGGACTGGGACAATGAAGAACCACCCGCTGTAGGAGAAGACCAAGTTCATGACTATCTAAGGAACCTGAAAGTGCACAAGTCCATGGGACCTGATGAGATGCATCCACGAGTCCTGAGGGAACTGGTGGACAAAGTTGCCAAGCCACTATCCATCATATTTGAGAAGTTATGGCAGTCCAGTGAAGTTGCCACCAACTGGAAAAGGGGAAACGTAACACCCATTATTAAAAAGGGAAAAATGAAAGACTCAGGGAACTACAGTCTAGTCAGTCTCACTTCTGTGCCCGGCAAGATCATGGAGCAGATCCTCCTAGAAACTAGGCTAAGGCACATGGAAAAGAAGTAGGTGATTGGTGACAGCCAACATGGCTTCAGTAAAGGCAAATGGTGCCTGACAAATTTGGTGGCCTTCTAGGACAGCATTACAGCATTGGTAGATAAGGGAAGAGCAACTGACCAAATCATCTACCTGAAGATGTGCAAACCATTTGACACCGTCCCACATGACATCTTTATCTCTAAATTGGAGAGACATGGATTTGATGGACGGACCACTCAGTGGATAAGGAATTGGCTGGATGGTCACACTCAAAGTGTTGTGGTCAATGGGACAACGTCCAAGTGAATACCAGTGATGAGTGGTGTTCCTCAGGAGTCGGTATAGGGACCGACACTGCTTAACATCTTTGTTGGTGACATGGATGTTGGGATTGAGTGTACTCTCAGCAAGCTGGCTGTCAACACCAAGCTGTGTGATGTTGTCAACATGTCGGAGGGCAGGCATGCCATCCAGAGGGACCTGGACATGCTGAAGAGGTGGGCCTATACAAACCTCATGAAGTTCAACAAGGCCAAGTGCACAGTCCTGCATGTGGGTCGGGACAATCCCAAGCACAAATACAGGCTGGGTGGAGAGCAGACTGAGAGCAGCCCTGAGGAGAGGGACTTGAGGATACTACTAGTGGATGAGAAGCTCAACATGAGGTAGCAATGTGGGCTTGCAGCTCAGAAAGCCAACCATATCCTGGGCTGCATCAGAAGAACTGTCACCAGCAGGTTGAGGGAGGTGACTCTGCCCCTCTACTCCACCTGGAGTACTGTGTCCAGCGCTGGAGCCCCCAAAATAAGAAGTAAATGGACCTGTTGGAGCAAGTCCAGAGGAAGGCCATGAAGGTGATGAGAGGGCTGGAGTACCTCTCCTATGAGGACAGGCTGAGAGAGTTGGGATTGTTCAGCCTGGAGGAGAGAAGGCTCTGGGGACACCTTACAGCAGCCTTCCAGTACGTAAAGGGGCACCTACAGGAAAGATGGGGAGGGACTCTTTATCAGGGACTGTAGTGATAGGACAAGGGGTAATGGTTTTAAACTGAAAGAGGGCAGACTTAGATTAGATACTAGGAAGAAATTCTTTACTGTGAGGGTGGTGAGGCACTGGAAGATGTTGCACAGAGCAGCTGTGGATGCCCCATCCCTGGAATTGTTCAAGGCCAGGTTGGATGGGTCTTTGAGCAACCTGGTCTAGTGGAAGGTGTCCCTGCCCATGACAGGGAGGTTACAACTAGGTGATCCTTAAGGTCCCTTCCAACCCAAGACATTCTATGATTTTATGGTTTTTCTTCGGAGCAAATGAAGAAGAGGGAGCCAGGCTTTTCTCAGTGCTGCCCAGTCACAATACCAGAGCTAATGGATGCAGATTAAAACATGTGAAACTTCATCTGAACTTAAGAAAAACTTTTTTACCATGAGGGAGATCAGATGCAGGAACAGGTTTCCCAGAGATGTTTTGCATTCTCTATCTGTGGAGCTACTCAAAATCTGTCTGGACACAGTCCTGGACAACCTGTTTTAGGTGTCTGTGCTTGAGCAGGGGGAGTCAACTAGATGATTTTGAGAAGTGCCTACCAACCTCAATGCTTCTATGATTCTGTGCTGTGAAAAAAAATCCAACCCAAAATGAAGATTGGCAGAGACTGAAGTACTTTCCCTTCATGGCAAATCTTTCCCTTGTTTCTGCAACTGCAGAAGGCTGAACGCTTGTGTAATATGGTGATGAGGGGCATCAGTCTCTTTGCCATCCCACCCCTCACTAAAAAAGGAGGCATCACAAGGACATCATGGTAATTAATAGGGGTAAAATTAGTGTTGTCCTGCTTGACTGGGGAGACAGGAAAAGGGAATTTGAATGGTCAACTGGTGGATTCTCATGGACTTTGCGGTGTTCTTTCTGCATTCCTAAATGGAGAGGAGGCCAAGTTTATTTTTTGCAGGGTGTAAAAAGGTACTATCTTTATAGTGGGCCTGTGAAAAATACCATAAAGGTCTCTGGGCTTTCTATAGTGGATGACCAACTTGCTCGTTAAATCCTTCTGGTTCTACTTCTTCCTAAAGTTGTATGATCTGTTGCTTCACCTTCAGTGGTCAATTAATCAAGGCCACACTGACCCATCATCATCTGTACAGGTTAATTATTTTCTTCTCCTTGGTACAAGTTCAGTCTGTGTTCTGTAAAACTCTCTGAGAGAGAGCCTAAATGTGGTTTGAGCATCTCAGAACTGAAACTCTTCCCATCTGCAAGAGTGGACAGAGGTCATGCTGTGCCATTTGCTGTCATGGCCAGAGAACTGGTCTCAGACTTGTGAAGTTTGCTAAAGCAGACATAGCATTAATCACAGTGGCAGCTTGATGATGGATCTTTCATACCTACACAGGAAAGTTTTTCCGTGTTAGTAGTGTATGGGGCTTTCCAAAGTCTAAACCCTAAGGCTCTGGCTCAACGGCCAAGTAAACCACTGCAGCAGTTTAAGAAACTAGTAGCCTAAATTTGTACTGTTAACTGTCTGCCTGCAGTTACGATTCCTCGGGCAAACTTCATGGAGTGCAATATGCCCTGGTACTCCAACCAGTTAGGCATACATCTTGGCACTTTTCCCAATTTCCCACTTACTGCTAAACTAATGCACTAACCTTTAGACTGAAATATCTAGCACATGCATTTTTCTTTTGTCAGCTCTGCTACAGAGATGCTTGCTTCCAGCAGATATCTTAACCTGACGCAGCAAGATCATCCAGAGCTCATTTGCCAGGATCTTGTTTCTTTCAAAGGCAATGAGAATGAGAACCAAGATCCAAATAGACTTTCAGTCCTTTGGAAAATGCCGTTCAACACCGCTTGGAATTTCTAGTGATCTGCAGTGTAAAAGGTACGTTTTATCCCAAAGCAATGATGACAGCGTTTGTTCTAAATGTCTCATTGTATACAGGAACTGCATATTTTACACACAAGCTATTGCACTGCCATCAGTCCCAAACATTATATTCAGAGTTAAAATAATTTTGAAAACATGAGGGATTAACCTATGACCCTAGCTAACAGAATGATCTTGGGGAAGGACAGTTATGAATGTAGAAATTAAGGGTCTATTACAGATGGCTAATACTTAGCTATACACTAGTTGGAAAAACAGCAACAAACTTTTCAGGATCTGTTGCAGATGAAGAAAGCAATTAATTCTCAGCAGAAAGTGGTTTTGACAGATGCCATAATATGCAGGTAGCACTAAAGGTTGGTGAATAATTCAAATGGCAATCTAGACAACCTCTAAATACATTTGAAAATAGAATCTTCATATAGAAAAATGTACAGCTTATTTCATTTTTCATCATGCATCTTCAAAAATAACAGTAATAGTCCTAACATGACCTTAGCAGGAATAAAAAATTGCTTATGGGAAAAATTGTAATTCACTCATTAATTCTGAAGACTTGCTGTAATAAATTGAATTACATAACAGACATCAGTTCAGTCTTGCATGGTTTAGTTTCTTGAAGTGTGATGTAATCTATCTTTTTAAGTGTTTTTGAACATGAAAGAGGAAGTTCTTAGGAGTGTAAGGGTTTTATACCAGAACAGAACAAGAGTGTCTCTACTTTGAACAGATGCCACCCAGAAACTTCAATTGGAACATTAACCTTTACATAATGCATAGGATTGTCCAATTCTGTATCATGAAAATAAATTTCTTCTTGCTTCTAAATGGTGATCACTTTATTTCCCAAGGTATTAGGGTTGATTGATGGTTCATATTGTTTGGCCTTCCTTGAAGCTTAATTGAAGAGAGAAGACCCATTTATCCCTATTAATGCTGTTTATATTCTCATCTTAATTACTCCAGCATCATTCCAAAGTAACTCCTTCAAGATGAATGCATTGCTCTGCCTTTCAATTGATGTAAATGGATCTGAAGTCAAGGGTCTTGATTTGAAACTTTTATCAAGATTTAATCTACCTCCAGAGTAAAGGCAAAATTGTATGGAAGTTAATTCCAGTTCCAGTGGACATTATGTTTTTTGTTTTATTTAGACAGTACCTTTGATCTAAAGCACCAGGAAATGATAAATGGGGACCAGAGAAACAGAAACTGTAATCAAACAAGGAAGTAGGAACAAGTCATCAAGTGTTTGCATATAAAGGAAGCAAAGAACCATCAGGTGGTCATTAAAACCTCTGCTAAAACAGTGCTAAAACAAGGAAGAGAGAAAGACTTAAAATAAAAGTGCAGGATGAATTTAGGGGAAAGACCTGGAAAACATCCTCCTTGGAAAAAGATCCCTTTGTGGAGAGCAGCACTACTCAAAGTGTAACAAATAAGAACATTCATTAAAGAATTTTGTTTATTCTGCACTGCCTTTGGTTAGTAAAAGGCAAATCTCATATTGCCAGAGAGAAATAATTGTCTTGTTCAGGAGGAATATTTGTAAACTGAATGTTTGCATCTTAAGCACTGTATTTGGCGAAGACATGAGCATTAAATACTGACAAGGCAAGAAAAATACTGGATTTCTTAGAATACTAGAGCAAGAGAAACTGCCATTCTCCATTACCATACCTGCAAGTTATCAGCTGCAACTATCAGGGAGAAGTTGTCAATCAACTCTATTGCAAGGATGAAAGAGTAGATGGTACAGTTTAATTTTATTATGGAAATTGATTTGCATCTTTTATATGTCTTGATTGAAATCTTTCCAGGTAATGGCATTGAAGAATACTCATAAAACTGCCATGACTGTGGTAATAACTATTATTATGATCGAATTTAATAATAAAAAAACCTGCCTGCAAGATGGGCAATATGAATAATTCATGTACAGTGTTGCTTAAAATGTGATAGAGAGAAAAAGACTTGTAGGAAAATTCTTAATGTATCCAGACAGGGATGATAATTGGTTTTTGCAACTAAATGAGTACTTCATGTACAAGACAGCACTAACAAGGCAGGAGAAGGAATTTACACATTGGGGAGACAATTTCATTTATCTGGTTATGGCAGGATAAGTGGAATAAATGGTTTTCCTTAAAGGAATTGACAGAAAATGCATATCCTGATAATAATTAGTTTTGTTTACAACTAGAGAATAACAGAATAAGAGACACAATAGCATCTTTTCAATATGTAACAGCATATGTACCATGTGATTATGCAGGCCTTACTTGTGCTATTAATCAGATACCTGCAAGCACTGACCAGATCTCTTCCAGTGCTGTCTTTTAGTTGCAAGCATAATCAGGAGTTCAGAATATGGAGAATTGTTTCACAGTTGCACTTTATTTAATTTTCTTTGAGTTCTTTTAAGTATACAGTATCAGACAAGCTTGTGTTTCCTGCTTTTATTGCCTACCATCTGGTGGAAAAAGTATGCAATAGCATAAAAAGAGAGAGATGACTAAGACAATATTTTAGTGGCAGGATCTGAAGTTACAGTGAGTAAGAGTTCATCAAGGATGTCCACTTTAGGAACAGAAAGCCATGCAAGAACTCATGTCTCTACCCTTGCCCAAAGGCATGATTAGGTTTGAGAGTTGTCACCTCACTCAGAGATATATTATACGTGAATATCTGTGATGTCTCTCTAGGCCAAGAGAAGCTTGACAATAAGCTAAAATCACAAGTAGCAGTCTACACCCTCCAGTTTGAGCAGCTAAAGGTGGGTCATTATTTTCTGTTTGCCTGGGTTTCGTCAGTATTGAACACACATCATGATGAGGTACAAAACAACAAAACAAAACAAAACAAAACAAAATAAAACTTATTATACAAATTATCAGAAAATTTGTATGTGTGATAAAATACTTCTGTGCCAAGAATCTTTCTACTCATGTCAATACAGCCTTTTTGTAATACTTTTATTTTGTCCTCCCTGATGACAGTAGGAGCTTCAGCGTTTGACTGTCAAATAACTGTTCCATTCCTTGTTCTGCTTTCTATTTATAATCAGGGCTAGGCATACATACAAAAACTCAGAAAACTGTAAGTACTTGGATGTAGCAGTGTGGAAGGGAAGATACTTCTGTTTGGAGTACACCACCTTCTCAAATTATTAAAACAAATTGAACCAGAATACCCCCCTCTAAAATGCATAAGAAAAGCCATTTGCAGTAGCAAACCAAAATCAGTTAAGTAGCCTGAAAAAAACTTCTGAATTGGATTTAGTCAAAATCCCTGTTAATACATTGTGCTTTACCCATTTCTAATTCTCTCTTACTTGAACCTGAGATCAATCCTCTTTGTTCTGGCTTGCCACCAGGGTCTCTGATCAATGTTGATAAAACAAAATGACAATAAAGAAGGCTTTGAAAGCTACTGTGGAGGACTGTGGGAAAAAAACCAAACCAAAACAAAACTGTATTCTATTGTTATGACTATGGCCTGTGCCCCTGTGTGTTTGTTTATGATGGATTACTTGCCACGGAGATTAGATCTAAAGGGAGTTACACTTGAGAAGCTACACAACAATCTAGCTAAGAGACATCTCAACAAGTATTAAAATATAGTAGCCTGGTTAATATCCCTATGGTTGCTTTGCCAAGATTGAGATCTGGAAATGATAAAGCCCCCAGAACCTCTTTGTCAGTTAAAAAAATCTGCCCCATGAGATAGTTTCCAGGATAACTGGGTAAAAAGGTCAGCGTTTGAAAACTACAAATTGGTTCCTAAGAAATCCAGGGGTCCTGAAGGGAATGTTGTCCAGAACCCAGGGGAGAGATCAAACCACGTAAATGATAGCTGCAGACACCCACTGTTGTTTGCCTGGCTCTCGAGAGTGGGCGGTGGGCTGGATAGCTGCGAGGAGAGGCGGCTCCACAGGACTGGTTAGGAATGACAGTCACTGCAGTTGCCAAGCATGCAGCAGGCTAAGATTTGTGCTCGCAGTCCAGGACACTGTAACCCAAAGAACAGCCAGGTTCCAGATTGCTGTCTTAGTGAGAGCTCCCTATGTACTTGGTCTCCCATCAACAAGTTGCTGTAGCGATGACCAGAGCAACTAGTACCCCTCTGCAGATCTCCATGTGTGATCAACGTTGCACTGAGACACCCTCACATGAATGACAGCTTCTTCCAACTCACACTTTCAGGAGCCTCTCAAAAGTACCAACTTCATCATGCCAAGTGTGCAAGTACTGCTGAGCGCCTTAGGTTTTGTGTGTGCATGCTGTGGGTTATTTATGCACAGCTACAAATGAACTTAGAAGTGGTTCATGTTGATAATCAGTAATAAATCTGCTCAGCAGACTGAGTTATCAAATGGAATAATTTTATTAAGTGGCTCATGTGGGCCAAACACAGGTATTGTAAGTGAGTAGACTGTATTAACTAGAACCATCCTCATTTGACAAAATATATATTTGATGTTTGTTGCCCTTTTTTCTTGGTTTGAAGTCCAAAAGGAACTTCAAACTTGCTTTCAGAGTGCAAATCTCTGCTATCAAAACCATAAACTTACCCAGGATTTGGTTTTACCAGAAGGAATTGCACATTCTTAAAGTAAAAAAGAGATCCGAGAAACATCAGGTATTGCATGTTCTGTCATTCAAATACAAAAGTAGTAGGTAACTTTCATGAACGAGGTGGATGTTCACAGAAAGCTTTACCGGTGTGCTCAGAATGTTTGAACAGGCTCTCACAGGGCTAAAAGTGTAAGTAATTTATCTGAGCCAAATCACTTCTGACTTTTCTCTCATTGAGAGACTACTTTTTACTTAAACACAGTCTTGAAAATAGTGGTTTTATTCCTAAAACATGTACAGAACTAGTTTGAAGTCTGACTTCATAATCTTGTTCTCCTTGGCCATTTCTAAACCTCACTATGAAGAAGACAATCCTGTCTTTCCAGATCACAAATAGAATCTGGACATTGTGTTGATTCTGCAGTAAAACTCTTCTCACCTTTGTTAATTACATTGGAAATACCAATATCAGAAAAGGCCAAAGTGACATATCAAAAGATTATAGGAAAACCTGTTCCACTTCATTAAGACAGTATCCTGAATTTGTTGCTTCTGCATGTTATTGAGTTGTAGAGATGTATTGAAAGTTTTAGAAATAAAGGCAGCATGGTCACGTACTATCTGCACAGACTGAAACACTTCAGAGATAAAACAGAAAAAGGGAAGACAAGCTTCTTGTCTTCTCATTGGGTAAAATAAGTGAACAGTCTTCAGTCTCCACAACCGGAGCTTTTAAACAGCTGTTCATGAGCTGCTTTCTTTTTTTTTTGGTGGTGGTGGTGAACAAGCAAAGAAACAACCGAAAACACAACAAAAAAAATTATCTGGCCTGATCTGCAGTTGGAATAGATCCAATACATTCAATGGAGGTTCTACTTTCCATAGAAGAATCTTATTCACATGAGCCTTAATATTTAATATTATACAGAGAGACCAGAGAAATTTACCAGAAAAATATCATAGCTAAAAACCAAATCCATTTAGCTAATTTAATCATCATGGTGAATAACAAAATAATGTCTTCTATGTTTTCTAAAAAAAAAAAAAAATAAATTCTTGTCACAAGGAGCATTTATTCTGGTTAAACCAGATTTTTTTCATACCAAAGTATTGTGGAGGAAAAGAAAGTTTTGATGAAACTTGGAAATACAGAATATTTCCCCTGACACCAGTAATAGTAGGACTAGGCCAATGGGAGCTGCTCAGGGCAAGCGCTTGAGATCATCTGTTGGAAATGGATGACATGAAGAGACACAGCATGTAATGTTTTCACGTTAAGGAATTATATGTAACTATGATAGTAAATTAGCTAGGTCCAAAGGGCATATAATTTAATAACAGAATTTGTGCAGCTGATTTTGCAGCTTTCATAAATATTTCAGAAAGAGAAGGAAGACATCTGAGGAAAATAGACACCGGTTGGTCTCTGTACTGACTTTTCATGGTTTTGTTAATAGAAAACATAGAAATGTGATCCATATAGCCAAGAATTGCTGGCTTTCCATTTCCACTGAGAAAAATAACTTGCATTACTTGTGAATCCACTATAAAATTAGGATGAGTGTTCCCTTCTGCTCACAAGAAGGACATTCATGTTGCATTTTGACCCCTCTTCTGTCACCTGACATACACTTTAAAGTCTATTTCCCTTACAGATCAAATCTGAATCCCATGAAAAATGGGAAGGACAGTTCTTCTTGGGAAGCTAAACTGAGTTGTGAACACTATGAGGAAAAACTTCCAGATCATGAGGTTTTCTTTGCCATGCCAGGGGTTTGCAGGAAGGAAAAAGTGATGGGCTGTCACCCTGTCTCTTTTCAAAGGTCTACAGATGAAATTCAGTACATTTTTCAGTCCTTAGTTCTCAACTTTCAAACTTTTTTAATGTTTCAGAGAAGGGCAAGATGTTCTTTACAGAAGAAAGAGACATGGATGTCAGCTCAGATTATGTGCTGTATGACAGTTGTTCTTTGGCAATGGGTTAATGGTCTCGTTTCATACCTCTGGATATTTCCCACATTGAAAGTTACTACACACACAGCTTCAGGCTGGGGAAACTGAAAAAAAATGAAGTGAATCTTTTGCCATTCAGAAATTCTATTTCTTTGCAACAAATATGTAGTGCAAAGAAATACAGAAGAGATGAAGGAAGCCAACATGGAAAGAGAGACCATGGTTTAGCAACTGGGTATTCAGCAAGATGGGAGAGAGACACAAGCACTAGTGCCTGAGCTCAGAAGAGGAAGTTTAACTTCTGGCTGTTCAGGGGAGGGGTTGGGGGAGGAATAAGGGGCTGGGCAGGAGTGAAAGAATTGTTTGCTTTCTCCAGAAAGCAGAATCCAGAAGATCTTATGCTAATGTCAGCTGGGGATGAGAAAAAAAACAAACAATATATAAATCTTCAGCATATCTTTTCAAGTTGTTTTTGCATCAGACAAATTTTTAGCTATGAGGTTATCAACAGTACAGACCCTAAAAGCAAAACAAATGATCACACCTGGGTGGGTCATTAGCTAAAAGGGACAGAGCCTGAATCTCTTCAGCTCAAAAGCACAGGTCTGTACTGTCCAATCTGAAAAAATCCTTCCTCTGTCAGAGTCATCAACTGCTGAACCCTCTCCTGAATGCCAATAGCAATGAGTTTAAGTTAGTTGTGAACACATATAAAACACATGGGTGGTCTGCTTTGAAGTGTTAGTGCCTTAGATTTAATATGCTAATAATTTATGCGTAAAACACAGGTTGCATTGAAGGAAAAATCCAATATTGTCAGTTTCCATGACAACCAGTGTGCTAGCAGATTACATTGTCTCACATCAGATGGTTGCCAAGGTTGTGACCTATTTCTTAGTTCTAATCATTTCGTTTGAAGAATTTGGAAATGCTACCTGTAACATTAAAAAAAAAAAAATTGCACATGGTTAGTATAGTCCTTAAATAAAAAAGAATCTTGCATGCTAAATTAAGGACTAGGCTTAGAAACTGAAAAGGAAGTACAAAGTAATAACACCAGGAGTGAAGGAAGACTTGGAAGGTTGTGTGAACAGGCAGTGGGCTGTTGTGCAACATTTCAGGATGAAGTCAGTGGTTACGTACAGCCTACGCCAGTAGCAGGTACTTGAAGGTCATTACTGCTTGTTTGTTAGTTCATGTGAAATACATGTCATGCTTGTGCCTAAGAGGCAGTTGTTTTTAGCGTAAGACCTACCAATGATATTACCATGAAGGGAAATTGGCAATATAATCAGCACTGTTTGGTGCTCTTACTATCAGCAAAGAAACCAGAGAGGGAAAGGACAGAGGCACAGAATAATCCTTCCAAGCACTATGATAGTCCTCCCCAGGCACACCAAGGAAGGCATGCCAGATGCCCATGTTGCTTCCATGTGTGCAGAAAGAGAGATATTTCTTGCCAAGTGCTATCACTCTGAGACATTTCCCCTGCCTGACATCAATTATTAAGAACAAACAAAAAACCTGATAGTTGGCATCAACCTTTTCCTGACCTCAACTGAAATAATCTCCAGACAATGGAAGGAAATGATCAAAACTTCTGAAGATTTTTTTTTTTTTAAATGAGCGAGCAAGAGATCAAGTATTTTATAGGTTGTATGACGGAGTACAAAATAAATCAACTGCTGTTGCAGTTAAATGAAAAGGAGCACAAACATGTGCTAGTATAGTAGATGATGTCACATCTGGATTTTTCACTACAATTTGAGTAGTATTCTAACTCACTCTGGCTAGTCACTTCCCCACACACACACACTTAAGAAAGGTATCAAGTTGCCATTCTTAGATAAATGTGTTGCAATAGTAACTGCAGGGACTGACTGTGGTTTTAAAAAGGTAGCAAACAAATGGTCCTCCACTACTTACTCGCTTTACTCTGTCTCATTGTAAAACAAACCAGGTAGGTAACAGTTTTGTCACCAAGACTGTTAACTGACATTTTATAGTTGAGCAAAGAATTCGTCCTTTATTTTTCTCTCCCATCCAGCTACCAGCTTGGAAAGCAATCACTGTCAATCATGATGGTGAGATCAATACCATAAGCCCCAGTCCATACTACTGAAACCCTGCTTTCTACAGCCCGTAAGACAAATAGTCCTGCTGGTTGTTTAATCAAGTTGGTCTGACCAGATCAGTTGAAGTAAAATGGAAAACAGCTCAAGCCATTCTTTTTTTTTTTCCCCAGGATTGCTGAAGTGCAATCCAACGGCTATCAAGTGTTATATTAACTGCAGCGGACTTGTATAACCTCAATAATCCACTGGAATTTGACTTCAGTTATCACTGAAGAAGAGGAATGGAGAGGAATGCAAGCAGTCATAACTTGAAAAAAATTATCTCTTTTTACTCCAGTATTTGTAGACCTCATCTGTTGTTCTTTTTGTTCTTTTACTCCACTCCTCTCTTAGAAGTTGTCCCATCATGGTAAAATATTATCTTTGAATTCTAGGCTCTGCTTTTCAAGTTTGTTATACTAGATTTTTTGTAAGACATGCAAATAATATGCAAAATAAAACACTGTGAAATCTGTTTCATGATGTTCTATTTTTCCTTCCAGTTGTTATTGTTTAACCTATTTTGTTCATGACACACACATTTATAACTGGCCTTTATTGGGAGGTGAATTAACTCTAATGAATAAATATGATAATGGATGTTCCTGCTTCCTTGTGCCCCAGGCTGGTCAGCTAGTCCAAACAGAAAGATTTACGCAGAACAACTTTTGGCACTGATTTGAGTGATTTCCTAGATGCCTGGTTTATACAGAAATGTATTTCATGTAAATGCTTATTGTTCAACTTCTTCAGAATACTCTTATTCCTCTAGGTCACCCTGGTCGATTCATATCAGAACATTTTTGTTCTTAGGGCTTTTTTGTAGAAACAAAATGAAGGATTGTCTTGCTGAGGAATCAGGAAAAACCTCATGTGAACTACAGCCCCCTTTTGTTGATACTGTAACTTCTTTAGCAGATTCATTAACCCACTTGAGAGAAGTTCAAGTATGGCATTAATGGATGAGAGGAAATAAAAAATAGGAGGAGAAGAGTGTGTCTAGCAACATACAAGTAGCACAGCTATTTTATTTCTACCTACCACTTGCTATTTAGTAACACGCTGGACAAAACAGAAGTGTCTCCAGAGAGGCATAGCTGGTCCTAGAAACTAGTATCTATGACTTTCTGTCACTCTGTAGAGTCTTTTCAGCTGCTCACTATGACTCAGCCCACATACACCGGAAAAAGGGGCTCTCAGCAGGAGATACAAGGGAGCAGACAAGCATAAAAAAGACAAATAGAACACCTAGATCTTTTAACAGCGGAGCACTTGGGATAGTGCTTTGGTGACACATGAACACTTACTTGGTGTGTGGATCAGAAAAGATGGAATACTACATTTTTTACCGCTTCTCATGGGTAAATGGGAGCTGAAGATAAGATACTACTGTTTTCCCTCCTGCTGTTACAAATACTGACATCTACTTGGCTCTACATGAGAGCATCAAATTTCAGTGGCCTGGTCCTAAGAAGCAGTGTTTTGAAAATCCCTCCCTTGAGTGTCAACCTGTCTACAGGGTGCTAAGAGCCAACTGGGGCTGGCAGGATAACCGGGACATAAAGTCTATATGTTTAGTTTTCTCCTTTGGTTACAGTTTCCTGAATGCTGGCAGAGAAGCTCAAACTGAGCCCAGGCTTAGTGAACCAAGTAGTAGGGCTCCCATTTCTTTAAAACTATGCTCTACAACATACTTTGGTGGACCATTAGTACCTTGATGATTCTTTATCCTATCTGTGTATATTTGACACATTGAGCCTACCCTCAAAAATTTCTAGTGGCAAGCCTGTATGTTACTTTTTCTTAGTGTCTAAAAACATCATAACAAAAAAAAATAATTATGGAACTCTCTTGAAGTTTTACTTGCACCACCCCTTCTTCTATTTCCTGTGTCCCATGGTCTTCTAGTAGTAGCTGGGAGAAACAGTGATGTACTAATTTAAACTCCTCCTGTTTATTCCCTTCTTCAGCAAACCATGCCTCAAGCTATTAATTTGTGGTGAGGTGAAAAGAAAAGACAGGCTGAGGAGGGACAGACGTGTTGTGTGAGCATGCTTCTTCTGCTCTACAATGTTTTACCCACACAGCTATGTCAGTAAAGAGTGTGAAAAATCACATATTCTTTGCCAAAATAGCTACACCAGCCAAAAAACCCATGTGGACACAGCTATGCTGACAAAGGAGAGCTTTATGGGCTGACCTCTGAGTGCTTGGGGAAGTTACACAACTATGCAGACAGAAAAAAATCTTTTTGTCAACATATTCTACCTCTATAGAAAAGGATCCTGCTGCTACAGCTAAACTAGCATGGATATATTAGCATAGTTATATTTGTAAGTTCTGCATCTTTTGCAGTGGCCAAGCGAATTTAATTGTGGTAGAAAAAAGAGTTGTGGATATCTTAAGCCACTGTGAATACTTGTTTAGCACTAGTCAAATTTTGCCTATCACAAACACAACATCTTATTTCTAAAATGCAAAATAAATTATTGCTCATGGTGTTGTTTTTTGGGTTTTTTTTCCTACTCTATCTCTGGAGAATCTGTACCACTCCAATATCTATCATTAGGAGCTGATTTTCTAGGTCAGTGGTTTAATTTCTTGATTACCATTTAGAATATGTCACATTTGCTGATTACATCCTAAATGTTTAAATTTTCTTCACAGTTCCTTTCATTTATGAAATATTTAGAAATATTTTCAGTCACACAATTCTAGCACCAAGTTATGTTATGAAAATACATTTGTATATACATTTTAAAAATTATTTTAAAAATAGCAGCAGATAGAAGGGAAACACTAGGGAAACCAACATTGTGCTGAACCTAACTAATTAACAAAGTATTAGAATCATAAAATCATAGAATGGGTTGGGTTGGAAGGGACCTTAAGGATCACCTAGTTGTAACCTCTCTGCCATGGGCAGGGACACCTTCCACTAGACCAGGTTGCTCAAAGCCCCATCCAACCTGGCCTTGGACAATTCCAGGCCAGGNTCTCTCAGCCTGTCCTCATAGGAGAGGTACTCCAGCCCTCTCATCACCTTCATGGCCTTCCTCTGGACTTGCTCCAACAGGTCCATTTACTTCTTATTTTGGGGGCTCCAGCGCTGGACACAGTACTCCAGGTGGGGTCTCATGAGAGTGGAGTAGAGGGGCAGAGTCACCTCCCTCAACCTGCTGGTGACAGTTCTTCTGATGCAGCCCAGGATATGGTTGGCTTTCTGGGCCACAAGCCCACATTGCTACCTCATGTTGAGCTTCTCATCCACTAGTAGTATCCTCAAGTCCCTCTCCTCAGGGCTGCTCTCAATCTGCTCTCCACCCAGCCTGTATTTGTGCTTGGGATTGTCCCGACCCACATGCAGACCTTGCACTTGGCCTTGTTGAACTTCATGAGGTTTGTATAGGCCCACCTCTCAAGTCTGTCCAGGTCCCTCTGGATGGCATGCCTGCCCTCCAACATGTCGACAACATCACACAGCTTGGTGTTGACAGCCAGCTTGCTGAGAGTACACTCAATCCCAACATCCATGTTACCAACAGAGTTGTTAAGCAGTGTCGGTCCCTATACTGACTCCTGAGGAACACCACTCATCACTGGTATTCACTTGGACGTTGTCCCATTGACTGCAACACTTTGAGCGCGACCATCCAGCCAATTCCTTATCCACTGAGTGGTCTGTCCATCAAATCCATGTCTCTCCAATTTAGAGATAAAGATGCTGTGTGGGACAGTGTCAAATGGTTTGCACATCTTCAGGTAGATGATTTGGTCAATTGCTCTTCCCTTATCTACCAATGCTATAATGCTGTCCTAGAAGGCCACCAAATTTGTCAGGCACCATTTGCCTTTACTGAAGCCATGTTGGCTGTCACCAATCACCTCCTTCTTTTCCATGTGCCTTAGCCTAGTTTCTAGGAGGATCTGCTCCATGATCTTGCTGGGCACAGCGGTGAGACTGACTGGACTGTAGTTCCCTGAGTCTTTCATTTTTCCCTTTTTAATAATGGGTGTTACGTTTCCGCTTTTCCAGTTGGTGGCAACTTCACTGGACTGCCGTAACTTCTCAAATATGATGGATAGTGGCTCGGCAACTTCTTCCACCAGTTCCCTCAGGACTCATGGATGCATCTCATCAGGTCCCATGGACTTGTGCACATTCAGGTTCCTTAGATAGTCATGAACTTGGTCTTCTCCTACAGTGGGTGGTTCTTCATTGTCCCAGTCCCTGCCTTTGCCTTCTGCAACTTGGACAGAGAGGCTATAGCACTTGCTGATGAAAACTGAGGCAAAAAAGTCATTGAGTACCTCAGCCTTCTCCACATACCAGGTCTCCCATTTCCTTCCAGTGAGGGCTCACATTTTCCTTAGTGTTTCTTTTACCACTGGCGTACCTGTAAAACCTTTTCGTGTTGCCCTTGACATCCCTGGCCAGAGTTAATTCTATCTGGGCTTTAGCTTTCCTAACCTGAACCCTGGCTTCTCGTGCAATTTCTCTGTATACCTCCCAGGATACGTATCCTTGCTTCCACTCTGTGTAGACTTCCTTTTTGAGTTTGAGTTTTTCCAGGGGCATGTAATAATTTATGCATTCGTAGACCAGAAAAGAAACCCTAATGGAAGCCACTGATTTATCCAAAATATCCATGGCATTTTAAGTAGCTCTAGGGTAGAACATTAGGTAGTTATCACCTGATGTTATGAAATGTTCAAATCTTATTTATTGTTTGGAAGCACAGATGTAATTTCCTGATAATAAAATCTCTGATTATCCTTTCTGAATTTGTAGACCTGACTGCATGATTCTTCTGCAGATGAGGGTATGCAAGAGATCAAGTTGAACAACTCAGTAGATGAGTGTCAACTAATTGATGCTGACTACTTCTTACTGACAAGGTGTTACTTAGCTATGTGGGCAAGAAGTATAATGTCTGGAAAAAAGCTGATCACTAGAGTGGGTTAAAAGGTGCTTTTAAAAATCAAACTTAAACATTTGAAGAAGCCATGAATATTAGACATACTGTTATGAGGGAAAGAAGTTAGAAAGAGCAGACTGTATGGTTCAGGCAAAGGTATTGGGAAGTCTGTCGGGTTGGGAACCAGAAGGACTGAACCATGCAAGAATAACAAATAAAGAAAAGAAGTTGTGAAGGGGTGGAGAGAAACATTTGATGGTGCTGAGCTAATTTTGAGGTAATCTTACCTCTTAACTTTTTATAATAGAAGTTCCATAGACACTTAGCATTAGGAACAAGTAAAGCATGTAAAAGGTTAGGAGAAAAACGTATTGGTCTTTTGCAATGGGAGAGCATTCAGCACAGAACAAAAGCAGAAAATTGTGGCACATAGCTACTATAAAGAGGTATGCATTGTCATCAATATGTTTACTCTTGTACTTCTGTTTTTACATTTATTTGTCTACACTTATACTTGCACAGAGCTTTAAATGGGACACTTATTGATAGACAGAAGGTTTAGACAAGCCCCCTCAGGTGATTGTGCCTCTTTCAGCAGCCCACAGCTGACTGTCTAAAGTGTGATATGCAGACATTTGCTTTGCAACCCAAATTCCTCTAGAAAGATTCACTCAGGAACCATCAGGGAGAAGACATTATCTTGAAAAGAGTATCAGGTTAGCAAAATAAGGAGAATTCTGATGGAAAAGGGTAACTTTTTGATTACACCAATGATTCTGAAGGTGTAACTCTGATACAGACTGCGAAGGAGGAAGAGCTACTGTGCTTTATATATTCTATTTTATTCTTAGCTTTTAAATAATAAGCCAGGTTTACTGAAATATTCACCCAGTTTTCTGTCTAGTCTGAGCTGAGTTCAGCAGTGGTAGGTGCAAATTCAGTGGCCCTGGCAAACCTTCCCATGGGATGTCCCTATAATGGCTGAGTTCAAACCAGGAGAACCAGATGGTCTTGATTTCTTGTGGTGTCAGACACCACAAGACCAGTGGTTGTGTTGTTTTCAACCAGTGAGTTGAAAAACTTGGTTTAGATGTCTGCCATACTACAGGCTTCTTGTGTGACATGGACAAGCAATCTAGGTCTAGATTTTTTAAGTATCTAATCTGTGCAGTTTTCAGTAAGAGCTGGAGATCTTCCACTGGATCTTCCACAGGAGATCACTGTCTTACCTTTGCGTTATGGGCCTCAGTTTGTCTGTGTCTAAGTTTCTTATCAGGGAAATGGGATAGCAGTGTCTAGCCGAAAATGTTCACTGAAGATTGCAATGCACTACTGCCACAAGGGCTGGATAAGCTTGGAAGACAGATAAAAGGACAATAATAACTTTATTTTCTTAATACTGGTCAAAGAAAAGCCAGAGGTCAAAGAAGCAGGTAAATTTTTTTCCAAGTATCCCCACACATCTATTTTATTCCTTAAATCCAGCTTCACTCTTAATTTATGAGATCTGAGAAAATCCCGTTCTTTTGCCTCTGCACTGGGGAATGTACAAGTAGATCTGGCTGTGAGAAGACTCTTGTACTTAGGGGTGTAGTGCCCTTTCACTTAAAAATGTGGATGACAAAACCAGGTATAACAGGAGACTTTGTACTATTGGAACAAATTAAGCCACTTTTATTAAAACAAACGAGGCAGTTGAGATCCTTTGATATATCCATAGTGCCTACATCCTGCAGATGTCTCACTTCAGTCAATTAATCAGCCATTTCCCAGAGCATGGTAATTGTTTATGCAATCTACTTTGATATGTTTTATAGCATTTTGTTTAATCCTCCCCAACTTTTCATCCCTGGCAAGAGCTTTATGGTAACATAAACCGTAATTGTGCAGTAAAGAAAATCACCTTATGTTACAGTCTACAACTGCTTTATCACCCTCATCCTAACATACATAACATCATACACTGAAACAGCTAAATATGGTGAGCCGGGCTGGGCAGCATGCTGCTTTAATAGCACGTAAACTCAATGACTTCTTGACAAAGAACTTAACCTCTATCAGGAGACAGAGTCAGAACTGTCTAGGGGATTTTTATATTCCTCAGTCAATGACAGGAAAGGGAATATATTGCCGTTATAGCTGGCAGACTTTTTTCTGCATAAAAATAACTTTCTTAAAGACAGAAAAGAATATAAATCCCTTCTCCAATCCCCTTTCTCCTCCCTGAGGAGACTTTGTTTTGGAAAATTATCAGCATTCTAAAAAAAATTTCTGATGTTGACATTAGAAATAAGTTGTTCATTAGACTCTTATCTTTTTATTTAATGAAAAACAGAAATAAATTAAATACAAATGAAAAGCTATAAAAATATAGAGTATAAAAAAATAGCTCAAAATCTTTTGCTAACCTATTCCATTGGAAAAGTAAAGTAAAAAAAGTTAATCAGCAACTGAAACTACATTCAACTTTCCTTTATGTCAGAAATGCATGAGGAACAACCAGATCCTCTGATCCTTTGTCTTATTCTGAGTCTTATTTTCAGAAAAAGAAACCAAACCAAAATGACTAATCAAAAACTTCTGGCCAACAAAACCACAACAAATCTTTATATGTCCTTAACAGTTGCCAGCCAGCAGTGAGGTGGAGAATCCCTGCCATTTGTGATATCCTCCCTCCAGAAGGAGACTTACAGTATTTCCAGATTCCCATCTGCTTATGTAAGTCTGCAGACAGTAGTTGTATGCCTCTATGTAACTTGTATGGTTTTAGGACACGGGCCACACAGCTCCCTCTTTGCTCCCTTTTCCTTTGCCACATCAGCAACAGTTTGTCCCTGTGCTCACCAGCATGAGTTTCGGACAAATCTCAGCTTTTCCTCACCAGCCTTGCTTCTCTATGTGCCAGTATGAAGTGAGAATGGCATAGACTAAGGAAATTTCTCTGCTGACCTTGTGCTGGTTACAGGCTGAGTCTTTTTTTATTCTCCAAAGAATATCGAGCAGGAGGAGGGCAGTCAATCTGTGACAAAGTGGGAAGGGTCTTTCTGGAAAGAAGAAGAAATGGTGAGATAAGACACACATTGACACCACTGTTACTTGTTGCCTGCCACACGTTGAGCACACTCATACTCCTTCCTTTACACGGTGGAGGGTTAGGGGGAGTAGTTTATTGTCTGCCACAGCCTGAGTGTCTACAGACAGTGCCTGCAACCAATGCTGGCAGCACGTGGGTAAATGCACCTCAGACTTTGAGACTAGGAAAGCAAATGCAGTGACAAATTCCATTTCTTCCGTGAGCAGAGTTGGAAAGAAACCACAGTCATGAACCTGGCAAAATAAAATGGCAAGATTAAGATATAAATACAGGGGAAAAAACTACTCCCCCATCCAATTCCACTCCCAGATAAGGTCAGTGCTTTTCAAGTTCATTTGTCTCTCAAATCTCCTACCTTACCACAACTATTTCCTGATTTGATCAGAGGTGCTGTGAATAATCCCTGTCCCACCCCACCCTGACTCTGGTAAAGAAGGTGTTGGGCATGTGAGGGGTGATCGTAGGCATCCAGGCATCCTCTCTAGTGTCTGCAGGCATCCTCTGCATCGTATTTTATAGCATAAGCCTCCATCACCATTTCATGTCGCAGCAAACCCATCCTCCACCAAGCGATAAGTGCTGAAAACAATTGCACTGAACCCCAACTGTCAAGAATCAAACTTTCTTCATAAAATTCAATCTCTTTCCTCACTCCCTTTCCTCCTCTAACAGTTACTGGTTACCACTCACAAAATCTAAGCCTGTGGAGAAATTCTCCAGGATTTATGAATAGGATTTTCATGCAAATTAATCTATGTCAGCAGGTTTGATTTTGTTTAGACTTCTCCTCCCCCTCTTGAAGAACAGATGAGCTATTTCCTCCTCAGCATTCAACCACAGAACTTGGTGATATATAGCATCAGTAATGTTATCCTTTACCTTAATACTGCATATTTTTTGCTATAGTTTTTTGTTGGGCTTTGTTTGTGTGGTATTTTTTTTTCTTTCTTTCTTTCTCTTTAGGTTAGAGAAGTGTTATGTATCACATTTGGATCATTTCCAGTCTTACTGTTGTGTGCCATACTAAGTACCACAATGATCCTTAATTGGCAGTAAATAGAGAAAAAGCAGTCATCCTTGGAAAGCAGCTGTTCTGTGAATATATGGCATAACAGCAGTGTGGAGGCTGTGGTAGGAAGGTTTCAGGTCACAGCTAGCTTAAATGGAGGACTTTGACATGCTGCACTAATAATAACTCCACTCTAAATCTGAGGCAACGGGACGGGCAGGAGCATCAGACAGGCAGTCTCATCCTTGGACAGAAATGAGACCACTCTCTTATACGAATTGGGCTTTGTTTCCTTTAGTCCTTCACCGTGTTAATTGGATAAACTTTGATGATTTGAGAGTGGACCATTATGCTGACTTTGTAATATTTCACCGTGGATAATTTTGGTATTGTTTTAGAGACCACCAAGAAGAGTGGAACAATGGGACCTGGATGTTAAATATATTTTGTAGTGTTTTGTGTAGGAAGAGTTTGGCCTATTTTTCCATAGGGAATGCTCTCACTTCATTGTTAACGTGATATGAGAGGGCTACCATTTTTCAAAGACAGGAAATAAATATAATTTACTTGGTAATTTCTTTTTCTTATCACTACACAGAACACAAGTTATCTCTAAATTCAATTTGTTTGAATAATACTGTTAAGAGAGACAGAGAGAAAGGTATTCACCTTTTGTATATGGCTGCAAATGGGCTGTGCACTCCTTTAATTCTCAAATATAGCAAACCTGGAGAGCTTTTTTGAGTGAGCAATTGCAACCAGGTGGATGGAAATTCATTGCCCAACAACAAATTAATTTACTTAGGTATGATACATCTTCTTCCTCTTCCCATTATGGTAATTGAATATTCATCACATAACAAGTGCAGTTAATTAGCAGATTACTCATTTACTGGACAAATAATGAACATCTTATTCTGAACAAAGAAGGGGGATAGGAAAGCCAGAGGGAGAGAAAAGAAAACATACATTTTTATAAGGCTATTATTTAAATTAGTCTTCTTTTAAATAAGAAGAGAAAAAGGAATCATGAAAAATATGCAATTAACTTTTTTTTCTATTAGTATCTAATGATAGCTATGCTGTATCCAGAGACGGTATAGCTCTCTCAGGCTTCATACAGCACAGGGAGGTTGCTTGCCACCATGCTCCCACAGGAATCAATGGTAAACCTCCCATAATATCAGTGGGGCTGGACTTCACTCCTGATATTTCAAAAATAAAGGAATATTACCGTCACTTTAAAACAAACGGTAAAGCTTTGTGACATGTAAAAATTGATAGATTCACATTTTCTTTAATTTATTATGCTGTTGTTTCTGGAAGCTTTTTTCTCTGCTTGCCTGTCAGCATCATTCTTTTGTCTTTTGTCTAATGTTTGTTTAGACTGTAAAGATCTTTTGAAAAGGCCTTTTTTTTTTCATCTCCATTTATGCACAGTGCAGTCCTTGCCCATAATTCAGGCTCTTGTATACTACATTCTTGCTATCACTAGCCAGAAAGAAATGCTTTATTGATATAAATTGGCATGACTCCACTAAGGGGAATAGAGCCAACCAAATTACCTTGATGGAGAATGATTCTTAATATTGAAGTTTAATATTGAAGTTTGCATACTTAGACTTCGAAGATTTTTTTGCCTTTGTTTTGTTTTGTTTTGTTTTACAAGTACTATAAACTAACTCAGGTTTCTTGCTGAGGTATCTATACATTATCTAGAAATTTACCAGCCTCTTAAATGCAGAAGAGGCAAAATGAATTTCAGATATAATTCTGCTAATGTCAGTGGTCTTATGCCGGATTTAGTTGCATCTGTCATCTTTAGGCTCCGTGGTGAGAGGAAACAATTCAGTTCTTCTAGATGAAGATTGTATTGTGTGCAGCTACATGGTACCCATCGTTTGTGGGAGATTTTCTCAAGTTGTGATAGTTTAGCATTAAACTATAACCAGTTAGCACCTGTCAGAATGGTTCTGCTATTGGCAGAATTTCACAAATTCACGAGTGTGCTAAAGCAAAGATATCAGACCAAAAAATCCTATACTTGGAATGAAATTTTTGACAAATTGAGCGATTGAAGCAGAGAGCAAGGAGGGAGAAGGGAGCACAGAAGGGGAGGGGACAGAATAAAAGGGGAAATATATAAAGCTTTCAGTTGGGTGGGTCCAGAACCCCAGGACAGAGGAAGAAGGCAGGAGGTGGCAACTGCTTTACCTTAATAAACGCCCATTCTCAATTACATTGGCCCAAGAAGTTCCTGTCTCCAACAAATGAGGGTGAATTTTATTGAGAGACTGGAAGTTGTTGCATCAGCCCCTAAATCTATACTTAGCATTATTGAATGATTGTATATTAGTAGCTTTAGACGTCTGCTAAGCTTTGTACTGTTATAGAAACAACTGAAAGATATGAGGTCTTCAAATGTTTGTAGGCTTTTAGTGGCAGTGCAAGAGGATTCTGACAAATGGTTTGATATCGCTGCTGCAGTTGAATACAATCACTTCTAGATTAAGCTATGGCATATGTCAGTTGCTCGGTCTTTTAGTGACTATTTCTGCTTGTAAATTCTCTTGCCGTGGGCTGGGCAATGTGGGCCCACCTTGCCCACTGTTCAGCTTTCTCTCTGTCTGTGAGTTTGTATAGCTTCTTGTTCTGGGCAGTGTGCAGAACTGGAGTTGCAGCTGAGAAATGGAACACATCGAACCAAAACACCAAACCAATCACAGCTCAGCCCTGTTCTCAATTCCTGGGTTTGAGAGTTATTTTCTCTGCCCTTCTACTACCTTCCCCACTCCCCCACCCTACTGGAGTAGCATCAGTACAAAGTGAAATTGCCTTCAACTGTTGTTAAATATGAAACAATGTTAAAAAAAATGAAAGATTGTGCCCAGTACTAAGGAGAAGGAAAAAGAAAACCAACCCATTCATACAATACAAAGAGTGAGATTTTTTTTCTATGCTTCATTTTCGACTCTAATTATCGAGCTTCTCTTTACTGATCACAGAGGGAGCCCAGATTAACTAGGTCAAATACTGCAGCCTTCTACATATGGGTGGACAAGTACCATTCCTGAAGAGAAGTCTTAGTCTCAGCTCAGGTGAGAATTGATCCTTGAGGCCATCACAGACAGACAGCCTGTATTCCAAAGTAAGTATAATTATTTTTTTTTTCCATTGAAATCTTAATACAGAAATAGTTTTGCAATTACAAAAGTTCACAATTAATGATTGTGCCAGAGACAAAATCAGATTGAAGTCATAAATAGAATTTAAAAAAGGCTGGACATTTAAAAATGAAACTGTCTCAATAGGATAATCGCTTCCTTTAAAATTAATATTTTCAAAGGTGAATGTCAGTTTTGGAGATAAACCCAAAGTTCTGTCAGGAAATCAGTCTGCATGGCACCCCTCTCTGGTTTATCAGCCACAGAAGCTTCCAGACTTTTGGTCCAAAGCTCTGATTTTAAAAAGATATATTTTAAAAAATAAACAAGCAAACAAACAAACAAAAAAAACCCCAAAGCACTACTCTTTATCTGACGTCCCTCTGCTTCTGTTCTGTTCTTCAAAAATACTTAATGAGGTAATGTACAACTGTACTGAATGGGAGATTATTGCTTGGGTGCTAGTAATAGGAAATAGTAAAATAATTGTTTTATTCCTCAAGGGACCTGAATATTTTTCTCCAGTGAAAAATAATTAATCCATAAATCAGAAAATATCAGTTATTGATCTGTTGCATATTTAGTTCAACTGTAAAGAATAGAAATTCACCCTGGCAAAACATGCTTTGGAAAAAAATTATATTGCTTGACTTTTGCGCTATACAGGAAGAGGTCTAGATTAGTCTTACCATTTTATTTAACACACTGTTTTAACTCCAAGGGCAGATGCTGGCTACAGCATGTCAGAACATGCTTCACCTAAGGGTTATACGTGGAAGAACAGCTTGAAAACTGTCTTTAGGACATTCCTTTTTGAGGTAATAGTGGTGAGCTTGATCACGCTAGATTTGCACTCTCCATCTCTAGCAGTGCTTTTGGCTAAATCAGGACATTACCGGCTATGTCCTGGCATGCCACATGCTGGAGTTGGAACAGGCAAATTACAAATGGCTTATAAAGGGGAACAGGCAGTCATGGTGAATGGGTTCATTAGCAATATAAACACGGTGCGTATAGCCGACCTTCAGTGAAGAAGTCCCTGAACTGATGAATGCTGCTAGCTGGCACAGTGCATCAGGGAATGAACCATTTTGCATTGGCATTGTTTCCAAAAGCAGCTGCTCTGAGCCCCAGCCAGAGACGGGCTAGACAGGCATTTGCTCGTTCCTGCCTTGATCAGCAGGGGTTTGCCACTAATACTGTATTATAATATTAATTGAGTGAATCACTCAATGGGAACTGTTAATGACTTACTTCAAACTTGCATCAAATGTGTAACCACAAGCCCAAGGCTTCACTCAGCATGCTGTTTCACCCCACCAAAATGGTCTCCACCCATAGCAAAGAAGGATTGCAAAGAGTAAAAAAAAAAAAAAAAGCTTTTTGACAAACATAAGGAGGGGCCATGTTACAGCCAGAAACTAAATGCCACTAAAAACATGAAACAAAAATACTTCTCAAACTAATGCTTTACTTTCAGTTGTAATCCACCACTGAGTCTGGCAAACTATGGGTTTCAAGATGTAGTTAGTATCCTACATCTATCTACATCCAGAAGATGTAGGAGACTGTCCTAACAGGATGCAAGTCGTGCTGAACATTTTCACATGCTGTTCCTTTACAGAGGACTAAGCTTAAATGGTCAGTTCTGTATCAGAAAACAAAAATTCCTGAGTTTTTTGGAAATAAAAGGAAAAAGCAAACCAACTAAGTGGGTGTGTTATTGCACTTACAGCCCTGAGTGTTGTGTATTAAACAGCCTTGTGAGAATGGGAATCATCCAAAGTATAAAATGCACAGGTTTGAGTCCCAGCTGCAGGACAGGAACCTGAGCCCAGCTCACATGGGCGAGCACCGGTTTAGTCTCCACAGGGCTGTGGGTTTTCCTCAGGATCAGTCCAGGGATGCCACTATCTAGTTAAGAAACTTTTTAAACACAAAGTACGGTCAAGAAATATTTTCAGGAACTTATATATGCAACTAAATATTGGTGATTACTTCTTTAATTAATACCTGTACTCTCACTTTTAGTTTCTGACCATGATTTGATAGTGCCGCCTTCTGCTAATTTTCCATGTGTGTTGCACAAGCAGCAGAAAAGCTTAATAGGGGCTCAAGGCAGCTGCAGAAGGGAAAGGTGGAATCAGTTCAGGGATAGAAGGGTTAAAAATATAGTGGAATAATTTTCCCACAGTGGTAACAGCTACTGTGAGCAGGTGAATGGAATTAGTGATCTTGCCAGGTGCCTGTTTGAGGGGGAAAAAACCACCACAGGTGGAGCCTGAGGGAGAGATTTAATGATAAGGGGTTACCATGAAAATATGTGATTCATATCTCGTCTGTTGAAACTCATACACATGTTGGTTAAAGTTTACATGAAATCCTGCCGTTTTCTCAAAGCCTCAATTATTGCAGAGTCATTTCAGAGGCTGCTACACTGCTTAATTGCTATCAGATGTGCTATGTGAAACTCTTGCCAGTTCAACTAGGTGAAAATCTGGGAATGTAGCACATCCTTTAGATGAAAAGAAAATTCTGGCACACAGTGAAATATGTGAGCAATGCACCAGCTCGAGTATTTAGAGCAGAGTGCAATATGAGAAATTCAAAGTGAAACATTCGGTACCTCAAAATCCACTATACGGGCTGTATGAACAGCATGAAAACCAAAGCTTCTGCTCAGCAACATCACTCATTATCATTAGTCCAGGGAAACTGTGAGACTGAGGACTCTGACCTGGGAGAAAGGCACCAGAAATATATAGTGCAGAGGGAACAGCAGCAGATATCCTAAGAAAGTTAAAAGTAAAGGGGCCTGGGTTTAAAGACAGCACCATCTTCACCATCCAGGAAAAAGAACAATCCAAACGAAAAACTCCCTCCTGTCTAATAGTTCAGTTATTTTACTGATGCAAGTTACTATCTGAAGAATTATTAGTATGATGTGAAAAGATCAAGGGCATTTCCTATGCTAGGGATTGCATTTCTTTTCTAAACAATAAACTAAGTTAATAAACAGAGATGGCTTGCAACAAAGAGATTGTTTCAAATGCAAGCCACGTAGCACAGATGATCAGCCTGTCCTCTATTAATCTTGCTATACTTCATATATCTGAATCTATTATTTGTATAGTGTTTATTCTCTAATAAGATAAAATCAAAACCTGTATTCCCAAGAGCTCAGGGAGGTCACCAGTGTGAATTAATCACTAACCAAGTAAAAGAGCTATACTCCAAGGAAATTGTGATCAATTCTGATCTGCATATTAATTGATGGCTCACTCAGGAAAGTGTTAAAAAGCAATTTTCAGTCAGACAAAATGAATTAATTCTGTGGAAGTGTTCCTATGATAGATACATAGCTGTCCAGGTTGGAAAGGAAAATATTAAAAGTCAAATCTACAAATATACTCCCACAGAAGAAAAAAGAAAAGCACAGGTATGCTCTGCAAAGGGAGACTGGTCTGAGCAAATACATATGTGTTTCTACCATCATATCAAAGAAGGCTGCTCCAAAGAAGGGAGGACTTGGAATAAGAATAGATCCGTCCTGCAGAACACTACCTTGAAGGAATTAATAAACAGCAGACAACTCACACAATTAAAAAGCGCTCGGTAACAGGAGTTGCACTTTAACCAAGCAAGCTCCTATGCTCCTATCTGCACAAGAGGAATGCATTTTGAGTTGGACAGTTTAATTCTTCAGAGTAATGCTATTTTCCATTAAATACACAGACCCACAAAACCCCAACAGTTTTCTGTCCTGGACTGTATCAAACATAATGAAATTCAGGATTAAATCATCAGTACTTTCCAGTCTACTGCAGGTTCCAGGTCAATGACTTGACTGCTCCATCAGCCTTCCATCTCAAAAGCCGAGGACTCGCAGTGTACCCAGGGACTGGCAGAATCAGGCGGTTTCAGATCAAGGAAAGTGTGTGTGTGTGCATGTGCGTGTGTCTCGTAAGATAGAACCCCTCCCTATTGCATACCCTGGAGAGTGCTGTGCTTGCTCTCTGCTTCGTACTGAGGCAGTTTCAGCTGAAGACATTTCGTAGCAGCAACTGAAGAGAATAAAGGAATTCATCACACCTTCAAGGATATTTGGGTCTACGTACACACAGGCAGACAGAAAGTTAGTGTGCACTTCAGAGCCCCACGTCCTTCCTTTACAACAGTCTGCCTGGGGAGTGGGATGTTGGGTGCTGCACCAGCATCTGTTTTGTGGATCAGGTTGAGGGACAGCTTCAGGGAAAATCTGTGGCCCTATATAAAAACTGGAATAAAAATGGCCACTCAGGGCCTTATGCTGTACATCTCTGTCAGCAGTCAGTAGCAAATTCTAGGCAGAAGATGTAAGGAACATGCATAGTCTAATTGCTTCCAGCAATTCACAGGACTTGCTGAACTAAGTGGGGTACATCATTGTGTTTGATAGACATTGGTTGGTCTACTAATCACACTCCATAAAATTGCCTAGTAACTTTCTGAACCAATCTACAGTTTTGGCCTCTACAATACCTTCTATCAATCAATTCCAGGTCAAGCTATGCTTTCAATGACAAAAAAAAAATTGATTTAAAACTTCAGCTAGATAATTTCATTGGGTGTTTGTTATTTCCTTGATACTATTTTGCATTGGACTTTGGGCCAGTTCTCATTAATTCCTAATGTTTTATTTGTTTTTTCTGATTGCTGACACTGAAGTTGTTGAACACAGAAAAATACCCATGATAACTTCTCAGTCTCTTGCTTAGGTGGCTATAGCTTAGATAGAGACCACCACAGTGGACAGTATAAAGGAATTATTTTAAACCCATAAATCTCATGTGTCATTTTATCACTCAGTCATTACTGAGATTTGTCTGAACTTTTCACAGTCAGCTTTAACTTGAACAATTGCAAATAATTATATATTGGCTTCAAACTTTGTCGCTTCCCTTATTCATGTTTTTACAAGCTTTTTTATGGTAAGGTGAGGTAGGCCAGGTCCTCACACAGATACTTTAAAGACCTCCCTTAATTGTGAAATTGACTATGATTCCTGATTTTCTATAGCCTGTATGTTTTTATCCCTCGTAAATTCATCAAAGAATGTGGAAGACTTCAAAATCTTTTGAGAGCTATGTGTATTAAAGTGATGGGATCACCATAACCCACAGACTTATTGATGCCTCCAAAGAAATCTGATGGGCTTTTTGGAGATAAGAAATCCCATTTTTTGGAGAGATGATTTCCATTTACAGAAAACACTTTGACTCTTCCCCTTGTTATGCTTAATTATGAATGGCTTGTAATACCAGTTTTATAATTTTTAACAAAATGAAATAATAGCTCACATTTCCTAGTAACTCTGGAATCCCTTTGTGAACATCAGCATCACATTTTCCCTCTTCCACTATTCTCCTGCTCTGATGTTGAAGTCATACTGGAACATATGTTGTGCTGAAAAGGTCTTTACCTATTAGATATCCAGCACTTCAATCATGCAACACACAAGTCGGTGCCATAGGAACAGAGCAGGGTTTGAGACAATAGGGTGACAGGAACGTCTGTAAGAAGCATGGCAGAAATAAGTATACGCAGATTTTTGCTGCAAGAACCTAAGCAAGATGGCAAGATCTGGGAGAGACACTGACGTGTGATACAAATATCAAGGTGAAGGACTCCGTGTGAAAGTATAGTTAATAGTAGCTATGTTGGAAAGACCACATGCTTACCGTATCCCAAAGAAAAGTTTAGAGTCACTTAAATGACAATATCAGAAAGTTTTCTCTGTGTGTAGTAACAATACTGCCAAAACATGCCCATAGGATAGGCATCCTTCTGTCTCCATAAAATACTTATTATATATTTTAACCAGCTAGCTCGCAGAATCACAGAATCACAGAATTTTCAGAGTTGGAAGGGACCTCTAGAGATCATCTAGTCCAACTCCACTGCCAAAGCAGGGTTGCCTAGAGCACATTGCTCAGGACTGCATCCAGGTGGGTTTTGAAAATCTCCAGAGAAGGGGACTCCACAACCTCCCTGGGCAGCCTGTGCCAGTGCTCCATCACCCTAACTGTAAAGAAGTTTTTCCATGTGTTGGAACAGAACTTCCTATGTTCCAACTTGTGTCCATTGCCCCTCGTCCTGTCACTGGGAACCACCGAGAAGAGTCTGGCTCCATCCTCCTTCAACCCACCCTTTAGATATTTGTAAGTCATTTCTCAGTTTCATCCAAACATTACCAAATGACCAGATATTTAATGACTAAGCAAGGAAGAAATAGGTGTGGGGTAAGGAAGAGTAAAGTCAGCCCCTGCTAAAAGCAGTCGTAGTCTCAGGGCTTTGAACAGACGGTGAGATTACTGGGGGCACAAGGAACTCCGTGGGCAGCTAATTGAAGGATGCCAAGCAATTGCCTAACATTACTATTCTGAATGCTCAACCTGAATAGAAAAGAGACATTCAAAGTACTACCTTCAAACCTTCCTGAGTCCACAAGATTAGAAACATTTATTCCTTTTCCTTGGAAGAGGAAAGTTGTTTTTTCAGATATTGAAGTAAATGAGGGTAAGTACATTTTTTGAGCAGTCTGCTTTCCAGCTGAAACTTTACTTTAGATTACACCCTCTTTTTTTCTTTTAATTTTTAAAATAAGTAGTATTGTAGGAAATCATTAAAATTAATAGAGGATTAATGTCTCTAGTGCCAGGAGGAGTTTTTCCGTGAGTGCTGTGGAAGTGTTTATTGCACTGAAACTCTATCCTACACCAACAAAAGCACAGTTCAAATCAACTCACTTTCAATTGCAAAGAAATCAGAACTACCTTCAGAATAAAAGGGGCTGCTCAGTCACTGAGACATGACTATACAAGCTGTTTACCACTTGAAAGAAATCCACTGATCAAAACTTTGTAGATTCTTCAGAGATAAAGAACCTGCTGCTGGCTTTCATTTTTGATATTTGTTAGTTCATCTTATGCAGCTATAGTACAAAATAATGTGTTATCGTTAACACCGTGTTACTTCATACAAAGGAAAGACACAGTCCAACGTATGGTATTAAGGGTGAGTAACTTTCTTCAAGTACATTTGCTCAAGCAGCCCTAATTAGAAAGCAACAGATTATAAATCTTTATTTAGGCTGAGGGAGCCTTGTGGGCTCAGAGCAATAAAGAAGGAGCGCTAGGTTAAAAATGCTTAGTAGGTCTAGGAATGTCACAATTGTGTGAGTCAGCTTCCTCAACACTGGATTTTGCAAATCTGGTTTCAAAATGAGAAGACATTTCAAATGGCTGCCTGTCCCACAAGACAGCCCTTTACACAGGGCCTTGATTCTCTTTGGCTGTATTTTTCCCTTCGTTTCTTCTGCAGTTTTCCTCTCACCATTCTGTAGAAGAGTGTTACATGCATGACTGTCAACTCGAGATTGAGGATGCTCCCCGATTCATCTGTGATGCCTGCTGGATATCAGTTACTGCTGTTTGATACTCAACAAATAGAATATTAATCTTTATGCAGCATAGCTCTAGGATCAATCAAGTAGGCTGCTGGGGATTAGAAGAGAGAAATTGCAGTCTCAGATCAGAGTTGTTATCCATCTAGTCTGGAAACCTGTCACTGACCAGATGTTTCGGAGGAACGAAGGAGAGAGACTCTATGGTATATGCACACTCTAAGGTAGTCAAAATCAGACCAAGAGAATTTGTGAAGCTATTAGAAAAGACCTGTGTCCCCCTCCTAAACTACCACCACAATTCAGGATTTCCCTTCCCTCTTATTGCACAAAAAGGAGAAACGGGATATTTATCTGCTTTAACTCAACTTGCCTTCCGATTTTCATCAGTTTGTAACAAATAAGAGTCATTATTTAAAACTGCTTATTTCAAATTACGTTTTAAAGTGTTCTGTCTCCCTTCAGCAATTATAGATACTTGAAAAATATTGAGGCTCATTGTAACGGTTTAGATCAAATGAGAAAATTGCACTGATAGCACCATATGATTTAGAGATAGGAAGTTCAAACTCAGTGGGAGGTGTCTTTCAATACAAAATGCTCTTTCTCTCAATAGCAAAAGAACGAATAAATGTTCAATGGATAATTATATTTATCACCCTAAAAATAGTGAAATATTGTTTTGTTCAAGAAGCAAAACCAAATATGCAGAATTACACCAAATTTGTATGAAACTGCCTCTGCTGTAGATCTTCCATGCTGATAGAGAAGTATTTTGTTTCCATTTCCTTATGCTCATATTCAAGTTCGTAATAACACCTTGAGATTTATTAAATGTCTCACAAATAAATATATAATTATTAATTTTAACATATAGAGATACTATAAATCTTAATTGTACTTAGATTTTATTCTTAAGTGTGAATAAGTGGGTTATAGTGAATATAATGTATTATTTTAATATGTACTAAGTCTGAGAAATGCATGTAGTTTACATATAATGTACACCTTAATTAATTTACTTTATTAATGGTGGAAAGAGAGCAATGCTGTGACTTCCTTATTGTGTGGCACCTGCCATTTTGTTTCTTTGCATGTAACAAATGTCACAGCCAAAAATGGTCATGGGTCAGGCAGAGTACATGTCTCAGATCTGAAGTCGTCCAGTCTTCACAATCTCGCACTGCAGGCGGTACTATGGTTGCATTCTCACTGCAAGCTTTCGTAATTACATCAAATCTTTATTTCTTAAAGCCACAGCTCCCATACCACATAAACACCTAATGTTTCTGGTGAAGTAAAGGCACCTCTAAAAGTTCATGGAACTAAGAGAGGGTCAAGAAACTGTGAGGCCAAAAAAGGTCATAATTAAAGGTTAATATTGAAAGCTTACGATAAGCGAGGCCAGCTCACAGAATTTGAATATTTAGAGTTTTTAGTACTGGTATGTTCTTTCCTTCTACGTAGAGAAGGATACACTAATTCTGATTCTTTTTCCAGCTGGTCCAGTATCCTGTCTTCTCTAATAATAATAATAAAACACTAATAATAATATTAAGACTATGAGAGCAGGGGAGAAAAAAAAAATATTTCTCTTCTCATATAATGCTTGGACATTCACAATCAGAAATTTTCACAGCTCAAAGTAGTATCTTTGTTCTGAATGCCTTTCACAGATATTTTCTTGTTAATGTCTCTGTTTTATTGAATGATTTGTCCAATCACATTTGAACCACCAGAAAACTTTACCATTCGTGACATACTATGACAGGAGCTCAAATATCTCAATATGTGTTGCAGACACCAGTACGTCTTTCTGCTTTTCCTGAACCACGTTGCCTGCTAGTTGTGTTCGGTGCTCCTCTGTTCTTTATTGAGTGAGAAAAAACCAATCATTCCATTTCCATGTTCTGCGTACCATTCATGACCTTATATGGGTTTCAGTAACATCACCCCACAGGTTTCTTGTCTTCAGTAGGAGTCCTAGGCTATATTCTTTGTTGGGAAAACCTTTCAGATTGCTGAATGACTTTGTTTCTTTTATCTATTCCTTTTAAGTCACATGTTTTATATATTACAATAGCTGAGGCATTTCATCCCAAGTTCCCTAAGAAGTCTTACATATATGCTATGTGGTCCCATAGTGTTCATTTTGTTGATTTTTAAAGTGGTTTCAGCCACTGGTACTTCACTACAAAATGCTTATTCTACCTCATCTGCATCATCTCAGAAACAAACAGTTCCCAAACAGGTGAACATGAGTCCAATATATTTTTAGTTTTCTACTGCAACTCTGTGGTTTTTTGTGTCTCTGATCGTCTATTGACATTATTAACCCCATTTCAGGCTTCGTCTCCTGACAGATTTCTATGCTATTGGCATGCAACTTCTTGTGTTGTTACAGTCATCACTGGAGCTTCTTTTCCATTTTCCACATGGCCACACCTTCAGTTTTCTGAATAATACATTCTCAACTGAACAGACTCCATTCCACCCTTCTTCTAAAGCAGAGAGCTTTAATTTTAGCTTTCCTTGAGTCTTTTTGTTAAGGCTGCATACATTTTTTCGGAGACACAAATACATATGTGCTTTAACACCCTCCGCACTGCCCTTGTACATTTCACTCTTTTGACTGTAATTTTTAATTTCTCTTAAAAAGTATTTCACTTCTTCATGATTTTCTCTTTGAACAAAAAGCTATTGCAGTATACGTATTTTGACTTTTTTTTTTTCTTTGGTAAGAGTTGTAAAAGTAAGTACGCTATAATCATGGACATATTGATAATAAAATTTCAAATCCAGCTCTGCACTTGGCTCATTTCTTTCTTTCCTTGCAAATTTACCGGTAAGAATATAATACTGCTCCATTTAAGGTGTCTAAAAATGTATTTTTCCTATTATGTCTTAATGAGTCCATGTTAATTTAACTGTCTGTGTCTCTGTGCAACTGAATGCTTCTTTTATTACTTCTTTCTGTCCTGATGTGATTTCCCTTAGTATGTTTCAGCTACTCTCATTGTCCTGGCTAGCTAATTTATTGTACTGATCTTGTACTATGTTTTCATTTTTTTCTGTTTAGGATTTGAAACCACAGGGATTAATTGTTTCCTGGTAAGACAAAAGACTTATTTTTCTGCTTGACTCTAGGCTTTAGTAGAGTACCACCTATCCCAAGAAGAGGGCCTTCTTGGTCTGAAACGATCTCCTCCATATCCTGGGGATAGCTGTCTTCTATTCTCATTGGCAGTTGAAATTGACAATCAAAATGATGAAGATCTAAGAAAGGGAAAGACTGTAGGTGTACTGGAACATATTCATCCCCCACAGTCCCCACAGTCCTTGCAAGGAAAAAGTTTGAAACTAAATGAAACCCCGAGCTCCTATTAATATAAAGACTAGACAAGGTTTAAGACAGCAAGCTTTTTAAAATTCTAAATAAACAAGGGAGCACTTCCTTTGAAATAGAAACCATTTTTAAATAACTATTGTCTCTTGTTTATTTAAAAAAAACCACCCAGTTTTGTACAAGAAAAGGTAATGTCTGCATCAGTACTAAATAACAGCTTTCCCTCATGACTCAAAAAATCCTCAAAATGTAAGAACACATTAGTGTTTAGTTTTGGAGCATCTCAACAGCAATGATGTATGCCATAGTGCAAGGTGAAAATGTTAATATAAAATATAAATATAGGAAATAATAGAAAATTATACTCAAACCTTCATAATTTTCCAAGATTAAAATGCTATGACACAAACATTAACAATCCATTTTTACTGTAGAATATTTTTCCAAAACAGACTTCTGTGACAGGAAATTATTTCAAGTAATGTCTCTTGACTAACTTTATCAATAACTCACTGAGTAAAATTCATCCTGACCAAGGGGTCTTAGTCCCGTTTTGCTGTCCTCTCAGGCTGCTACAAGATCATGGTAATCTTGTCTGCAGAACAGTTGGAAAATTGTTTCCAATGGGAATTATTTGACCAGGTCAACAAATTGAGAAAACTGCTATTCATGAGGATACACACTGCTTGGAATAGTTCTGCTTGTTGGGGCTTCACAGAGGCTAAGGTGAACCACAATAAAATGTTTCTCAGCCTGCAGAATGAAGTGTAACAAAACATATGTTGTATGCAGATGCAATAAAATTGTGACTCACAGGAACGCTGGCAAATGAATCAAATGTATCATGCTTGGGCAAGGAGTGGTTTAGAGAGCCCATTGTCCCTACTGTATGACATGGGTCAATATACACCAACTCAGAAATTATACACCTACAAGAATGTTTTGGAAGCCTCAATCAGACTGGAACAGAAGTATCTAAATGAGTTAAGATAGTCCCCAAAGCACTGGCTACAAACACAGACGTCTCCAGTTCTTCACTGGAGTCTCAGCATTTTTTTGACACTGTTAAGAAATCTTTCAAAATAGGAAGTATGTGGGAAGTATTAGAATGGGCCTGTAGTGCAGATCTCTCCGTATTTTTCATCCTACATCTGCAAAGGGAAAAAAAAAAAGAAATAAAGCAGCACATTTTTATAAAGTGTAATTGTGGTGTGATTTGAATGCCAGAAAGCTAGTGCCTAAGTGAGATGTTTGTTTCAGTTGTCCCAGCTGTATGTTGCCAATGTAGACTTTAGTTTAATTGCAGGCGTTCTTTAAAGTAAATCATTATCTGTCATTGTCATTCCAAAACGATAAAACATTAAAATAGATGCAACATTCAGCACTATTTAGACAGATCTGAAAACATTTTAAAAGTATGTATTCTGTAGTCTTTAGATCACAGAATTTTATGCATTTGCTAGAAAGACCTTTCAGATCAAAATATAAGCCAAATTACCCATAAAATATTGTAAGCTGATAGAGGAAAAGAGGATAAGCTTTCTCATTTTCACATTTGTCTGAAATTGGAAATGTTATAGAGATGTTTAATTATTGTCATTTCATCAGGCTATCTCTTCAGTCAATGAATGGAACAGGGATGGTGAGACATCAAACAGCTTCTTTCCAACAGGGGTAAATTCAAAGGTCCCCAGCAAGGTGTGATAATGGAAAAGTACATGTGACACGCTACTTGGCATTTTAGGAGAGTCATATATATAACAAAAATATTCCCTAATGATCAAGAATGACCTAACTCAAAATTAAGGGAACTAGATTTTGGCACCCTAGGAAAATTTTAAAGTTCTTTTGTGTAGCATATAACACAAGCATAATAAGCCACAGAATTGTTTGAATTTCACTATGCGACAGCCAAATTTAAAATTATCTAATAATCCCCCCAACTTCTTCTTTCTGTTTCTTCTGACTCAGCAGTATAGTTTCTGTACTGTTTTCAGCTGTATGTTTTCAGCAGTATATTTTCTGCCCAAATATTATTTTCCACAGCTTCTTTGCTACGTATATACTTGCTGTCCAGTATGGGAGCAGCTAAAGGACACAGTGTGTGCAGGGACACAATAGAAGACAGCAGAGTCACTCTGTAGCTGAGAGAGGTGCAGAACAGAAGGTTGCAGATGCTGAGAGCAATAAGTGGATTCATTCAGTGATCATGGGATTTACATTGAAGCCGTGTATCACTCTGGCTTAGTGGTGGTTCTGACACATTGCTCCTTACAGTAGCTTATTGTTGATTTAAGCAAGTTTCCTCTGTTGCTGGAACTTTGCCTCAAACCATTTTCCCTCTTAAAAATCAGAAGAAAAAAAAAATCTGTTTCCCTGGAGGGGATCGTTCTTCATCTAACCCACCTGCGGATTAAAATATAATGCAGCTCTGTATAACATTTTGGAACCAAGATGTACTAAAATAAATTTTGTGACAAAGGAGCACCACTGCCACATCTACCATCAACCCTGTTTTTAAGACTGTGCAGCAGAGGAAATTGAAGGTGTGAGAAATGTATTCCCCCTTTCCATGTAAACACAATCACTTTCTTATAGTCACAAGTAAGATAATATCCATTATCACTCCCTGTAGATATTTAGAAACATTGATGAGAACCCCTCTCAGTCTTCTCTTCTCCAGGCTAAACAGACCCATGCCTCAGCCTTTCCTCATAAAAGAGATGCTCCAGTCCCCTGATCATCTTTGTAACCCTCTGCTGGACTCTCTCCAGAACTGGGCACAGTACTCCAGATGTGGCCTCACCAGGGCAGAGTAGAGGGGGAAGATAACCTCCTTCAACCTTCTGGCCATGCTTTTTTTAATGCACCCCAGGATACCATTGGCCTTCTTGGCCACAAGGTCACATTGCTGGCCCACGGTCAACTTGTTGTCCACCAGGACTCCCAGGTCCTTCTCCGCAGACCTGCTGGTCAATCCCTAACCTGGACTGGTGCATGGGATTATTCCTCCCTGTGTGCAAGACCCTACACTTGCCTTTATTGAACTTCATGAAGTTCCTCTCCACCCAGCTCTCTAGCCTGTCCAGGTCTCGCTGAATGGCAGCACAACCTTCTGGTGTGTCAGCCACTCCTCCCAGTTTTGTGTCATCAGCAAATTTGCTGAGGGTACACTCTTCCCCCTCATTCAGGTCATTGATGAATATGTTGAATAAGGCTGGACCCAGTACTGACCCCTTGGTCAGTACAGGCTAGTTACAGGCCTCCAACTGGACTCTGTGCCTCTGATCACAACCTTCTGAGCTCTGTCATTCATCCAGTTCTCAGTCCACCTCACTGTTCACAAGAATGACCTAATTAAGACTGTCTAACTGTATCTAGGGATGCTTTCCATTGAGATGGCTTTTCCTATAGATATCTGATACTGGGTGCAATCTGTTCCATTGCAAAGACCACAAGAATGATTACTCTACAGAGTACCAGTCATGTTAGATCTGATCTGGTTGGAGACAAGAGGTGCTCTCATCATATAAATAGTAATTTACCTTTTGAGCCTCAAGGATAAGTGATTTTAAGGGGAGGAGTGATTTCTACCACAACTGGCATAAAACCTGCCAGTTAAAGCAGGGAAATCAGGTCTACCTAGCTGCTCACTGTGTTGGGACCATTTCCCAACAAGCTTCTGCAGAGTAGTCTGCAGGAGGAAATGTAGGCCCTGATCCTACTCCATGGAGAAGTGTCTCAATGTGCTCCTCCTTCTGGACTCAACCCAACTTTGCTCTTTAGAGTGATATGCCGAGCTCATCTGGTTTCACTAAGATCCTCTCGGTTTACAAGGCTCCAACCACATTCTTTGGCTCCAGCTTGTAGAATATGCTTCCCGGGTAGAGGATCTCTGTCTGCTATCGCTTTTTGGAAATGGATCTCTGGCTATAAAAACAGCACTGAGACCCCTAAGGGTACCTCTACATTCTTAAAAAGCTTAGCTCCCCAGTTCATTCCCAGGTCCTGACACCCTGGTATTGAGGTTAGAGTAGATAGTTTTAGCACTCTAGACATAACCTAAAACTACATGGGAAGGACTGCATGCTCTTTTTTCCTCCACTAGTTGGGACTCCAAATTGTGTAAGTGCATGTTATTTGGAGAAAGGAGATGCAAACTTTTCAAGAGACTTCTAAACCAACAGGTCTTCATTTTGGATAACACAGAAAACAGTGGGAGTAAAACCATTAAGCATCTATTGACTGTTTTTTCTTTCATTGTTCTTATTCTCTGAGATACGATCAATCCTTTTAAAAAGAGAGGACATACACTTTTTTCCCCCCAAAGGATTAATGTCTCTTGCCTTCCAGATTAGAGCCTCTGCTTTAAATACAGTTTCGTCTCTGGTCCCTGAAGGCAACACCCCTCCACACATGTGGGCCAGCAACCAACAGACCTCCTCTTACACAAGACACACTCCAGTGAATTCACCTACAAGTTCCCCTTCTCAGCTGTTGTGTTTTCAGACACTTGACTTGGCACAGTTACCTGTGGGTTTGGTTGGTTTTTTTTTCCTGTCTGGGGACTTTTTACTCCCTAAAGAGTGTTTTCCCTGCAGAGGATCTGGAGAAAATTACTTTTGCTGAGGGTGCTGTCATTGTGCTGCTTTGTTTGGGCAAGATATACTCAGGCGGTGATGGCCATCAGCAGGTGTTCTGAAAGACTCTGTTGTGCCTAATTTATAAGTACTTAAGTCTTTTATTTATTATACCCATGGCATGTTTGGGAAAAGGAAAATTGTTTTTCCCCAATAACTTTTTAATACATATTTGCACAAAGTAATGACCCCAACAGAACACAGAAAATTTTAGGTAATCCCCAAGTTACCTATACTTTGCAAAACAGAGTACTCACTTGGGATATGGGAAGAATAAAAGCATTAATATTTGAATTTTTGTAGCTCAAATTCCAGTTAAATTTGAATTTCTGTGATGGACAAGTTTTCATTTCCTTCTCAAATGTTTTCATTATCCCATGACATAACACAAACATTTTCAAAACTAGCTTCATTTTGTTCCCTGCATATTTTTATGTTGAATATCAAATTGGGTTTGAAGCCATTCCTAATTTTTTAAAAGGATCTCTATATTATTGGAAAATTATGGGTTTTTTTCACTAAAGCAATAATATCAAGAACAGCAAGAATGATATGGACAGGTAGTTGGAAAGGTCTGTCTACAAAAGCAAGTAAAATACTTCTTGCTGAGGATATAATGTCCAACCTAGATCCATTTCAGAAGTTTATATTTAGGAATTGCTCCAATCTGGTCCCATTTACTGAGTTTCCATTTGAGATTTAAATGCACCAGGCGCACTCCTAGAGTGCTCCTTCCAGCTGATAGAAACCTGGAAAGAACGCAGTTCGTGCACTCTGAAATCTCTCCAAGACCGCTGCACAAGATGCATAAGAGTCAAAACACAGATCCAAAACACAGAAAATGGTGATAATCCATTTTAGCTTCAAAAACATGCTCCCAGTCTGAACTAAACAATCATGTAGATGAAACCAAAGACAAACCCTTCCCAGCAACAGATTAAGAGCTATGGGTAGTTCTCAAAACATTTTAAAGTAACCTTCTTCTTGACTGCCCTCATAACAGAATAGGAAACATCACCCCTTTCAACTTTTTTCACCCTACCTTTCCTTAACAACTGAAAACATTCTTGTTCTATCTTCTGTGGGTGAGAGGGGAATTTCTATTTATTTTCTGATATGTTTATAATATGTCTGATGTTACAGATGGATCAGATAGTGCCTCACCCTGTCTTGACAGATAACCCAAATTAGATATTAAATGCATTTCCTTTATGGTCTAAAAAGAACCAAGATTCCAGGGAAATAAGCAGGGTCAAAATTATGCATATTATTGCATCCAAAAATATATCAAAGGAACATTGTTAGATTGCAGTGTCAAATACTCTATCCATTGAGTCCTATGGAAGGAACAAGAAGGGTCCAATTCTACTGGACCTGTAAGATCACAGCAGCTGTTATGGCATGAGGAGCAATGTAGAAGAGAACAAGAAATATGTTTAAGGTCCTAGAATTTTAGTAAGACCTGTAACTATGTAGGAAAAAAGTGAGACCATTTCTCCAGTGTTAATCACTCTTGGTAGGTGTTTTATGGTATGAACATTATAAAATATACAGATGTATTATTTACATTATATCTTTCTATGGGATCCCTGTTCCAGTCAATGTACAGAATGCATAATGCTCTCTTAGCCAACATTTTTCAATTTCTTTCTGCTTACTGTTCAGTGTATACTTCTGTAGGTTAAGTACTGCACACTATTTTGACCTGTTCCACATGTGAGTTTTTCTACAATGTTTACCACTAATATAGATGACTCATTCATAAACAATTCCTTTATCTTCACAACACCTCTGTGAGAGGATTACCTCTTTTTTATGCACAGAGAACTGAGACACAGGGAGATAAAGGTGAAAAATATACACTAATGTGGAGCGACTAATCTGAGATGCTTCAAACCTGATTATTTGCATCTTATGGTACGACATAGGATTCTACTAATGCAGAACACAGTTTTAGTTGCACACAAGAGTGCTCAGCATTTCTGCAAAGCAGACCCCAAGGAGGAGATGGACACTAAAAAGTGATGCAAAAGGGGTGTCTGAGCTTGTAGGGACGTACGAGCCCTTTGGCTGTACTTTGGCTCTGTGGCAAAAGCGTTCTTCCCCTCCTTGCCTCAGCATTGTGGCCACCCTGGGGAGGCAACAGGGGGACATGGTCTGGAAGGAAACTATGTCACGTTCAAACCAGGCACTTTTCTGGACAACCTGAGCAATGCGACAGCAGGGTGCAGAGCAAATTTTATTAACCCCCTTCTTAACATCAGTTAGTCACTAGGAAATCTTTGTGAAAAGTAGTGATAATATTCCTTACAATCACAAGGCAAATTTGCAGAATAAATTTCACAATTTTTAACAGGCCCTTAGACGTAGCACCCTGGGTATCAAAAAAACATGTCTGGCAATGACTGGAAATTGTGGAATCAATTCTCAGAGTAATTCCTGATTGTTTAATGTTACACCCCGAAACCTTAATTTTCATTCACTATAATACATTTACATGAAAATATCAGTAAAATATACATATTGGTTGTACTGGACCCCTTCACTAGAACACTTGAAAAAGGATGGAAACTGAAAGGTTTTTTACACACAGAGTTTAAAATAATAGCTGTTGTTTCCCTCAGTGTGCACACGTTGGGGAAGAATGTTCAGGTTTGCTTACAGGAATCCTTAAGAGCCTACGTCCTCTCACTTATGCACAGCAAGTGGTGCCAATGATGTGCATTTAATTTAGCAACAACATCCCAATTAAGAAAAATGACCTTCAGAGCAGTTGTGAAAAAAACTATTGAAATGCTTTGAAACAGAAAGACTGGAAAAAGACCTTAATTTTCAAACAGCCACATTTGGGTCTGCTCTGTAATGTTTTTCTGTCTAGGGCAATAGGAAAATATTTCTGGATTTCATTTTCAGTCCACGAAGCTCACGCTGAAAATGGTATCATGGAGAAATAGGCTAATTGGTGCATGATCACCTGTCATTTCTCAGGAACAAGATTACCTAAATTATAATTGCAGGAGAGGGAGAAGCGAAATCTTGTGGAAGTGCTCGAGACCCAAATCATTTTTGCATCCGATTTGTGACAGCCACAGAGGCACCCAGCTCTCTGTGCTTCCTTTGAAAACCCCATCCTACATCTGTGCATACAAAATATTTTCTGGTTTCAGACATGTATTAATGCTGTTCAAACGATCTGGTTGGTTTGTTGTTTTTNCTTTACATCATTTCAAGTGATTTTTTTGAAATCCCACCTGCCTTACTGCGGGTTGCCGGCTCTACTACAGCGTCCGCCCGTGAAAGCTGTTTTGAATCAGTGAAAGAGGAGAAGAGAGCAGTATGCAGATAAGCCCGGCATCCATGCAGGCAGGCTGGGGAAGGTCATTTGCTCTCGAGCGGTAGGGACACGAAACTGCAAAACCCACAAAGGGATGCTGCCGGGTACTGCGGGAGGACAGCAGTCACTAGGTGGCAGAAGCGCTCCTTCTGCTGCTCCTCCTACCGCGTGTGGTGTGGGCTGTAATTAGGTCAGTGTATGGTAAAGTAGGACTGGGTGATAAATAAAGTAGGTTTTCTCTCCTAGTACACGCTGCAGCTTAATTTCGCTTCTTTTTAGGTAGTGTTACAAGGTGGATTAAAACTTTTAAAGGCAAAAAAAAAAAAAAAAAGCCCTTTTGCCAAGGTAAATGAAATTTAAACTCACTGAGGAGTAACGGCAGAAAAGGAGGAGAGAAAAAAAGGAAAGATGACTCCTCTCTGGTGACATTGATATTCTGTTCAGAAGAACACTGAGGAGGGGGAGGGCTGTGCAGAGATGTGTGTTAAATCTCAAATCCAAACAGGCAAAATGTGCAGTTTTGCCAGCTCTGGTGCAAAGCAATAACATGCACTTTTTCCTTGAGGTATTTTTGTAATTTTGCTATGAAAAAGGCAGTTTTAGTCAGCAAAACATGACTGATTTCCCCTTCCAGAGATCAGAGTAATGTATCTCACTATGGAGGTGGTACTGAAGGTCAAAGATGAGATAACATCTCCTGCATCACTTAATCTCCATCTAACTGGGAGCCACGTTACCCCAGAGCTCAGTGTCAGCTCGTGGAAAGGAAGGTACAAGTTGTCAGAACAATTATTACAGAATGTGCTTAATCAGATTCACAAAGCTGTTCTTTCTGGGTTAAATCATGTTAAGGACTTGATACTATTTCCAGTGAAGTCAATGCAAACCTCCCTTTGACTTCAATAAGAACAGATTTCCCCTCAGTGCAGCATTTGACTTCCCAAAAGACATGACAGAGAAGGAGTTTTCAGGAAGAGGAAGACAGAGGACAGGAATAATCCTTTTCATTTCTCTAGGCTTTCCACCCCCTAAACATACAGGGAGAAAAATAGACTTACTTAAAACAGGAGATGACCTGGCTGAAAGGAACAGATGCAAAAATATAAAGAAAATAAACAACAATATAGGTGCTAAAACACGGTTTAGGCAAAATCGGAAATTCTGCCAAGGTCTAAACCTAGTGATCCTTAAACATGGTATTACAGAGGCATGCTAGGATCAGGAGCTCTGAAAGCTCAGATCACTCCTCTGTGCACTTCCCCAAGTGCTTGCCAGTGCTGTTTTGGCTTGGGGGCTTAGGTAGCTAACTCCTGCCTAAAACCCACTGGGAATTTAAGATAGGTAGTGTGCTATATTAAACCCCCCAAAAGTCCCAATTTGTTCAATTTTTCTAAGTATGGGCAACTTACATTGACAGGATCAGATCTTAACAATGCACTTTTATTTACTTTAGGTTTTAAGCACAGTAAAGTGTAGTGCCTCTATCCACTGTTAATATACTATCCTAGCGATGGGTAACCATAGTGGGAGGAGAATTTTAGTGGCATCAGATTAAGCGTGTATGAGGATTTCTGGGAAATCTCAATTCTGGCCCCTGGGAGCTGCTGGAACCAGGTCTGTTCTGCAGTGGAACAGTGCCTCCCCTGAAGAGTCCTTGTCATCTCCTGTTTACAGCCACTCCTGGGGTGGCTTCCCCTTGGCTTTCTAAGGTATTGTATGGCTCTTGACCAAATGGAGATGATTTTTTTTATGTGCAGCTGAGTTGGTCAGCTGGGTAGGTTGGTCATTCCTGGCTTAGCTGTTTGCAGATTCACTTAGAAAGCAGGAGCCCTAAATCCCACCCTGAAGTGAGTGTGACACCTACTTTTATACAGAGTTATGCTTTTCATCCCATTTCTACACAGCACTTGTAGGGATCAGCCTATGGTTTAGGGCATTCGAGTGAGGAAAACCTCAGCCCTCTTTTCACCTTTTGTTGCCCAAGCCTGGGCAGGTCTCTGAGTTTTCAGGTGAATTCCCTAACTAAGCTGTTCTGTAAATGGTGGGTACAAGTTCTATAAATCACCTGGCTTCTAAAAGCAATGCAGTGAACTCTGCTCTTTGCAAGGGTACATGAAAGCAAACATTTCATGGACTCAGGTTTCCCTTGTTCAAGTGAAGTATGGGAGCTAAGATTCCCCTTGCTTAGTGTTTTTCAGGGATACCTGGTAATTTTGGGAGGCATCACATTGCACGGTATACTGCATAAATCCTTGTGTATACCAAATTGAATGTCAGTGCCTAAAAGACACTGCTGTGTCTCTTTTTATAGACACTGAAGTCCTATATTGGACCTAGGGCTATAACTTTGTTGTTTATTACAGTTAATGAATTTAAGTAGGACACCAGCTATATTAGCATACAGATTCTGCTGTGAATTTCAGAGGTTTGAATAAGTTTCAGAGAAGAAGCGAGAAGCGGGAAAAGCCCAACATGGTCCTGGTATCCATAACACCATTCTCTCCTTCTAGACGTGGGTGGGTGTTCTATGGTGGGAATAATAGTTATCACAGCACAAAGATGCTGTGAACCTGAAAGAGTAAATGTGTTAATATTAGACACATCATTCAGACCCTCAGGTGGAGACAGCTATGAAAGAGCAGAGTGTTAAAATAGCATCCTCCCTCAGTCCTATCATCTTTGTTTCTCATGTACTTCTTACTACACAAGTATAAACTATAACTGCCTGTCTCAGAGAAACTCAAACTAAAGGCGCAGTGCAGATGTACAGGTTTTCTCTAAGAGGTTACCAAATTAGTTTCATTTTTGGTGTGGCTCACCATCAAACATCTAGTAGCATCACAGCAAAAGATTTTGTTACCTAATGATTTTGTCAGGCATAGGAGAGATCGATTTCACCAGTGTCACTACAGTTTCCCGTCTCCAGCAACAGCTGATATTACTGCTGACTTCATCTACAGGTTGCTGTCCTTGCGTTTGATCTGGATATCATAAAAAGCTAGTTGACTAGTTTGACTAGTTTAGTCAACTCCTATACTTGCTTGAAAGTGAGCTACGTTGAGGACTAGATTCCTTCCAACAGGTCTGGCTTTACCACCACCTCAAGAAGCATAAGAAAAGGTGAAAGATGTTGTTGACAATAGATGTGGCTAGTGGACTGTTGCCTACATGTGGTCTCTCACTGACGACAATACCAGAACAAGAGAATCATCAAGATTTCTTTCTTAGAAATCCTCAGTGTAAACAAGACCTGACTGTGGATTTAGAGTGCTAAACTTACTATTTGACAAGTTAGATCCCAAAAGGATTATTTTTGTTACTACTAAGCTTGAATCTGATGTAGAATGAGGGCTGGATTTTTTTTTTCCTTGGTATTTTTAACTGCTCTTGAAAACATTTTGTTGAATAGTAGGAGTGGTTGGTACTTTTCCAATTTGGAACTGCTTAGCTCATGAGTTCATAAAACAACTGCTACAACTGAAAAGTACTGCAGCAGCACAGAAAAAAAAAAGATAAAGAAAACTCTGCAGACTTATAAACACATTATTTTCTCTTTCTAATTGAGGTCCAGATGTTCAAAAGAAAACACATGGACGGAAAAGAATTTTTGGTTTTACTTCTAAGCAAACCCAATACATTTTACTTCTTTCACTTGAAGAATTTTATAGAGCTCGGAATTTCTGTTTTATAGTTGTGTTATGTGATGCACACTAAGGGTTAGTGCTGCGTTTTAGGTTACAAAATCAGTGGCACAAAATAAGATGCATTTAGCTTCATCATCTCAACTATTTTCCCATAAGAATAAAATCATTGTGGTAAGGGAAGAATTTATGTATTGTCTACTCAGTGCTCTGCTTCCTTGTGAGAATCAACACAAAACAGAGATGCTTAATCTTTTAGACAGTGCTAGCCACAGAGTCCGTGATGGGACCATGCCAGTGCCTCATGCTGTAACTGCTCCTCAGCAATATGTCATACCCTTGCCTCACGATCTGGTGTACACATGTGCATGCCAGACATTTCATGAGTAGACATGCAACACCTTCCCTCTCATGATATTTTCCAAATCCATGAATGCCCGAATTATCATTTAACCAGCTGTGCGTATACCCACTGCTTCCAGTGCCACTGCTGGATGTGTAGGCTTATGGCAGAGGAGCAGTCTGGAAACTATATACAACAGGGATCAGGCACCATCTTACATGCCAAAGCTGAACTGCTCCTGACTCAAGATGCACAGATGTCTATTTCTACCCTAGAAAAACTGTTCAGTGCACAAACATTTTGGAATGGCATGTTCTGACTGTCACATCAGTTTAAGCAGATGTATTAGTTTCCACTTGTAGAACAAATGGACTTTTCTGATAAAAGATACAGTTACTTGATTTCAAAATCAATTTTATTGTGTGCTGAACAGGTGAATATCGGTCCATTCATTCATGAACTTCTGCATGGGAATGAGATTGTTTGTTCAGCAGAGATATCAAACTGTGGTGAACAGGTTGCTGCCGTTTTAGTGATGAACTTAATTGGCATCCAGTGACAATAAAATAACAGAGGGTACTGCAGGTCAAACTTCAACTCCATCGGCAGAGCTCTGTGGGGAAGCTTCCACAGTACCTGCTGCACTATTGTTCCCTCTATTCAGTACTATCAGCATCTCTCTTTCTGATGAGCACTAGGCTTTTTATTTTAAACCAAAAAACTCACAAGGGGTTCTATGTGCCAGGATGGTGTAATATATGATTTGCATAAGAAAGGATGAATAGACTCAAAATACCTCCTTGAAAAGCAAGGAGTGAAGTTTTCCTTTTAATGATAAAGAAAAAGTCTCATGTCACACTCTGTATCTCATTGTGAGTCTTCCACAAAATCATTTGATTAGAAAAGCAGAGGATAATTGGCATGACAAAAACAAGGACACAAGAAGTGAGGCATTATGTGCTGTTTCCATAAATATTACTGCTAATTGTGTCAATTAAATTATCTAATTAGTCTACAGTAAATCACTTGAACACACACTAGCACAAATTCAAAGCATATGTTTCTAGAGAGAAACTAATAGTTCCTAAAGGGTCAGAGTTTAGGAAAAGCCATCAGACATGGTATGAGCAAAGAGTAACTCTGATTTGAATTTTGTTAATAATCAAACATACCTAAGTAGTATGCAGGTCGTCCTGCTGCCTAGGAAATGATTTGATAATAAGCATTACATGTGGCCCGCCAAAATCAGACCTGGACGCATCCTGACTGTCCTAGGGAATAGCTCAAAGCCATGGCTGTATCCCAGCAGGGCTGACCCCACATTAAAAAGCCTCTGGGAAAGGCAGGATATGTGTGCCGGCCTGTGCTCTGCAAGCTTGGAGCAGGGCATGCCCACCTGCAACACACTGCATAGGCAGACCAGTAGAGGTGAAACCTGCACTAGTCAATTAAATGTTCCTAGGACCATGTTCTCATCCACTGAGACCAGGCGACAGGGAACAGCCCATGCCCACACCATTAAATTCTCTTGCAGCTCCAGGCAACACGTCCCCAGGTTAGAGTGCCTGTTGGGAAGGGTCCCGGCCCATACTGACTCCCAAATGCGCCCAGGAGTTTTTTAGGTGAGTGCTAGATCCCCCAGGCTAAAATTGCCTTGGGCTGTTCTCTTGCTTGGTCAGTTCATGCAGTCCTGGGGTTTTGCAGCACTTTTGATTTGCTTGGGCACAAGCGGTCATGATGTCTGTTTTACCCTCTATGTGATGCGCTCTTACAGCACCACCACCATTTTTATACAGAGAGCATAGGCAGATTGCAGACACTGGGATCATAGGTTTGACTGATCTAACAACTGAGTTCTTCTCCAAACTAAATCCTTTATCTATATATGATCTTTATCTGTGGCTATAAATAGAAGCCTTTAGCTAATGCCACTCTCATACTCTTCCTACATGCATACATGCCCCAAACTGGCAGGCCAATGATCGACTTTATTATCAAGATCTCACCTTAACCTTTGACAGATTAAGTAAGATGTGTTGCCATGTACAAAAAATAAGAATGGCCATAGAAGACTAAGGGCAATGAAAAAGTTGCATTCTGATGTTTGATACTTTCTGGAAATAGTTCTTTCCAATCATCAGTACAACACACAAAATAAACAAAGATTTTCCAAGGAGTAGTTAACCACAGAATCTTTTGGGAAATCAGTGTCTGGAGGAAGCTTCTGCAAAGTAACAAACAGGAGGCTGTCATTTTTCATTTGGCACCATTTGATGTCATTGTTCATTGATGTTTCATTTGTCACATTTCACATTTTTAATAAGAAATAAACTAAATTCTTATTTAGTTGTGGTTGTTGTGCGATAAAACCACCTGAAAAGCACAAACTCACACTTATGTTTTAAAGCTGACCAAATTAACCCCTTCATCTGTCAAGGCGCCTGCGTATGATATGCTCTACTGTTTTAAAATATAGTTAATCTTTTATATAAGCATGTCTGAATATAAACTCAAAAGCTGAATCTCCATAGAAGAGTATTTAGATTGTATCAAATGGTAATTGAGAGGATTTTTTAAGTGTAAAAGTGGAATATGAGTACCAAAATAATTTAGATTCCTTGGTCACAAATTAAATTTTTAATCAACTTTTCAAGATCCAAAAATGTCCCTGGTAGCTATAAGACCAAGTGTGAAAGAAAAATGTTAAAACACGTGAAAAGCAGCACTGAAAAGAAGTTTTTGATGACAGGAACTTTCGTCTTGCATTCAATAACTATCCACTGACCACCGAAAATTGTTACATACCCACCGTACAGAGAACTTATTACACTCTTCATAACTGAAATTACTTCCTCACTTAGCATCCTCAGTGGACACAGCAAAATTTTGGAATCAAATTTCATCTGGTTGGGTTTTTTGCCTCTGAGCCAATCACATTTCCCCTCCCCTTTGCCAGGCAGGGATATTTACAGTCTATAGCGATTCACAGCAAGTTTGTGAATTGTGCAAGGGGTTTCTGTAATTTTTCCAGCAAGCTGTAATTGTGTGTGTAAGTGCCTCTGTCTATAAGTGCAGGACACTAGTTCACAAAAATATCAGGGTCTAAATTAAGTGCTTATCTAACTTCTCATTATCTAGATGTCATAAAATTATATGAATTAAATAGTGATCAGGTTTTAGTTCGTGTTACTATTTTCCTTCTAACTGAAGATATTATATTATTTAATTAAACAGTTTTTCGGGAAGAAGGCATTTATTAAAACAATATTTGTAGATGTGCTTCCAAGGATTGGGTGTGTCTTGTAGAAAGAAAGAATGAAACTTCAGTAACTCTATTACCAGGGAAATGCCCTACACCTTCATCACGGTCAGTTCTCTCTGAACAGCAACAATAATGCTTTGTTTCCCTCTCAGTTATGTCATTATTGCAAAGCTTAATTTTTCATTTATTATTTTTACCTTGTTTCGGGAATTTGTAATTGTAACAATGGAAAAACGTATGCATCTTGTTTGTCCAGAACAAAGAAGAACGTAGACGTTTTACAGATGAGTCAATACTGAGGGTATCAGTTTTAGAAAGTAAGCCAAACCTTTATTAGCTTGATCAGCTTAGCTGCATGCTGCTCAGTCAAAAGTAGGGACGGCCACGGGACAGTGCTTGGACCCACAGCCTGGCAACATTCTGTTTTCTGCTACATCCTCCTCTACTTGACACTTGTTAAACTTCATCCAAAAGTCTGGTCCAGTACAGGAAAGACATCGATAAGCTGAAGCAAAGTCCACCAAGATGGTCAGGGCTGGAGCACTTAGCTGGTGAGAAGAGGCTGAGGGACCAAGAGGAGGGCAACCAAGATGACTGAGGGATTGGAGCATCTCCCTTATGAGGAAAGGCTGAGAGAGCTGGGACTCTTTAGCCTGGAGAAGAGAAGGCTGAGGGGAGACCTTATTACTGCTTACAAATATCTAAAGGGTGGGTTGGAGGAGGATGGAGCCAGACTCTTCTCGGTGGTTCCCAGTGACAGGACAAGGGGCAATGGACATAAGTTGGAACATAGGAAGTTCCATTCCAACACACGGAAAAACTTCTTTACGGTGAGGGTGACGGAGCACTGGCACAGGCTGCCCAGGGAGGTTGTGGAGTCCCCTTCTCTGGAGATTTTCAAGACCCGCCTGGATGCAGTCCTGAGTAATGTGCTCTAGGCAATCCTGCTTTGGCAGGGGAGTTGGACTAGATGATCTCTAGAGGTCCCTTCCAACTCTGAAATTCTGTGATTCTGTGACCAGGCCTGGTTCGGCCTGGGGTAGAGTCAGATTCAGAAGGACGTAATACCATCCCCCCAGCATCTGGGCGGGGGATGGGGGAGGGATGGGGCGGTCAGCAAAACGACAGTGTTGAGCTCTTCACTGTGGGGCTTGGCGGGAGGATGAGAGACAACATACCAAAGTTGAAAAAGGGCACTTGACTGGATATCAGGAAGCAGTTTTTCACCATGAGAACAGTCAAAAAGTGGGAACAGGTTGTGCAGTCCCCACACTCCAGGGTGTTCAAAACGTGACTGGATAAAGCCCTGAGCTACCTGAGCAGCTGACCCTGCTTTGAGCAGGAGATTGGAATAGAGATCACTCAAGGTCCCTTTCAACCTGAATGATTCTGTGGCCCTGTGATTCTATAATTGCAAATAAAAATGGTTTACATAAATGTATCTGTCAAAAATTGTCGAGGAGTGCCATTTGATTTAATACCTACCAGTTGACTCTTCACTTTTAACAGCTTAGGAGTTTTGCACAATGTACTGCAGTATGGATCACTGTTCATAAGAAATAGCTACCTCTTAAAAAAAAATGGTATCACTGTACCATACTAAGGCAATGTTATCACAACCAAAAGGGTATGCATTTTATACTGTGATATCTTGATGGAACATATGCTACCAACAAAACAAAGGTAGTTTTTGCCTTGATGTAGGTGACTACCTTTGATGTTACGATTAATTTGGGCTGAGCAAGATGCCTTATAATTAAAAACAAGTCTTTGCTTTGCCAGACCTCAGATTTCATATTGTTGTAAACATCCTTCTTGTGCTGATAAACATAGCTAGAGTTTCAAGTTAACTTTCCACTGAGGTGTAGGAAGACATTTCCTTCTCTCCTAGTTTCCTAAATGCATAGGTTAATTGGTTTTCACTGTGTGTTGAGCTATTTCAACGATGACCATATTTCCCTTACGCCGTGAGAAATTTGTGTCATGCCTCCAAAATATGGGTGATCCAAGCAAAACAATCAAGGAGGTTACACCTGGGGTTTGGGACCACTCTATCTCTCCCCATCCAATAGGGCTGTCTCCCTTCTAACACAGCAGCAGCTGCCAAATGCACCGGTTTCTGCATCTCCCACAGGGAGCTCTGGTGGACAGAAGGCAATGCTTCACTGTTTCTGCAGCGTCTGCTCATCCAGAAGTTGTTCTCATTTGCCTTTTGCAGAAAAAGCAGTGGGCTGTATTCATCTTGCAGGCCATGACTGGATCATACTACTTTCCTTTTGTGAAAAAGTCCCTTTGTACAAATGAAGAAAAAATATTTGGACAAAAAATTATATAGGCTAATATAGGCTTTCCCTTTCATTCTCAATTCTTCTTCCTCATACTATCTCAGTTAATAGATTACCAAGTAATCATAGAATCATAGAATCATAGAATGGTTTAGGTTGGAAAGGACCTTGAAGATCATCGAGTTCCAACCCCCCTGCCATAGGCAGGGACACCTCCCACTAGACCAGGTTGCCCAAGGCCACGTCCAGCCTGGCCTTGAACACCTCCAGGGATGAGGCCTCAACAACCTCTCTGGGCAACCTGTTCCAGTGCCTCACCACCCTCAAAGTGAAAAACTTCTTCCTAATGTTCAATCTAAACCTGCCCTCTTCCAGTTTGAAGCCATTCCCCCTCTTCCTATCACTACATGCCCTAGTAAAAAGTCCTTCCCCAGCTCTCCTGTAGGCCCCCTTCTGCTACTGAGTGCAAGACAGAGTTACTGGAAAGAGTACCACAAGCCTTGGTATCACAAGCAAACGCATATGGCTGTCTTTTAGAGACAGACAGACTATGCCCACAAATCTTGCACAGTTGTGATGCTGTGCAGAAAGTTCCTCAAACACAGCTGAACTGCATGTAACAAAGAAAAAGAACATCAAGGTCAGTAAAGACAGAGAAAGGAAGCCAGGGTATAAAAGAAGAAACATCTTGATTTTTCTTCTATGAGACTGACTTTTCCCTCTTTTCTATAGTTTTAAGATATTGAATGCCCCTGGCACATGACCTTTATCAGGTACATCATGAATCCATTTTGACTTTCTATTTTATTTAAAGGTAGATGTCATTGATTTTATTGACTACTCTGCTTCACAGCCAGTGCAGGTGTTCTAATGAAACTTAGCACAAGTGTTACAGTCTTTTAAAATTTGCTTTTTTTTTCTAACTACTGGTTTGCATAATTCAGAAATAATTAAGCATTCATGTAAAGGCATTTCACAAAGCAAGCTCAAATACAGTCATAAATATACATACAGGTTTTTTTTTTTCCTCTTGGAAGGAAACAAATAGTCTTACAGTGATGGATTTAATTTATTCATAATAATCACCAGAAATTTGCATATGATGAGCAAATTTTCCAAATGCAACGTGTTGCAAGAATTACACTATTTTTAAAATGAAATTGCTGGAGCTTTTAAACAAAGGAATTTTTTAATAGCAACTAAGAAGTATCTACTAAAAAAGAATATTGCTTTTCCTGAAGATCAGAAAGGACATTTGTACACTATAAGCTACAGAAACGTGTCCATTTTCTGAGAAGAAAAGGCTTTGTTTGCTGGGAACACTTGTTTAATATGGATCAAGGGATTATGTTGTCTTTACTTGCCCTTTAGCGTAAAGGTTCCAAATTCAAGTTTCACTCTTTCATGTGCTAAAATTTCTCCTCTATAGGTGGAAGAAATCCTGCTGATGAAGAAAATATACATTTCAGAAAATGTCTGAAAAGCTATGGGAAAAGTTTGGAACTACATACCACATAATATTATTCCAGACAAAAGTTAATTGTCTTCCTGAATGGCACTCAGTACTGGATTTGCTCAGGGAAGACCCATCCAAAGGGCTGCCTTCTAAAACAGTGGTTGAGTAGCCATTGATCACAAGAGGTGCAAAAGCAGCTCATCACACGTATGTGTGTGTTCTTATGGGTGTCTATGTGTTCGTAGTTTGCTTTGCTGTCATTCAGGACTACCCCTTTCTTACACTGGATTTTGCAGAAGAGTTAGAGGCCCCTGGCAGCTTCCTACTAGCTGCATGCTTCAATTAAGTTATGCCCATATGTGAGTGTCTCATACTGCTTCTGACCTCAGAGATCTGTGTGTGAGACGGTATATGCTTTGGAAGATGACTGGAAGGGTAGTGGTAGGACAAGAACTTTGGCATTAGTTTTTAGAGACTGCATAGATGTGCTAGGTGTAACTTAAAAGAAAAAAAAACAGATAGTTCCTTCCCCAAAGAGCTTATAGTCCAAATATAGGACAGTAATAAGGAAGGTGGGTAAGCAGGAGGTAAAAGGAAGATGATCACTATTAGGTGGAACTATCGTTATGGGGCTTTAAGTTCACTTCCTTCCTTAGCAATAGCTAAATATTTCAAATTCAAAGAAGAATTACAATACCACCATTGCCTATTCAAGTGTAGGAAAACAAGAGTTATTGTTAAGATCTTTTCAGTTCTGTATTCTGTAAAGTATTTGTTGTAAAGTTGGATTATTTTGAGGTTGGGTGACACATGAAATAAAATTAAGAAATGAGAGAGAAACTGTTTAAGTAATGAGTACAGAGAATGATAAAAAGTTTAAAAAGGAAAGGAAAAAGGAGAGTTGTGGGACAGCTGGGGGGAGAACACACAGAGAAATAAGTGGGAATAAAACACCTTTTGTGGCTGGAGCTCATTTGGCTATGTCTCTCTTCCATCCTGTTTACTAAGAACTGTTTCTGGAGCAGGATTTGCAATATGAGTCCGGTGTCCAGTATGCGAGAACTCCAGCTCCAAAACTTGGTATCTTCCTGTATCAGGGAGCTTGCAGGAATCTAATGGTTACATTTGGATCGCACTGATAAAATAGTGCATTACGCACCTATAATAATAGTAGTAGTAGCAATAATAACGATGAGGATGATGATGAAGAATGTAATGAGTGTATGTCATTAGTCCTGGCTGTATTACAGATTTGAGGTGACGCACTTGTTTTGAAGGCCTATTGCATTCTGCTAAGGTAACTTCTGCCTACAGCACATTTAGCCAATAGTGAAAAACTGTGTGTTGAAAAGCAAATACAATGCTTGTCATTGTTGGTAGAAGACACAGCTGTAGCTTCCCACTTATTAGGCTGAAAATGTATCCTGTACTGTATTGCTTTGGGCTTTGTCAGCATACACAGTGTGCATTTTTGATACAACACAGGCTGATCTAACCAGACACAATGTGACCCATGTAACAAACGGCACTAAAAAGAGATTTGCTTCTTTAATGGCTAAACCCAGGCAATTCCTTTGACAACAGCATTTGCAGCTGCCCTTTCATATTAAAGATAACTATGCTTATTAATAAGTACTTGACACTACATCCATATTGAATTTCTGCTTGTTTGTTCATTCAGAAACCAGAAACATCACCAACGTGATGTTTTGGAGACATTTGCAAGCTTCGTAGAACACCACACGTAACTCATACTCTGCCTATTGGGACCTACTGAAACACCACATCAGTTTTCAGACATGCAGTTATACTTTGTCCATTTTGTTCTCAGTAACAGCAGCATATTGTAGACATACACAGCCATTAAAATCAGGAATTGCTTTCTGCATACTGGAAAAAAAATGTTTATGTAGTTCTTTTTATGCAAAGGGAAAGAATGTCCTGACCTAGTCAATACATTTCTTTGGCATCAACGGTTCTAGTTACAGACCTGGCACTACAAAATGCAGCGCTGAACTGTGCTTATTGGACAACTTTTGCCAGTCCAGCCATCCACAGAGTCAGCGTTTCTCCTCTTGTAGAATAACTATGGTCACAGTACTGGAAATGAGAAGAACTTGCTCTCCTAGCTGTTCCCACTTGAGATAGTTGAGAAGATATTCTGCAGTGGCTCAGAGACAAATTAATATCCTTGACAACACCTCATATAGGGAAAGCTACTTTTAGATTTGCTTAGTCACAGCCAAAACTCTCAGTGCCTGCATGAGTTGACAAACAGGGGGCTAAAGTCTCCATGAGCCACCTGTAAGCCACGTAGCCGCTGCTGTCGGACAGAGCCAAAAGCCTAAGGAATGCTTATTATGCATAGAAGCACAATAGGAGACAGCAAGAGAAAAAAAAGGAGGAAAAAAAGTGGTGGCAGTTGATTCATGTACTGTTCCAGCTCCCGGGAATTTGCTGCTGACGCGATGCACCCAGCTGAAGGTACACTGAGGACAGCTTGCACCTTGCAGTAAGCATCCTGCCCACCTCTCTGGTGAGCCAGCCTTTCTCCTGCTCAGCCTACACACTGTATTTCGCAGACATTGTCCAAGGCTGCTTAAATCAAGGACAATTTTATTAAGCTGATAAATTACACTGGAAACAGAAGTTAGAAACCATTCATTTTTATTCTTGTCCAGGAGATGCTCTTGAATGTTTTGCTTTTGACCTTCTGTCTTGCAAATCAGGGAAACTTCTGAATTTTAGCAGGGTCTTGGGTGCCTGATTCTGAAAGGAAATATTGCCCTAGTATGCAGAAAATGTCAAAAGGCAGTCCTTGATTTTAAAATCAGGTACAGTCGTGGGTGACTTATGTTTTCATTTTATGGAAATTTATCATCCATAAAAGTGGGCTTAATAAGTCAACACAGACCATAAGCAAACAGTTTGTGGACATCCTTTTCTTAACACAGATTTGCAAAAACCACACAACCTGGGCAGGCAGTGAGGTATGAAGAACATTTCACTATGAGCTTCAGTGCTTCTTCCCTGCATCTCTTGCTATCAGCTCTGTTGCCATGCTGTAATCCTTCTTCCACAGTTCTTCAAATATTGCAGATACAACCTGGTATTTAACATACATTAAGACTGATATATTCACTCTTACCATCAGAGTCTTGTTATTTGTAATTGCTTAATACTGATATTAAAACAAGAAAGATTATCCATAGCAGAAACACAAAGTGATAATGTTCCTATAAACAACTATTGAGAGGAAAATGCTGTGTTTGAGGAGGATAAAGGGTTGGAATTGGGTCCTGAGTCCTGTATGGCTGAATAGCTTCTTCAAACAGTCACAGTAGCTTTAGTCAGTGAGGCACAGTTTAATATTGTCCCAGTTAAAGGGAAGTTTTCTGGTATGCTGGGGGAAAAAATGTTGTTTTGGGTAGAACATGCACTTTTCCCCTGAGGACAAAGTCATACATTAACTGTGTGATAAAACTCCAACAGAACATGCAAAGGTCATATTTAATGGACTGAAAAAAACCCCAAGGAATGTAAATTTTTGGGACTAGAGAAATAGGATTAAAAGCCACTGATGTATGTATATAGCCTTGCAGAGCTGTGCAGGCAAGAGGAAGCACTACGTGTTGGGACCTTGGTAATGTTTAGTCCTTCTGAACTTGGCCAGCACTACAGGGATGGAGTAAGCAGTGGAGAACATATACGTAAAGGAAATATTAATGCAGTGAAAATAGATGCTTTCCCAAATGTTTTGTATAGCCTATGTTTTCCAACCCTCAGCACTTCCTATGAACCAGAACATTTCTTATTCATTGAACTTCTAGTTGGAAAACACTGTAAGGCAATAACATTTGTTGCCCAGTTGCAAACCACATTACTGTGTCCACAAAGTTCAGAGTTTGGAAGGCAATTTGGAAGCCACTTAGCTATCATCATTTATCCTGTTCCCGCTGTCCGCTAACAGAGTTCTTGAGCCCTTTTAGAACTTTTTTGTTGTGTTTACAGTTTAAAAGTTTCCACGGTAGTTTATGCTTCCCAGTTTCAGATGTTTCTTCATTAGGATTGTGGTTTTAGTTGCATTCTTACCAAAGGGTAAGTATACAAGCCTGTGTTTGGAGTAATGCTAATGTTGTCAAAAGGCACATCTTTTTGGTAGTCCAGGCACAGTGAGTTCCCATGTACTTAAAATACACTGTCTGGACCCATTTTCTGTAACAGATCCATCTATTCAAAACACGTAGGCACAAGTTAGGCTTCTGGTTAGAAGATACATGTACACAAATTATACAGTTATTTCAGACTCAAGAAAATCACTAAGTATAATAAATCACAGAAAAGTTACGATAACAGGATAATACAGTTACTTGACTGAAGTTTAGCATATCTTTTCAGCCAACGTTGGTGGTTACATTAGATTTTGTTGATGAGGTTAAAGCAACTTTTATGGACTGGGTGGCAACCCAGTGCTCAAGTTTAGGAAAAAGTTCTACAAACAATTGAGTTTGTGGCACAGGGGCAGAGGCAAGAAGAAAGAGAGGGCAGTGCTGGGCTTGATTTATTTGTGAAAAAGAAAGGTAAGGAGAGGTAAGAGATAAGAAGGTGACAGGCCCAGTCCTCTTTCTTATATGGTGACATTCTGCATCTCAAAAAGTTAAAAAAACACCATATCATTAAAAAATACATGCATTTATATATGTATACTGACATATCTTTATATATGCATACAGTTGAAATCTACTTACATTTCTTTTTTAAAGAAGCGTCATTTGGTATTAGACCAGCAAAGACACATTGAACTGTAAAATGATGTAAATGTAACACTGCTCAGGATCTAAAAAGAAAATTGAAATATGTGAGAAACTACTGTGATTTTTAGCCATTCACGCTTTTGCACACATAATTCTACAGAAGAATGAGTGTTGTGCTCAGGCTAGTTTTCCCTCTCTCAGCTATTTGTACCACAGCAATCATAGTATCTAGGTGCCAGTTTTGACAAAGTTTCACTGGGAAAGAAACAGTTATTATAGGTTTCATTGTGAAATAACTGGTTATGTGTCAGCAGCTGCTGTAGAGAACGGCAAATACATCAGTGACTGTACAGAATGAGTGTTAGAGAGATTTGGAAACACATCACTGAATGCTGGAGAGACAACAGACACTGTAGAAAACCCTACTGTATTCCTACTCTGCAGAGGACATATTTCCCCAGGAAACACCTTTAGAGAGATCCTCAGGGGGCTAAGTTCGATACAAAGAAAACAGATTCCTGAAAACCAGAATCTTGGTATACTTTTATGTCTTTCAGAATACATGAAAATTAAGTATACCTCATTCAATTACCTTTGAAGGCTGTTATGGGTATTATAATCGATTCCCGAATTCTTGGAAAAACTCAAATTCAGATGACAATATTGATTTGGCAGAGACAACTACTGATATAATAGGCTGATGCAGCAATTAATATTTTAGCAGATTTATATACAAAAATAGTTGCATTGTTTTGTAGCTACCACTAGTGTAATCTGTCAGTTTGATACTGTAGTCATTCACTAAAGTAGGTAGTCATCTGATACTCGTGTTGGATCTTCTAAAAATGGATCATTAAATCAATTACCGGGTAGTACATACCACAATACTTACAAGTACAAGCTATATGGGTGTGTATATTTATAGTAACACCTTGGTACTTTAATTCATCTCTGGGAATTCATGTTTCTAGAATTTCACTGCTCATAGATACGTTAGGAAAGCAAGACGTGCATTTCTTCTTCTTGTGAAGAATATTATCCACTGTAATTACAAGTTATGCAATATAATATTTAATATACATCTTTAACATCCAGACCTCTTTCTACTGATGAACTCATTGAGGAAATAGTTTATTATCACACATATTTCTTCAAAATATAGTATTTAATTCTTCTAATAAAAAATACACATATTCTGACATGAAGTGTATACAAGGCAAAAGAAAAAGTTCTTATTCTTATCTAAGCCATCAGTTTGTGCCGTACCTGCATAGGCAGTATGCCATTGTCTCTGTGGCCATTAATCCTCTAGAGTATTTTAAGTAGCTGTTTTCTGTCATGGGCTGATTTTCAGAGTGAAAAAACCCACAAGCCATTGAAGTTTAAAGCAAAACTTCCACAGGTAATTTGAAAGGTCTGAGGAACAACAGCAGTGAAGATGTTCATGGTCTAGAACACCCTTGCAAGCCAGGGCACGTATTCAGAGCTTGATAATCAAGAAGTCTGACTGCCGAAGCCCTGGTGGTATCAGTGTGTCATTCAGCTATTTCTGTGAAAATTGTGTTGATGCAATTTTGCTTATATTCTGAGTAGTTCGGGGTAGCTTATCAACTACCGTGTGTTGCTTTTCACCTTCCTGATTATTCAGAGTTTTTAAAGACAAATGGCCAGATCACAATGGGATGTGTCTTTGGTTTTTTGGGGGTTTTTATTAGTTTGGTTGGTTGGTTTTTGGTTGGTTATTTTTTTTTATATTCAGGCCTTTCAAGGGACATTTTTACTGTTGCTCTGACATGATTTTCATACTTCTAAGCAATATCAGAAAAACGCTTGTAGTTTCTAAGCTATGTCTAGTGATGTCAATTTGGTGGATGTTCTTTATACTAAACACAAAGTGAAAATCAAGAAGAACTTTTCAGCCTGTAACTTCAGCTGTATGTGCTAAGTGTAATTTTGAATTATATGTTCATTCAAAACATTCAAAAACATTCAGAAAACATTCTTTATCTACAATATATGTCTCCATGTTTTTCTACATTGTTAACATCCATACTCATAAAAGCAGATATTTAGTGAAGTTTGGGCTTTCCAGTTCATAAATACCAAAAGAAAAAAAAAGGGGGGGGGGGGGAGAAAGAGAAAAAAAGAATAAAAACAACATAGAGGAAAAGTTAACTTTAACAATCATTCTTCTTTTCTGTTCACTTCAAATGTAGTTTCATTTTAAGTTTTGGGCACATGTTGGGGTCATTTCTTATTTTATCAAAACAGTTTTCCCATGTTAATTAAAATCAGTGGACTATGCAATTCTGTTAGATTGGAGGAAAGGAGAATTTGTTAATTTACATTTAAATAAAACTGATTTTCTGAACTTCTGATATAGTAACATTTTTAATATCTTGTGCTTCATATTATATTTATAAGTGGTACCACTGGAATTATGGGGAGTCTTGGCTCGCATTTCTGACTGTTATCCTTCATAATAGTAGTGCTTTTGTAGCCATGGTAGTCTAACAACAGAGTCAAGGAAAAGTTTACAGTTGGAGGTAATATTTTTTTATTAAATCTATTGGTATAACTGGATGAAGAGGCAATTTGAAGTAGACATTTTCTCAAAATATTGCCCATTTTTTCCAGCTGTTCCATTTGGTCTAATTGAAAATATCATTCATTACAGCTGAGAATATATTAATTCTGTTGTGATGCCCTGAGTGGCAACTTTCCTGCCTTGATATTTCATGATCATCAAAGACTTTGAAGTTAACTTCCTATTGATAGATTCCAAAGTAGTCAATAACTAAAGTGACCAGGAGCTTTTTTTTTCATTTGCTTTTTTTTTTTTTTCTTTTCTCTCTTTTTCTTTTTTCTTTACTACTTGTCACTAATCTTAGCTCTGGAATTCTAGGTTTCATTACTTGTATTTTAGTAGTCAGGGCATTCAAATATATGCAGCCAGATACCCTTTATAGTACAAACGAAGCAGTAAAGAACTTCAATTACCACCCGAACTACTTGTAATTAACAGGAATTCTCTGCAGTACAAAAAGATGTGAGATTTATTTACAACACTGGGAGACTATGAGGTATGTAGAGATGCACAAGAAGTTTACATTTGCTGCTTTTAGTATTCAAGTAAGAATCACTGGGCAAAGAAGCTTCCTTAATTATTTTCTATTTAAGAGTTCTTTTCTCATGGAAACCTGAAGAGTCTTCCTCATATTTAATTTTGTGCTGTGATATGTCCAAACAATTTCATTCTAACAATCCTTTTGGACTTACCACAGTTTCATGTTGAATAATGCTTAAGCTAGTTTGCAGCTGATAATGTATATTTATGGGTTCAGCATTAATATTGACTGGAAATGCTTCACTGATCTGAAGGTAGTGTAATATTTTTGAGAATACTTTTAGTTTAGATTCAGTTGCTGTCACTGAATATAGAATTAGAAAGAAACAGTTTTCCATCTGGTGAAAACAGAAGGATTTTGGAACATTTTCTAATTGAATTGTAATAGAAAGTAAAAAAGAAATTTTTTGACAAAATATAAATAGTTCTGAAATATTTTATTCAGTAACAGTTATTATCAATTGTTATACTGGATTTTCTAACATAAAAACATTGTTTTAAAACATGGAAAATCAAAATTCCTTTTTAAAAACTGTCAAAGTGAACTTTTTGACTATTTCAAAAAAATTTTTGAACCGTAGAAATTAATTCAAACTGACTTTTCAGTTAGGGCTGCCAGGCATACATTTTTACCTGACGTCCTGGAATATTTATCCAACAAAAAAGAATGTAGGTATTAGTTTGGTTTTCACAGAAATTCAAGTCAACTGCACACTTTGGCAATTTTTTTTATTGCAAGAGCCTATCAGACTTATTGTAGAATTGTTGTCTATCTTTGTAGTGAAAAGAGCAACTTTCTTGGAACTATTTCTCTGTACAAATATATAGGAATTCTTGCTTTTCCAGTGAAAAAGTTTTCATTTTGTCAAATTGCTATTTCTTGTTGGTGACAACATATACTAGATTTGCTAATGATACTGGAAGTGCCTTTTCTTTTCCATTCACAGCCTCCTTTGAAGAAATTAACCAATCTAGGGAAGTTGGTTGCTTGATTTTCTCATTGTTTGCTGTCAATGTGACTCTGAAGTCAGGTAGTAAAAAAAGAGACAATGAGTGCTTCATTTAACGCTATCAACATCAATTATACATGAGCTCTCTTTACCTAGGAAAGCTGAATGCTCAGACTTGATCTTAAACTCTGGTCCCAAGAGAACAGACAAACAGTCATTCTGCCTGGGATAATGATGTTCTATATAAAGCAACAAAATGCTGCCTGGATTTTCTTAACACTATATTGTACAAATTTAAATATGGCTCAGGTTCAGGGAGGTTTTTCAACCGTTTGGAAACACTTGAAGGTAGGTTTAGATACTCAGATTCTCCATGTTATGCCTTAGATTTGACAACTCCCAATAGCTTAGTGACAGTTCTGCATCTAAATGTTCTTGTATCATTCCCAAGCAATGCCTAGTGAAAGATGTGAAAGATGACATGCATTAAAAAAAAAAAAAAACACTAATTAAAAAAAATGAAAAAAGAAAGGAAAAAAAGACCTGAACTCTCTTTCTGTCTGTAGGAAGCAAAGAAAGAAAGAAAGAAAGAAAGAGATAAACTGAATTATTTCAATGCAAAAAAGGGAATAGCTCAGTTTTAAACATTTGGGGCCAGAAATCTAACCCTTAGATTTTAACCCCCTCTTTTTTGAAGCTGCTAAACTGTTACAGATGCAGCCATCCATACCCAAGATAAACTCAGTGATAGCTTTTGAAACTGAGAGAGTTATGTCCTTAGGTAAGGTTGACTTTTCTCTTTTTCTGCAAAACAGTTTGTAGTGAATTTAAATTTTCTCAGCTTGAAACTTACCGGAACATGGTGTCATCCCCAGTTACCGATCGATTTAATTATGCTCTGCAACAGAACTTGCCAATAAAACAAGGTGTGAGGTACTGTTACTGCAAGAAGCTTGGAAATTTCAGAGAGAAATGCAATGTACTTTAAGTTTCTATTCCCCACACGCTCATTACCTATTAATATTGGATGAAACTTCTTGTCAAATTCATTGTCATGAACAGTCTGTTTCCATGGGTTTAATATCAGGCAGTTATGTCTCATACGAAGTTAATGTTTGTCTATTAAAAGAGTTGTAGTACCTTAAAATTGATTCACATTTGTGTGTTGCAACTCTATGTATCTAACATCCTGCTGAACCTACCTGTGCATTCATGTGTGCAATATATTTTTGCCCCTTTAAGTAGGATTCTCACAGATATTGTGAACATTTTTTAGCTGAACATTATTTTCTTCTTTATTTATGAAACGCTAAATATTTGGGAGTTTTAAGAAACATTTTCCATTTCTCAATGTATTAGGGAAAAAAAAATTGGGGAGTTATTAAATTCTGAGTGTTACTGAATGTATATTTCAAAAAGGGAAGTGCAGAGCATGGCAGGACAACAAAGGTAAGAGCAGAGCAAGGTGAAACAAAGTAAAGAGAAACATCTGAAGTTTATTTATAATTGTAAACAGGAAATAAATGAGTAACACTGAAAATAGATAGATAAATTATCTGCCCGGCTACACAGAAAGGTATTGACAGTGCAGTATGGACACTTTATGTCTAGTATACTTCATTTTCCTCTGTCAAATCTAATCAATCATTTGTCAGTACCTGTGATACTGCATTTCAGAAATGCAAACTGAATATAGATAAATTCGCTATATACAAGAATACCATATATCAAAAGATGCACCTACATAGCATATTTAGAGAAATCACCAAAGCAGTGTCCTTCAGCCGGAAGGACAGTGACTAACATTAAAAATGTACCAAGACAGAAATAAGAATACTTGAGCTTGTAACTGACAAAATATTACCCCCAAAATGCCCTGTGTCATCAGTATAAGAATTTCACTCATTTCCTGAAGGTGTGAGTCCTGATCTTGCAGAAGCTTAAGTACATCCTCAGAGAAGTCCCACTAAGTAGGCAGTAAAACTGATTGTAGTTGAATGAATCCTTTTTTTAGCTGTTACAAATAAATAGGGCTGCCGTAGGAACACTATATCCATCATTGGTTTATTTTGATACAGCTAGTCAGGACAGATGAGGCTTAAAGGCTGAAAGTATCTAACTTGCAGTACTACCCAAGACCATTGTGAAGGTTTATATACTCCCTTTATATTGTACAAGAGAAATTATATGCCTTGAAACAGGAATGGGAAGATCAGGCTGCGGAGTGGAAGGCAAGCTAGGGGTCTTCTAGGAGAAACAGCGTTAAGAAGAAATGTCCTGAGGCTTTCATCCCTTCAGTTCCTGGAGTGACAGTTCCTTTCTCAGTGTCTGGGTTAAAACTTGTCAAAAATGTAGGAAAAAAAACAAATTTTGCCACTTCAGCATGAAAAGCCAAGTCAGGGTTGATTCCACTACAGAAATTAAAAGAGAAAGAAGAGCTGAAATAGAGGTGTCACACAGGGCAGTTTTCCCTTCTGTTGATTCCTGTTGGTGCTGGCAATGGGCAGTGGGGGATAATTCCTAGGACACAGATCAGAGACTGTCCCTCCTAGGGTAGTCCCTCTCTGTCCTCCCCCAGCTCTCTTCTTCTACAGTGGTAGCCACCTTCCCACACCCTCCAGCCCATCCAAGAGTGGCAGAAGCATGGCCCAGCCTAATTTTAAGGACTGGTGAAAAGCAAAGCACATCATAGAAGAGCTGTGAGCATTTTGTTGCTGTAGCAGTTGGTAATTAGACAATGGCTTATTACCTTATCCCTAGGACCCATGCAACCAGCATCCTCCGGGCACTCTCCTAAGAGAGGGCCTGTTATGTATGAAACATAGGAATGATTCTACCTTTAACTGAAACAAAATATATATATCACATTTGGTATTTCTATTTGTGATGGAAAAGCAAATCTTTAGTAATTTTTGAAGTACTCTGTTATTGGGTTACAGAATTGTGATTTGATGGCAAAAAAGTTAGCCACTTTTTTTTTACAAAGTTGACTTGAAACAGTTAAAAATTAATGTGACTTTTGGGCTTTAATTTTCAAACCAAAGAATCAGTTTCAAGACATCTGTAGCTATTTTAGTTGCTTTTTGTTAGTCCTTATATATCAGTAAATCTAGCAAGGAAAATAATTAAGTAAATCTGTTGTGTTTTCTCTCCTTTTCCTTTTTCTCTTACTAACATTGTTCTCAGTTATGTGACTATTAATTGGTGATTATAATTAAATTTTATGTTGACTAGTACAATTACTACTGCTATAGCTTACTTTATTTTTCAGATGTGCTCCCTTTATAAGTATGAGAGAACATGACAGAATTTTGAAAGAAAATGTGAAAGCCTAAGTGCTTTCTTTCACACATGTGGGTCTTTCTCCCTGTTTTTAAAAAGCGCACTGGGTTTTCTGAAATGTTCATTAAATTTCATTGTAGTAGAAAATACAAGTACTTGCTGGCTCAGGCAAATAATTTAAAATATGTACTAACTAAAATTTAAAACAGGAACAATTTCTTGTAACAATTCTGTTGAAGATGTGCAAAATGAATCATTGTGCTACAGTTCTCTTTTCTCCAAAAGAAATAAATGACATTGTAAGAGAAACATCTGTATTAACATATAACACTTATTTTGTTAAAAGGAACAGATAAAGGACCAAATATTCATGGTTACCTATCATGTTGAGGACAAAGGAGATTTTTTTCTTAAATAGCCACTTTTTCAAATGACTTGATTTTATTTAATATTTTTTTTTAATGCATAAACAAAAAAAAAGCTCAGGACAATTCTTCCACACCAGGAAATATTGAATTCCATTTTTTTTATGTAATTGTAATGCAAAAGTTACCCCATGACTGAAGCCAATCATAGTTTTTTCATGTATCTTTAACGTTTTCTTCTTGAAAATGAATTTATAACAATTTATCACAAATACTGCAATAATATTTCATACTTTTTATTGACAGTTTAATTCACTCTTACAGAAAAAATACATTAGGAACCAACAGTCTGGAATAGAAGTGGTCGGGTTTGTGGGTTTTTTTTTCGAAAACATATGTTAATCTTAATTAAATAAATTCAGTCAAGATGCACTGTTCTATATACTGCTCTACAGTACAGTATCCTAACACTTGATGTTTTCACAGGGATGAAAATCCTTGCTTTGGACTTCACAAAGACTGTTGTAATGTCCATTAGTTCTTTTTCAGTTGAAGTGTGACTTTTAGTCTCAGTAAAGAAAACAGGAAGGTTAAAATAAACAAATAGATCAGGATGACTAGATTGTACAGAAAAGTGCCAAGAGAAAGGAAGGGATTACAGTTTTTGTGCTTTTGAAAGTTACTAGATTACAGGGACTGGCAAACAGAATAATCATTTGCATAGGTATCTGACATATGATTATGCCTCAGATGATTTATGTAAGGCCTTGACAGGCTACAGTGATGAGCATGCTGGAAATACGATAGATGGATGAATGGAAGGTACTCAGTGAGGTGAATGTGAATTGGAAAGTCAATATCAATTTGAAAATCAATCAGCAAGAATAAGACTACTCAGTTTGTGTGCACAAAATACCACGCTAAGGGCCGTCTGTAAAAGCGAGGTGGATATTTCCGAATCCTACAAAAAATATTTTCTCCACCAGTGTTCAAATGTTTGCAGTAAAAGATGTGTGATTCAATTGTTTATAGCTCAGGAAATCACAATCTTTTCTGTAGCAGAACCTTCTCTCCCATTGCCAGGAGCCTGCCCGTCTATCTAGGATTTAGAGGAGACTCATTTCCCTTTCAGCAACATGAGAAGGGCAGGGTGGCTGTAACTCCCTGACCTCTGGCTGAGAACCCCACCGTAAGCCAATTCTTTAGATAGCTGTTTTGGTGGAGACACTTGGCTGCCCTCATCTCCGTGCCACTTTGAAAGGGTTAGCAGGAGAAAAAGCCCCATTGTTCTTATTCCAAATAACCCAAAACATATAAAGCACTCTCAAGAAACTGCACCTATTTATACAGAAAACTACTTAAGGGCAGTCATTGTCTCTTAGTGTTTTTGTACAGCCTCGTACAATAGGACCCCACTGACTGAAGCTTTTAAAATTACCTTTAATAGAATGCATCCATAAATATATTAAAGACCATTAGGGTTAAAAGCCAAGAGCTCTAAACTTAGGAAATGCCAGAATTAATGCTGATAGGACTTAATTTAGGATATACATCATCAGTTCATTGAACAGTACTATTTCTGATCGACTCCTAGCTTTGTGCATTGCTTGGGAAGGCTTATGCTCAGCAAATGAGAAACAGTTGAGTATTTCATTCTTCTCCCTTTGTTCAGGGTTTGGCACCGTGCTTTGTTTAGTACATACTATTTAACTGAGCCTCTGAATACAGAATTATTAATATTCTCATGAGTTTTCCTATGACACCTACTGCTATAGTACTTGAATCATTGAATCATAGAATCATAGAATGGTTTAGGTTGGAAGGGACCTTTAAGATCATCCAGTTCCAATCCCCCTGCCATGGGCAGGGACACCTCCCATTAGACTTGGTTGCTCAAAGCCCCGTCCAACCTGGCCTTGAACACTTCCCATTTAATAAGCAGGGAGGTAAGATATATGTCTACTTTTTTCAAAAGCTTACAGTCATTTTGGATGCCCAACTGAAGACGGCTTGATTTGTTAAAAAACTTACTGCATCGCAGCATTAATTATCCAAAGTACAACTTGTGTGCAATTCAATAACAGATGTAGGAACATAGCATTTCTAAGAGTCAGATATGAAATCTTTGTGGACACTAAAAAGAACATTCGTTTGAAAATCAATTTCTAGGTGACTTACCTAAGACTATGTTAGGGCATTCTCATAGAGATAGGGATAAATGCATTTCTCCTAGGCAGTTCTAGCTGTCTAAACCATAATTTGTACTTTCTTTTCCTAGAATTCTTTGCTTCATGTTTACACAATAAATAGGGGAAGAGTTCCTATAACAAAGCCCTACTCAGAATAATTCTAGCATATTCCAGGGAACAAAGGTAGAACTGTTAGGCTGAGGAGAAGAGGATGAGAAAATGAAGAAGTGCAAATACTATACTTCCAAGAGGAGCTTCATCAACTTCAGTATGCAGCAAAAAGAATGATAAAAAAGGAAATGATAAGCTTACAACGTCCATTATGTTTGTTGTAACAAATGATAAGTAAACAGAACTGGAATGAGAAGCATGCACAAAGAAGCTCACGGAAGTAGAAGGCTTTCTTGTCTTGCTACAAAAACACGAGGCATACATTCTTCACATTTTTAGTATGGAAAACATGCCACTTACCACTCCATATCTCCTGAACATCCATCTCACAGTCTTTGTATACTAAAATGGAATCTCCTTCCTAGGGACTTAGCGGTATTAAACACCTTTCTGGTTATAATTATCATTAACTTACTGTCTACACTATGTTGCTGGCATTCTCTGCATGCTGAAGAACAGATACACAAAGGTCTGTCACACCTGTTGATCACAGTGGTAAAAACATCCAAAGAGTAGCTAGGTGCTCTGTAGTTCACAATCTTACTTTGCTTTCTGTTCAGAGAGCCAGATACAAGCCCAATCTGGGCAGGAGGAGAAAGTGAGGAGTTGACCAGCCAGCTCACATTATAGCATTGACTATAAAGCTAACATGGTATCATGAGGGATATACTGTTAAGGTTTCCATATGACCTCTCTCCTTGGTAGACAAAAATTTTCATCTGGCTTCCCAATTTTAAGATACCTTTGCCATCTTTAATTCATCTCCTGTTTGTAGTTTAGATTTTTTCCTAAATCAAAATATTCCCAAAACATAAAGGCTTCCAAATGGAAATACTGTACATCTCTAAATGTCATCTTATTTTCATCTATCCTGCCAGACTCCAAGTTATGTAGTCTGATTTGAGTTATATCAATATGATACAATTTGGAATGCATGTGTGTAACTGTTTCACCAAAGCCACCTTAATTTGCACTGAGGGATTATGTCTAATGAGGTCACCAGATTCACTTGTATCTTTTACAATTTTAAATCGAGTTGCCAACGTTTACAGTTTCCCATGATTGAAATGTTTAACGTAAGTGCTAAAACTACAAAAGTGACTTCTTGAAGACTGCAAACAGTCTTAATGTAGTTCGCACTATAAATTACAAGTGGGCTATGCTAAAACTGTTCACGGAGGTAACCAACCCATATTCCATAAGAGGGGATCTTTCTTGTTTCAGTCACATTTTCTAAAAATTCAGTGTAATCTAAAGACTTAATGCTACCTACTGCGCTGGTTATTCTTCAAAGTTCCCTAGGGGCATCAATTTTTATGGAGTTAGTTTACAAAATCCCCAGATATTTTTGGAAAGTCTAAACCCTTTTTAACTCCTAATGTGTCCAAATAATCATTATTGCAGTAAGGTACTATGAAGGTTCTGCTCTCTTAAATTTGCAAAGCATCTAATTCAAGAAATGATGCTCACAAGTTGATTTTACTAAAATTCCCATGACAGATAATAGATAGATACAACCCAAGAATATGGGCTTGTTAGCTTCCTTCCTCTAGGTTATACTTCCCCAGACCATCTAAAGGTACTCTTTCTAATGCAGCCCCCAAAAGGCATTTTAACAGCTATAATGAAAAAGATGCTTTCTTGCTTTAATTAATACATGTGCATAATTTCAAAAACGACTTAGTTGTTGCTTTCATTAGTCTAATTTTTTCTGGTCATAGTGAACACTGCCTATGCAATTTTCCAATTAAAATTACAATTCTCTGACTGTAATTGAAGCTTTATCTACTGATCCATCAATTCAGTACAGAAAATGATCTGAATGTTACAGCTTGATTACTTTTTCCTAAATAGCCATCAAGGTTATATATTCTATTCTAAATATAACTGCACAAACCTATGTAAAAAAGATTTATTTATTATCCAAACAAAACATTAACCAATTACTCAGCAACACATACACAGAACCTCTCAAAAACTAGACCCGTTTTCCATCTTTAGAATGTGTACCTTAGATCCGTCTCTCAAATATGCCTCAAAGGGCAGTCCATGTTATTTTTTCCCCTTTTTTTCTCAGTTGACAATACATTGACAAGAAAGGTAAAATTACTTAGTTTTCTGAAATCAAAAATTTTATTCATAAATCCAGCTAGTCTAATCAGAGCCATTCTTTATTGTTTTTCATTTTTTTCTCCCCTCAAATTTACTAACACTTAGAAAAACATTCAAGCATTTAGTTTTTTCACAAAACTGGGAGTTATTGACCCCTTGCACTTATGTCTTTATCATTTGATGTACTACGTAACAGAGAAGCCAGAGTGCAAATAGCTCATCAGGGCTCGAGTCGCATCATAAAGCTGAAATACGCTCTTTGTTGCTTCAGTTTCTCAGCCCAAAACAACGTCTATTTATTTATTTATTATTGTGCACATAAACTTACAAAAGCAGGAACACATCTTTCCCTCACTGTAACTGCTAAAATGCCATTTGGGTGTTTTCATCAGAAAGAACACCTTTAGGTGATCTTGGAAACTGTACCCCAGAGGAAAGAAGCTAATAGCTCATACTATTAGTAGTACTAGTGTTTTGATACAATCACATTTCAGCATTCAAGACCCTCTGACAGGTACTGTAAATAGATTAATTTTTAAAGACTATGAAAAGTATGATAGGTATTCTCTGCAAAGAATTAGAATATAATAGATTATGAGGGAAATATGAATGAAAATAGGGAGTTTTTTAAAAGAATGGGTTAAACCCCAAAAGATAATGGTTCCATAATCATGAAGACCAATGTTTCATAATAGTTCATTAGTGAAATAGGTGAGACAGGAGTCAGAAGTGGAAACAAAAAAATACATATGATGGTATAGATTTTATTTTATTTTGTTTTTTTTGTTTTGTTTCGTTTTAATTTAATCTATTATTTTGTTTTCTATATATATAATGTATAAGATATGATACGTACATAAATATGATTTGATACATACATATATATGAGAAACAGAGAGGGAAAAATATAATAACCAGTACAACAAAAATTAAAAAGGATGAAATTCTGAAAAATGGCAAGGGAACGTAAGGATACTAGAATAATTCTGTGGCTGAGAGAACTACCAAAGAGCAATATCCATTGCAAGCTAAATATGACAAAATTATTAATAACAGTTATTCAGTAAATGAAAAAAGAATATATTAATTAAGTACCCCTCCCTACTTAGTATACTAACCGAGAAAGAAGTGAAATGAGAACATGAAATATAAACTAGCTCTGTAGTGACTGAGAAAGATGTCAGGCACTGTCTATTTTCAATTCACAAAGAGCAAAGTGGGGAAAGGAAGTGAGATTATGGTTCCAAACTCAGCAAAATGGCAATACTGAAACAAGATACTGTTGAAAAACTGAGACTCCCTGTTGTTTCCAGAGATTCTTCCAGAGTAACTTAAAACTGCTGTCTTACACAAGTCCAAGTAAAATTCTCGTCTTTGTGGCGGCAACAGAGCCTGGCTCCTGCTGAGAGGACCTGATGCCTGTATCTTGTCTCCCTGTGAGGCAGTGACTTCATTTCTCAGAAAAAATGTGAGAGTATATTTTACATTTTAGGATATAAAACTGGTGGAAAATCACAGCACTGCATACTGCTAAACTTCAAGCATCATCTACCATGAATAAATATATTCAATTAAGGTAATATTCAAGAGTCCTTAAAAATTGGCTGAGGAAATGTCTGTTCCTCTGATGTTCATTTTAATAAATCTCCAAACAAGAAAATTCCAGCAGCTTGAAGAAATGTTAATCTGCCATATTCAGTAGCTGGTAAGCCTTATATCAGTCCTAAGCAATAATGGAAATACTGGTATAAAATTCACTGATAAGGAATTCAGTGATAGACATACAATTAATGCCAGCCAAACTGGTTTTACATAAATTAGATCTAGTCAAATAAACCTGATTCTAATGTTTGATTAGATAACAAATTTGGCTAAAACGGTAAATGTGCAGATGTCATATATTCAGACCATGATAGGCATATGACACAGTGTGGCCCGGAACTCTGGTTAACATTACACAATTCCAGTAGATCACATAAGAAATTGATCCAACAGATGGATCTCAAGGGAGTACGTGTCAACTGGGAATGAGCACTGAATGTGTGTTTCCAGTAGAGCTCCATAGGGATTAGTTTATTTGACGTTCAACTTTCATGCAGCATTCTTAGCAATGGTCCAGAAATAAACAAAAATCATGGATAAAACTGATGGACGACACACAGTTTGGAGCAATGAGTAATAAAGATGAAGACATGGAAATGGTGTTGATGCGTGATTTCTGAGTAAGATGGGCCCACTTACAGACAACCAGATTCAACAGAATCAAATAAGAAGTCAAACACCTTGTTGCTACAGGAAATTTCAGTGCAGGAAATTTCTACGGAAGACAGGGTTGTATAATGAAAATCAAGATACCAGAGAGGATGTAAGAGCCATAGTGGACAAACAACTTAATGTCTCTTGTCAGTGAGATGCTGTGGCAAAAAGAATAATAGGAAAAGCAGAAGAAAGACATTGAAATTCTCTCCGTTATAAGATTTAGAGACATTCAATATGGGAATTCCATTCACAATTCTTATGCTCCCACTTTTTAAAATAATGGTGCAAAATTTAACCATTTGCACAGAATTTAGCGAAGTGACACAAAAAACTGTGTGAATGATGGAATTCCTAAAGCTTTTGAAAAGGAGACTTAAGTGCTTGTAAGAACAAGATGGAGATGTGAGCTCATTACAGTGTAGCTGTATCCAAGGGAAGTGAACAGCGTATGTCAACAGGTTCCTAAATTCAGTAGGTGAAGGCATGCGATTTTGTGATATCCAGAGCCAGTGCCTAGAAACAGAAACCATCCGAATTCAAATGAGAAACAAGGCAAAATATTTAACAGCTGGTGTAGGAATGATAGTTATAGATAGATTCTTAATAGGAATCTTGTTACTATGAATAACCTCTTTCTTGGTCCAATTCCATCTATTTTTCTTCCTTTTCTCCCTCCTCATCATTTGCTTGAAAGGCTGAAATGTTCCATCTGGGTATATAATCATGTATTTCCATCCTTGCTAAAATAACAGAAAACAAAGTTACCTAGAAAGCCAAATCAAACTAATCTTTAAGGTAAACAGCTGCAACTCAGATGTAAATATTGGAGTTAATGATGACAAACTTTTAAAACCAATAAGCAGTTTTAAACATATTGAAAAACATAAGCATGGGAATTCTGAACAGAATTAAGCAAGAACATGAATACTAGATGGACATTTTAGGATAGCAAGAGGGTAAAAATATCAACTTTTTATTAACTTATGTTAAAAAGGTGAGACAAAACTGTATTTCTACGGCACTATGAATTGTTTTAAAAGTGCTAGAGGAATTCTCCTTTTACAGATCCATTCTAGCTTCACCTCGTGGCTTTCTCTCTCTGTCAAATCTCGTCCTAAACCTAACCCCATCCTTAATGTAAATCTTAACCCTAAGCATAGACTGAGCCTTAGGCAAGGTCCCCATGCAAAATGTCTCACACTCAAGTTCTCTACGCCTTACACTTTCTTTTCATAACCCCTTTTCCAACCTCACTCCAACTGCACCTCTGGCTTTTGTCTCTCTCTCAATCCCAATACTAATTTAACTCTAACTTTAAATCAAAGGTATCCAAAAGCAAAGTCAGTACAAGGTGACACAAAATAACTCTTGAACACTCCTTATAATTCATATTTCAAAACCTTGCTCATAGATTTAGGGGGTTATTTTAGTATGGTTGCTATTTTAGATAACAGCTCCACACATCCTCAGGAAAATCTTTTATTTATTATTGCATTGCTTAGAGAATATGGTCAGGGTTTCAGACGCACTGTGACAGTCTTCTTCCAGTCTTAGAAGTGGCAATTACACAGATAGGTCATCTTTATATCCTGTGAATAATTAATCTCAAGCTACAAATCCATACTGAAACATTGACCGTGACTTCACGCAGAGCAATGGTCACTAGAAGCGACTCTTCAAAACAATATCATCACATGCCCTGGCATAGCATTTATTGTCAATCAGAGAGGTAATCCTTATTCAAGTGTTTACTAGTGAAAATACAGAAATCTTTCTCAGTTTGGGAGAAATTTTGTTCTGGAAAACTTGTATATTTTCTGGTCTTATCTTACTTTAAACATAAACATTGACTCCTCAAAAATTGCTGACAACAGCGAAGAGACCAGTGCTTTTCATGAGAACAAAGTCAGACCGGTGTTGGGTAAAGAAGGTTGGACAATTTTCAGACAAAATTTCTTCACACTGAATCTTCTTACCAAAGTCTTCCTGTTTCAGTCTTTAGCTGGAAAAGTTGTCTCACATTCCATATGCAATTTCTGCTCAGAGTGAATCAATTATCTCAAAAATTTTGTAATGAGAGGAATCACACTCGTGAGAAACTGAAGCTGCAGATCTCAGATCCTCATTTAATTATTGAAAAGAAGGCACTTGTGTTTATTCCCTACATATTAATGAATACCAGTGGCTATTCTGTGGTCCAGTGTGCCTTTTCTGTGTGGTTTGGTCTTTTTTTTTTTCTTTTTTTTTTGCAGCCTGTGACATGTATGATTTCTGAGATCTTCAGAATAGGACATACCTTGAAATAATCAGAATTTTAGTGGCCCAAAAAGAGCATCTTCCTGTCTCATTTTCATTATGAATTATGTTTGAAAATCACTCTCAATTTTTCACAGAACAAAAAATGAACACTTAAAAATCTGTAATATTTTTTTCATCTGCACAGAAAGTGTTTTCTGCCTTTTTTTTTTCTTCGCATGCTGTTGAATCCATTCTTCCTAGACGATGTATGTTGGCTCTTTCCCATTTAGTATCTGTTATGCTACATTTTTTGGCCTATATTTGATGTGATGAACAGCAGTTGAATGAGGCATAATTATAAAGGATTCTATGCCTGTTGTTTAAAATAGAACTATTTCCATGACCATGTATCCTGGAGAACTAGAAACCAAGAATGAGGGTAAGCCTGACTTAAACTGGCTGCTGCTTGGTGTCTGCTTTAGGATGAACAGAGTCACTCTTCGTGCTCCGACACACACAAAGACCAGAGGCACCATCCAACTGCCAGCTGAAATGCCTTACAGGATTTGATATGGGGATGACAGAGATGACACAGGAGATGATAGTTTCATAGCTCTGAGACTGTAGGATTTGAATGTGTGGTGGGATACCCTGGGCTGCCTCTATTGGCGCTAGATCACTATGTTTAAGCAACTGAGCTGAGCCCTAGATCTCCATTAATTCCATCAACTGAAAATCAATCACTTACTGCACATGTGGATACTTACCAAAAGACAGCTACATTTAAGAGTCTTAATCTGGAAATGAATACCAATTCAAACTGCTGTTACCATGAAATCACTAGCCTGTTCAGAATAAATGTGTAGAAGGTGAAAACATTTTGATACATACAAATTCCTTCAATGGTTCCCAAAATCTTTATGTATGGAGTCAGAGACTGGGAGTAAGGTAGAAGATTAACTGTCTGAGCTACATCTGTAGGTGAAGTCTTATCCAGGTCTTGCAGACCTGAGGCTGAGCTCCTGGTGAAAATGGAACCCTCATAGAATAAGCCTGCCTATCTGTGTCAAGGACCTAATGAGCATTCACAAGTGGATATTTCAGAGGGAAAATCCCCCCCTGTTTGAGGAGAGGTCAGACATGTGATAAGAACCTCAGAAAGTATGCCTTGGTGTTCGTATTCCCACCAACAGACAGCGAGTCTTTGCTTCTAGAACTGTGCTAGGATGCTTTAGTGAAATTCTTGCACACACACACACAAAAAAAAAAAAATATTATTTGTCCATTCCATTTCATTCTGAGAAATTATAGAACTTTTTTTTTTTCCAGAAAAAAATCAATGAAGAGAAGGAAAAGAAAACAGAGTTTTACAGTGACAGGCTTTAAAGAAATACAGCCATCAGTATATCCATGTACTTCATAAAAAAGAGTGAAATGCGTTAAAAGCTATTGAGAAAGGGAATGTTGGGATACAATCCCATTTTTACAAGTCTCTTTCATTCTAAAGTTACTGTGCAGAAGAGAAAACAATACACAGGAGTTCCTATTTGCTGTTCTGGTGTTAGCACATTCACAGAACTATATTTAAAACTCATTATTTTCTGTTCCACACAGATAATGGTACTATGCAATTGCTTTTCTAAGCATTGCAGCTACAGACAAGCTTCAGTTCTGTTACACAATTCTCTATTTCATGGTTCTTCTTGAAACATCAACTCAGGGAGTCATGAATTTGGGAAAATTGCCACTACCTTTGAATCAGCATCATATCCTTTATAAAAATAGGCGAGTGGACAGAACTGTCCACTAACTAAGCTGCCATTGTTGAAGAGAATGGTTTGAAAAGCCTTCTAGCAATTGCAACACTGCAATTGCTAAAAAATAAGACTATAAAACATCTTGTGATTGTTTAAGGCTGAGACCTGAATTGGGACACACATGAGGCATTTAGGTATTGTAGAAATTGTGCTTGAGACTTGCAATATTGAGTTTTTAATAGTGTTTTCTGTAGGCTTAATAATTCCAAATGAATTAATTAGGAGTATCACAGATCAATTAGTAGAAAGCTAGTTGAAAATCAAGCAGATTCTTTATAGATCTACACTGGGAAAACCTATACCTATATTTAAAAGCATTTTTCAAATAAAATCCAGTTACTTTTGTGTGTGCACATTGCAGAATAATTGGACATCGATAATGAACACATTTCCAAATATTTTATGTATTAGAACACTTTAGTGAGTGTGTGAAAAAACTCAGTTTTTGATTTTTTTTTGTCCTTCAAGAAAAGAACTAAGACCAACAGTACAAAACAGATTTTAAATTGTCATGTAAGAATATGACAAAATAAGTTTTAATAGTAATGATGACAGCATAAGAATTTTAGATTACTCTGGTCCTGGTCCAAAATTCATTGGAAAGAAATGTAAACCTTGCATTAATTCTTGTGGTTTTTTTGCCAAGGTCATAATGAGCAGGAGAAAATATTTTTTATAACATTAAAAATAGAAGAGGTAGAAGAAGCTCAGAGGTTTATTTCCACAGTAAAGAGAAACAAAGGACACAACACAGGAATTCTTCAGAGAAATGTTGCTACCATAACTACCAAGCACAGTATGCACACAAAAGCAAAATGACTTGGGATGACACATCTGTGGAAGTAGCATTTCTGAGATATCATTACTCATGTCACCTGTATTTTTATTAAAATCTTAGCTTGAATGCATTTGTGAAAACTGTGAAATAAAGTTAATATTCTGGCAGCTCTAAAAAAACCTCACCTAATGTCTAGTTTCTAGTAATTTAAGAATACCAGCATAAGAAACAGATGGCAAAATAGCTCAATATCCTTTGGAAAAGCTTCCATTAGCATTAAAAGCTACACCTGCTGAAATGTGTGATCTTACTTTAAATGTAGAAAAGCATTAATAGGAATGTACAGCAGTGTGGTTATATCTCTTAATTGGTATACCCTAGTGGAAACAAACATGCTAATTAAGCGATCATCCTGATTATAAGAGCCTGATAGGAATACACAGTGCTGGGAGACATTCATTTCTATTTCAGCAATCGCTTTAAAAATAATCATAGTAAGAGGCTTGAAATATTTAAATTATATAAAGGTAAGTGACTCATTAGAGAGCACAGAATGAACATAAAGGGAAAAAGATTGCAGAAAGAGAAATTTGTGACACAGAACAAAGTTACAGCTTCAGTTTCCTCTATAAAGTATTGTGGACAGTACCAAACAGTCACTTTGATTTGAATAGGTTTCTCATTTTTCTACTCATTAGACAGTGAAATTCATTACATTCAATGTATTTTCTGAACCCATTTGTTTTAAGGTTTTACTTTAATCCAGGTGTCAATCTAGAAATTAATTTCAAAGTTCTTGTTCAAAGTCCCTACTGCGACATCAATCCGGAACTCTTGGTTTAAATTTTTCTTGTGCTCCTTTGGGGTTTTGCAATAACAATGAAATTTGCCTCCATTCTCAAACATGCTCCAGTCACACTGGAAACATTTCTTCGATTTTATAAGGCTGGTACTGTCACACTCAAGGTAGCTGGTGGTCACAGCTGAATGAGAGAGGTGTTACGGCTTCCAGACCCCTGGACTTTAAAGACAGCAGATGCTGACAGCAAAATAAGTGTTTGAGTCCTTGACAACTTCTGGTCTATTTGTGACTCTAAAGAGACAGAGGTAAAAAAAAAAAACAAACAACCAATAATTGGAAGTAGGGAATGGGGATAGAAACCAAAATGCTGAGTATCTTCTCAGAGAAAGCCTTTTTTGTGGAACTATGGACCATTTACCTTGTTGCTCTGTACAACTACCTGAAAAGAGGTTATAGAGAGGTGGGGATTGACCTCTCCTCGCTAGTAACAAGTGATAGGACAAGAAGAAATGGCCTCAAGTTAGGCCAGGGTAGGTTTAGATTGGATATTAGGAAGAAGTTCTTCACAGAAAGGGTTGTTAAGCATTGGAACAGGCTGCCCAGGGAAGTGGTGGAGTCACCATCCCTGAAGGTATTTAAAAGACAGGTAGACGTGGGGCTGGGAGACTTGGTTTAGTGGTGGTTTTTGGCAGTGTTAGGTTTATGGTTGGACTTGATGATCTTAAAGGTCCCTTCCAACCTAGACAATCCTATAATTCTATGATTCTATTCCCTCTAGTCAAATCCAATGAGGGCTAACAACGACAAATGTTTCCTTTGACTGAAGTGTGTGCTTTGATTTGAACCATATGGTTGAGGACAACAAGATCAACATTTACCTTATTCTTACAATAGCATGTCTAAATGTACAGAATAGATGACAGAAGCCTACAGGAAATTAGAAATGCTGTCACAGGATCATATAGCATATGGAATGAGGACTGAAACAGAGGATTACTTCACATGATGCAGTAGGATCTCCATTTGGAGATATACTTGTTCCTCGAAGAAAAAGGAAAAAGAGTGAAACAAAACGTATAGTTGTAGCTAATTTTTAATTAAGAGCCTATGAAATTCAGTATTTTGTAGGAGGCTGAACATACTACCACAAATTTAGTCTTAAACTCACATAGAACCAAGAGAAAGAGGAAGTTTCTGCAATGTTACTAACAATATTAAATCACCTGTTATTAAAAAAATTCCAGCAGCTCGCACAACATAACATTTCTGATAGCAGTTCTATTCGTTTTTTATAAGTAGAGGAAAATAAGTACAGCTCTGCTTAGCCTTTTCTCTGTTATGTGTCAACAAATAATAAAAAGAATTGTATTTATATCCAATACCTCACAAAACACTTAGCACTTACCTTTGTGGTCACGAGCAATAGAATTTCTCATTAACTGGCATAAAATAATACCCTTTTCTTTTTTTTCAAGTTGAATGAATAGAGGAAGGCTCTAAGAATCCCAACACTTTTCTTTGGCAGCTCCTTTCCAGTCCTACTCCAGCTGCACCCTGGGCTTTATAACTATGCGTCTCAACCCTCCCCCCAACGCTTTCCTGAACTGTAGGAAATCCACTCAGTACCGCCTGAGCTTTTGAGAATCTGCTGGAAGCTTCTTCTTTAAGATTGCAGGTATAATTTACTATAAAATGAGATCTGAGTCTTTATATTTCTACTTAATTCATCTGGTATTTCTATTTATTTTAAAGGAAGTGGCAATAGACGAAAACACAAAGAGAATCTTACTGTTTGGTTGCCAGGATAGGCATATAGAATACAAGATACACTATGTATGACATTGCAGAGTTAAGGGATTACTTGAGTAAAAGGGTGAAAGATCTCTGAACACAAAATAGTTTCTGACCCACCAGAATTAAAGAGAGTCGGGTAATATAATTGCAGAACAGAAAAGAAGCTCCCTGCTACCCTTGTTTTGAAATTGCATATCAGACCCAAAGAAGTCCATGATAGTTTTGAGGTTCCTTTTCTGAACTTCATGTCTGAAATCTCCCTGTCAAATTTTTGCCTGTTTTCCTTAAGAAGTGTTCAGAACACTGAGTGATCAAATTCCGTCAGTCGTTCTTAATGTGGTTTGTGATCCCTTGACTTTACAGCATATATAGGTATAAATGCAGATGTGTGTTTGTTGCTTTTTAAATATACGTATACTTATACATATCCACATGTATGTATATATATAGGTATATGTATCTATAGAAAGTTGAAGCCTGAGAAGTTAATGAATATACCACACCTACAATTTAGGCGTACTAAGCCACACAGTGCAGGAAAGTAAAAGTCCTACAACTGCCTCTGTGCTGACAGCTTGTGCGTATCATTCCAGCCTGTTGCAATGTAAAATGCCTGACTCTTTCAGCATACCTAAAAGACAAGGTTTACAATGAAAACACCGCAGACCTTTGGTACATGTGTCGGTAGCGAGACAACAGGGCACTTGCTGTAATAAGAAAACCAATTGAAGAGACTCCTTGTACAGCTGAGTGGCGGCACTAGAATTTTCAGTGCTCAGATGTAATTAGAAAACAGCTGTGAAGGAAAATCAATTGTTCCTGGTCGTCAATGGCTAATTTTCCACAATCAGAATAAAGAATGCAATATGACATCTTTGAAATGAGCAAGTAATTGTTTCTCCTTTGTTTATTGTTTTAACATTTCTCCATTTATTTGTGCTAGCTACCCTTTATTTGCTTCAGGACTACTCTTAGATTCTCCTAATTATATTTAAACCCTGTTTAGCTGTAAAAAACAGTCTTTTACAGAGTTCTTTGAGGTGATGATTTGTGATTCATGAAGGAAGAGTTGAACAAATGCTTATAAATTACTCTGTGACGGTTTCGTAACAGAAGACTTGTTAAATGAAAAAAGTTGAATCCAACCAACAAAATTGCACACTGATTAATATTAATAAGTATTTGACCCATCAGAGGACTAAAGTCTTCAGATTCTTTGTCTTGAGCTTCGAAGTGCCTTTGAGATACACCTGTATTCTAATATGCTCCTTTTCTTTTTGTTGACATTACCGTGCAAAGGGTAGGAGGTGAAGAGAATTGTGTCCATCATGTAGTGAGAGTAACAGATTGCAGGAGGAACCTCTGCAATTCAAATAATGAGCTCAAATTACAATGAGTTTGAATTCTGGCAAGAAAATATGAGTTTCAAGTTATTATTATTATTTGTATTATACCAGTGCTGTTAATATTGATTTAATCTTACACAGTGACAGAAATTGAAATGCCAGGAGTGATAGCTGTGCTGAACTGTTTTGAGCATGTAAAATGGTGTGGTGTTCGATTAAATCACCCTTGTTTCATTTGTTTATCTTATGCTGCACTGTAAATTTAATCTCTTGTTACGTGATTTGGATCCTAATTTACATGGGGTTCGCGGCGGGAAAGCAAAGCACCCGTATTTGCAGCAATATTCCCTGTGACCCCCTGTTGGTTTGAGGGAAGGGTCACTCAGAGGGAGAAATGCTGCGGTGAGTGTGCATTACAGAAGCCTACACAGCTCTTCAGGGCAAAAACCGCCCCTGCTGCTGCTGTGTGTCTGTACGGTGCTTAGCCCAACGAGGACCTGATCAATAGTTTGAACCCCGAGGAGCTACTTCCGTGCAGCCGACTATGGAGACACCGTGTTAACAGCTCTTTGGGAGCGGTCCAGGAGCGATACCGTGCCCACTGCGCTGTGCTGCTGTCGCAAAGGCTTCCTGCTCTGGCAGGGGGAGCATCTGCCGGCGCCGGAGCACTGGTTTTCGGCGTTATCACCCAGCTGTATGCTGTAAAACTGCACTCGCCTCTGGAGGGTGAGCCGAGGCACAGGCTCATGCAGCAAGCGTGTCTTAATCACATATTTAACTCTCGTCCTAAGTCATTAGGGCTGCTGTACAGACCGAGGGCTGCGGTTCTGCCTTCAGCCCTGAAGTCAGATGCCAGGGCCCCAGAGCGGGACCTATTTTGTGTCACTATTTTTAAATTAGCTTGTTCATTTAATGGCTGTAGACAAGATTCTGCTAAATACAGACATTCTGAAAAAGATACTTAACTACAAAGGTGTTAAAACCACCTTGTAGAATAATAGTAAGGAGCTGCAACTGCCGTATTTCTTTGGGAAAAAAGCAAAATGTTTCACAGCTTCCAAACTAGTCTGCCAGAAAATTTCCTATTCATGGCTTTGGGCTCCATATAGGAAATATTTTTGTAACGTCATTCATTTAAACAGTATATTGCTTCAGAATTTTGGGATAGCAAAATCTAGAGAGATGCTTAGAATCCAGACAAAATCATAAAATATTTTCAGAGTATTACTCAGGACAGATATATCGCCATACGTAATTTTCTACCTAGGAGTTTTAAGAGACTATCTTTCCTTGGCAGGATGCATAGAAATCAATGAAATAAATCTGAGGCACAATCCATTCATTTACTCGAAATAGTGGGACTGACTTTAGAGAGCACATTAAACACTGGCAGTGGAGTTACTTTTTGGATAAAAGCTCTAAATGTTGACTCTCCAACTTGCGGCAGTTTTACATCACTGGTCATTCTGTAATTGTGATAAGGTTTCTCCTAGTTTACATCAACATAGACGAAATGAAAATAAGGGTCAAATGGTTTCACAGACTGAGTAATTTATTTCCCTGTAGCAGCCTCATAGTCAGACTGGGCAGACAGAGACCAAAGGTTGCATCATCCAGCAGTTCAGTAACCTCCCTTAAACGAATCTGGTGATCTCAGTCCTGTTCCCAGGGGATAAATGTTTCCTGACAATAAGTAAGCAAACAAACAAATAAATAAATAAAGAAGTGCCATCACTACTGGCACTCTTGCTGAGAAGTCTCTATAAAGGGGTCAAACAGTAAGGCCGAGGGCTGAAGGGACACGGAGAACAAGCTATTATACCTTCTAGGCAGTTTCTCAAGTTGAGGATAGTTAATGAGGCAGCTGTGTGGCAGGGAAGGTGATGGAGTTGCCCACAATTCCATCTCTATCACCAACAACTTTTTATAGACATTGAATTTGCATGGAAATCCTTTTCAAGCTGAAAACTGTGCAGAAAGATAATTTTTTAAAAATAAGTAAAAATAGCTATTTGAACTGCTTAGTATGAGAAGAGTAAATTGTTCACCTCATTGGCAAACTATGGACTAGAGTGAAGGTTAAAAACCCAGAGAGGACATTATTTGCAGGAACAACAGTGGCTTTGGGCATGTGAACAGGTGATGAGAGGTGGCAGAAAGTGGTTCTGATCTGTAGAATTTGAAAGAGAATTTATTAAGACAGTGTTTTGCGATTTAAAAAAAAAAAATTTAGAATAAATATGCAACAGAAGAGGGTAAGAAAGAAGAAATGCTGTCCTGATGGCTTCCAGTGAGAGGTGCAAAGAAAGGAAAGGGTTCAAGAAGGTATGATGCGGGATGAAACATTTAGAATTGGAACAAAGAGCAGAAAAGGTAGGATCTAAGAGGCAACAGAAGTCACCTGGAAATATAAAAGTTTGGATGGGTTAAATAAAAGGAAGGTTATTGAGCCAAGCAAGATTTTAAATAAAATGCAGCATCTCTTAACTTTAACATTTTCCTTGATCTTTACATTCCACAGCACTGCTTTATTTCCAACATTAGCACAGCTAATGTATCTAACTAAAAAGACATGTTACTGCCTGTCATACAATTAGTAGCGCAGGGGGAGGGGTACTAACGGTTGAGCAACAAAGTTTGAAAAATATTGACATTCTAGAACAGAGGTCCAGCCCCAAACTTCTCCAGATTCACCCATGTTACCTCTTTCTTCTTCTTGCTATGTGTTTTCGACCTCTGAGCCTTTTGCAGGTGACAGCATTAAGATTCCAGAAGGCACAGGAGGACATTGAAATTCCCTGCAAGCTCTGAATCTCTCTCCATTGATCAGTGTGTCAATCCATGATGCAGTCATGCACAGATGTTACACAACAACAACAGCGGGTTACAGAGCTCTAAAAATATTTGGATTTAATTGGAAAAAAAAAAGGTAAATGTTTTAAGCCCTTTATTTAATGCCACAGCTTCCTCTTTGGCATAAAGCAGTGGCTGTTGTAGCTAGAAGGTGGCTTATTCTTTTTGGAGACTATAGTTGATTCACAGAGAATTTGAAAGGGGCAAAAAAAGGAGCAGAAAACATGGCATCTGAAAAATAGTGTAGACAGAAGAAGAAGGGGGAAAGCAGACACTTGAGAAATTTTTCAAGCATGATTCTTTGTCTTCTTGAACTCTGATTTAAAGGTTGCTTAGCAACAGTGGCAGTAACAGCTGGGACACCCTTGATCTTGTTGTGTAAACTATTAAAAATAGGTGATGGAAAGTGGCACCATGGAAACAATGACAATTCTGAAGCAGGTGTCTGCAGTGCTGCTTTTCAGCTTAATGTCAGAGGTGTAAATTACAGAATTACTTTCTCCCTTTAATCTGAATTTTTAGGAAGGGTGGAATCTTTATATCCCCAAATTAAATAAGACTGAAGATAGCATTATCCCATTGTGTGGCACTGACTTCTGATTACTGCTTTGTATAATTTCTTGCCAGAACCTTTAGAGGATCTTCATTTCCAGAGACTGAGGTCATTTCACTCCACTGAATTACTGAAACAGTCCTTCAGAAAGGGGCATAACTGGTATGTACCGTATTAACCTCAGCTATGAAAGAATCATAACCTTGATTTCAGCTGGACAGTTTAGCTAAAGCCTCACCCCGAATTACTATTATTAAAATCATAGTCTGAAAATGCTTACCTTTTACAGGGCTAATAATCATAGCTAGGATTAATAAACATAGACAATGGAATCAGCAATGCTCATTCTGAAAACATTTAGAGACCCAGGGTCAAGATTTTTTTAATATGAGTAGTAAATCTAGGGCATGCAGAAGAGGACCAATTCTCAGAAACCGTAATTGTCTGCCCTTTCAAACAGGCTCTTTTAAGGCTCTTAAATTCAATGTCCACGTTAGAGCAGGCAAAATTTCTTTAAAAATGTGGGACAATATCTTTTATTAGCCTAAGATTATTGAAGGTGAATAAAACACTCTGTTTTATTGGTGACATTTTTATGCATTATTAACTTAAAATGTTACAAAAGAGAAAAATTTTCTGTGGCCCATGTCATAGTTGTTTTTCACATAGATTTTTTTTTTTAAGTTGTAAGTTAGTGTAAGTGTAGTTAGAAGTAAACAGAGTCAAACATTCAAAAAAAGACTCGGAGGTCTATGTTATTTTGACATCTCTGTCCGTATTCTGTCGTGGGGTTACTTGCATTCTGATTGACTAATAATTACCAATTGCACAACTGAAACAAATAACTATCTGGAAAAAAGGCATAAGAAATTTTCTATCTGGCCACTAAAACTGTAGCTATGAATCTAAATACCAACTGCTTAGGACATTCTGACTGACTGAAACAACTTCATCTCTCTACTCTAACAACTTTGAAGAATTCAGCTTAATTTTTTAACACTGCTTATGAAGTTGAAAACTACTGTCTCCTCTGAACATCTTTCCTGCTGCTGAGATTAGCACATTGCTAAAGCAGCACCTTGTATCAGTGTTGCTTTTTCTTATCTTGGAATAGAGAAATTAGGGACTGGAATGCATTATTTTAATATTATGCTGAAGTACACTGTATATTATTAGAAGATATTCTGAATCCCATGCTGAGACAGGCTAGAGCTGACATGTAATGGCATTGTTTTCCAAGGAATTAACTTCTACTGCAACTTGGCTGGAAAGTAAATTGTGGGTATAAACCTTATACGTTTTGGTTTACAGCAAATTTGATAGAAACCTTTATTGCATTCTCAGTTGGGTGGGCAAACCAACAGTGTACGGTAGCATGAAAGTTACAGGCTGTTTCTCCTAGTCTAATTTAGTCTTACATACTTTCATACATTGTTAGAACAATTACACACAGAGGCACATTCAAATAGTCAAACTGACACTGGACTGTGTTTGAAAAAAATGTAGTAGTATTAAACCTTTGTGCTCAGCACACATTTCTTCTGACTCTTCTGCAGTGTGCAAGAATGATGTACTAGCCAAGCAGATAGAACTGTCTTCCCGACCTCCATGAATTAAGCTAAGTGCCAGAACTGACTTCATGGAAGTCTCTTCTTGCCAATAGTTTCGTAGAAGCCATTCTGCAATAATCTAGTAACATTGAATTATTTGTTTTACTCAAATTATTTTGTGAAATAACGCCTTTTATTTCATTTGTCCTGCCCTGTATAAAAATCAGCCTGTCCTCCTTTGCAATTTGGATGAATGGGGAGTTGTCCAAAATTTTAGGATTTATTTTCAGTGTTCTGTCATTTGGTTCTTATTGGTAGCAGCTGATTCACAAATAAAGCCACTTTAAAAAGTTTTATTGATGAATTTAGATAATGGGGCTTGTTTTAATTTGTGGCATAACTGAAGGCTGGGCTGGGAGCTACCAGATGGGGGGATGGAATAGAGACTTCTCATTTTTAACCTGAGTATTACTCTACTTTAAAAAATCATCTGAAGTCAATGGAATTACCTAAGGATTAAAATAGTATAATTTACTATAATATCTCTTACAGATTAAGAGAACATTTCAAAACCTACATTTGATACTGAGAAAGTGTCATGGAAATTATTAAAGATTTTCTTTAAAGACTTCAGGGAAAATAAAACTTACCACAAGTATGACTAACGTGTGTCTTCGTGTATCTGTTACACCAAAGCATTCCTTGAGTTATGCCAAAAAGAACTATGCTAGCTTAAAAGCTTTACAATATCAAGGTGTTGCAAGTTGCCTTCTCTATTTGCTAATGTCTTACATTTTTTTGAGATCCCTGAATTTCTCTATAGACAGATACATTTTACCCCAACAACAACCAGAACCATTAGGGTCGGATATCATGGGCAATGAACTCCACTTTACAGAAGGATTGTCAGTTATGAAAATACTGTAGAACTATACCACTAGTGTACCAAAGCACTAGAAATCACTAAGGATATAACAGTAACTATCTAAGTTATGTTCTTTAGTAAGAGAAACTTTTCAGCTGACATTTTGTCATAAATACTTCCTCCTCATTGGAAGACTTTGAGGGATAAATTCAGAGGATACATAATCCCTGTGTTTGTATTATTAGCTAAATGTTTCTTTAGATTTTTTTCTATTGTTTGTTAATGTTGTGGTTTTTTGGGGCTTGGTACTTTAGGCAGATATTTTTCCATAGCTTCTTTGTAGGTCTCTAAAAATCTGTTTTCTTCCTTTTTCCTTATTTGCCACTTGCATAGAAAGTCCATGTATTTAGGAGACAAAAATTTTCTGGGATCAGTCCAAGATCAGTAATGAAACCTCACAGGAACTTAGGACCATCATGGAGGTACTGGTAGGCTCTACCAATCCTTTCTAAGCACGAGGGATACCTGGTTTCTTTTCTAACACACATATTAAAAGGCCCTATCACAACATGTTTCACTGAACAAGGATTTCTTTATTTGAAAGAGCTAGGGAGAACAACTAAAGCTACAAAGGTCCATCATGTTGCTCGATGTACTTTGGAAATGGTCTGAGATACTCAGTAAGGAAAAAAGAAAAGCAGTGTAATCCTGGGCTACCTGGTGGGGCTAAAACATACTCTAATTGATTACCTGGTCTGGCAGAAGAGCTGCCTTGAGAACTTTCAGATGGATACTGAGACTAAAAACTCTTTAGCTCGGCTGCTGTCTTCTGTGTTTGTATAACATCAAGCATTAAGTCCCCGATTTCACAAAGGGAACCTCCTGAAGCTGCCCTCCACAAATGAAATAAAACCAAAATAGTCACAGTATACACACTATTACAGACCTTCCCATATGCCTCCTCCACTTTGGCTATGCCCTTGTCACCAACCATCTTTTTTTCTCTCTTTGACTGATAAAACTGACAACTGAAATGGAACAGAAAGGGAATGAGGAGTCATGTGAAGGACACTAGTCATCTTGTCATCCAAAAAATCCTGCACCTTCACCTGATGCCACTGAGCAGTTTGGGAAGGGGGGAGCAGGGGCTGCTCTGGGTGCTGGGGTGTAGAGAAGGCTGCAGCGTTGACGTGCCTCTGCACGCTGCCACCTCAGGTATCAGCAGGGTTTGGAGGTCAGCCTGGAGCTGTGGGACAGACTGGGGTCCAGGTTCCAGCCAGGGCTTGAGGGGCATTCCCGTGCCACAGGGAGAGGGTACCTGGGGGGGCTCTCAGGTGAGGCTGCTCCAGTAATGCCTATGGGTGCCCTCAGGGCCCTGACGACTTTCTCCTCTGTCAGGAGAGAAATTTCCCATCCACATTTCAGTCATCTCTCCCCATCCTCCACTCCTTCTCTTTCAGCTTCTCTGTCTATATTTGCTCGATTCAGCATTTTCAGGAGGTTTGTGTGAGGCTGTTTTCTGTACATGCTAGCAAATAAACATATGGAGCAGCCCAACAAGCCCATGCTCTTGCTGATTTCACTGCCTGCTGGGCATTATAATGAACTACCAAACAAACTACTTGCCAGCAATATTTTGAGATTAATGCTTTTAAAAAAATAAGCCTAAGGACGGCAATACAAGAGTTGAAAACTGGACTAACCATATTCCATGCTTCTCAGAAGAGATGTATTTTATTCTTGCTATGCCTTGACAGGTATCTTCCCACCAGGACTGTAGTTCGCAATGTAGAAATTAATCAGATGTTCAAGATAATTAAAAACGCATTTCTAAGTGCTTTTGGGAAAGAGAGATGTGGAATGACGGGACAAGTTCTTAAATGGACTTACAGACAATGATTTTACAGTTCAGTTCCCCTCAGCATCCCTAGTAAAATGAATCTTAAAGTTACTTTCAGTCTGCCTGCAGATTTACAGTATCAGCAGAACAATTATGAACATTTTTTCTCAAATGAAATGCACATTAAAAGGTTGGTTTTTTTGGTGGGTGTATTTTTTTTGTGTGTGTGTGTGTGTGGGTTCCCTTGGTAGCAGCATTTAAGATAGGGGTCAATGGAAAAAAGAATATTTTATTCACAGGGAAAAGAAAAGCATAGAGGAAAATTAGGGGGTTTTATGAGGATGTATTGAACATATAGATGCAAACGTGTGCAATGGAGATTCCTTTTGCAGAGGGATACTGGGACTACCAGCAGTCTCAGAAAACCTAGCTCAGTAGGTCTCCAGCAACACATCAGTGACCTGGAGCCCATTAGCTGGCAAAGAGTCCAAGAGACCTTTGACAAGATAGAGCTGGCTTCCGCTTCACATTTGCACAAGCTATGGAAATGATGAATAGACTATGGCGTTTGCCTGAGAACTTCACCCCATCTTCCCATAAGATGAGACATTTCCTTTGCTTTCTCCTTCTCTTGTGTGTTTTCCCAGTGGAAGGAACTATTGGAAATGTTAGAAGGATTTGTTTCCAAAAGCCTTCTTCCAAAGATTCATGTGACTTTTTTTTGGGGAAAAAATACATCCCTTGATAGTTTTTCAGAGAAGATAATGTGTTTTTAGTGCCCTCATATCTGAAATCAAAATATATGTCTTCCTGATTAGCCCAAGAAAGGAAAAAGAAGTGGAACCTTTCAAACACAGTGGAGCAAATTATGCTTTCAGTAACATTATGCAGTTTTGGACACATGTTACATATTTATTGAAAAGATTGCTTATTCGTCTGCTTGGGATTTTTTTTTTTTTTTTTAGAATATCTTGCTCTTTTCAAGGCTCACTGTCCCTTCTGGCACTGGAACTACATAATACTGAATATGTGTGACACCACATTAATTTCCATAGCAGGGGATTAGGATATTACAAACATGGGATTAGGTCCACTTGAAGGATCAAAGCAAAAAGAGAAGTGAGATGTGAAGAATAAACCTTTTTCTTTTTTTTTGGCCAAGCAAACAAATACCCAGGATAATAGCCTAAAAAAGAAAGCAACTGGCCAAGTGAATGTTTGTAATTTAACCTGAACTCCTGATCCATGAGAATATTGGCTTTTACCTGATATATTTTCTACCAGTAAAAAAATTCTGAGTTGTTTGTTTGCTTTTGCTTTCCACTGCAGCAGCGTTATTCATACAGAAACCAATACAGAATCTGAAACAATATCCTGGGGCCATTTTCATACAATTTAGCGTCTTGTATTCATGTGCATCAGGGAACAGCTACACTTCCCATTCACGTTGCTAAGTTATTGCAGTACATTTGTGGTTGATTTTTCCATTGATGCTAGAGCAGTGTATAATTAGCAGTGAATAACTTATTCCATGAATTCAACCTCATTTTCCTCTCTGTGGAATGTCCACAAATAGATAAAAACATTTCACTGTAGAATGAAAATAAGATTTCTGTTTTAAACTCTGAAGGTTTGTGAGTATTATGCTGCAATTGTTCAGTAACTGAATTTGGATATTAAATGTGTGTTTGACAGTTATGATTTTTCACCTAATTGCCATAAATTTTTGTCATTTAATTCAAGAAGTGTTACAATTTCAGGAACAAAGATTCATCTGATACAAACTGGAATAAATTTGTTGAACGTAAGCGCTGCTTTGTGAGACTGAAGAAAGATACCTGAATATTACATGTAGAGATGTTCTGGACAAAACAGAAAAGTATAAAAGAACTAAAGCCCACTGAGTCAAAAAAATCCACCTTATTTGTTTATAAATATCCCCCAGCTTCCTTAAAAGTGGTTATGATTTCCTTCTTAATGGAATAACTGGTTCATTAATCAGGAGTCTTGACAAAGCCAAAGAGCTCTAATTCATTCAGAAAAGGTAGGAAGAGATACATAATTTTCAAATTTTTTTTGCATTGCTTTCCTTTGTTAAGCCACACCAAATTCTATCTTCTTTGTTGTCCAAGCAATCATCAGTTTTGCTTTCATGTTTGAACATGATAAGTTAAACTATGTGGAACAATGTCTCATTTCATAGGAAATTTCCATAGCAGGACTGAAAACGCGTATTTAACTTTAAATGTATTCTTTATGATCTACCTTCATACATAAGTACTGCTTTCCTTGAAGATGAATGAAGATGTCTGTGTCTCGCATACCCAGAGAAAGCAAACATAATGATTAATCAATTTTAATACTGTTTAATTTTCTGTCCAGTTGTAGGCATTACCAAGAATCCTCAAATACTCTGCGTTTAGCTGGTGGATGCTATGACGAAGGAGGCTTCTCTCAGGGAGAGTGGGGTTTCTCCTGACTTTGGTAGGTAGGTTTACATCACTTCCTTTTAAGTGACCATGCATGTGTGGAAAATGATTTTTGAAAACAGTGATGATGCAATACGCACCACAAAGTATCCACTTTACAGTTTAGAGTACTTATTACAGTCAAGCAATCAGCTTAGATAAAAACAAAGTGAAGGAAGAGTAAATGGAATTCCCTGTTTGTGAAGACGGAACCCTGATCCCTAAAACAACCAAAACAACTCCCCCACTTCCCTGTAAACTTGCTAAATGAAACTTGCCTTTGAATAAAATTTGCAAATCAGACTGGCATACCGTGAGTACATTAAAAATAGGTATATAGTGCCAATGCATGACTGACAGAACCACCAGCAAATCTAATTGCATATGGAGCTTGAAGATCTCACTGGAGAGTTCTTCATTGAAAATAATTATGTGCACACTAGGCTGTGCACTCTAGGCTGTAGAGTCTGGAGAGCTTAAAATTTTAAAAAAANGAAAGCAAGAAAGAGTGAGTGAAAGCATTTTCTTGCCAGACATATTTATCCAAGCTCACAGCTCAAGATTAATCCACAAGGGCATAGAGGCAGAAGATTAAGGAACTAAAGACAGTCTTCATTCCTTGCTGAATTTTATTTTTACTTTGAAGCTATTTGAAGGAATATGTCCATAATATTGCATTCTGTCAAGCACAAGACATTGTTCATGAAACAGATGTCCAATACATTTGTATCATCTGTGTAGTGGCACATACACACAATTGCCCAACGGAAGCTATATTCTCACAGAAGCTGCAGGGGAATTTTTCATATATGAGAAAGACAAAAAAAAATAAAAATCCCATTTGCTTTGTTTTCAAGCAGCACTAGAATTAAGGCTATATTTACAATGAAGAGGGTATGAGAATTTTGACAGAACATAACATTCGCAAGGGGTTATGAAGCAACAAGATAAATTCCTCATCTAAATTTGAAAGATTCAGGAATCATAGAAAGCATAGGCACTCTAAGTATGCACTGCAAAAGAAGAACAGAAAATTTAAAATTTAATAAGTGTTTAAGTTTGAGATTAAAATATGAGAGGCTTTCAGTCAGACAGCAGAAATGTGCTCCAAAGATATTCATACAGCCTTACACCAAAAATTTAGCTGAATAAAATAAAGTATTGATGTGTACATATAGAAACCAATGAGTTCAAAGTAGAAAACAATGTGTCAAAGTAGTTGCTGCAAATCAGAAATTATTGCTTAGTTCTGATATTGCATTGGTGGATTTCCAGTCATCTAAGTTCATTTTTTGCCATAATATTGTATGATGAAATGTACTAAAAAAACAAACAGCTATTTTTATTTGAAATAAAAGTAAAATTGTAGTATACAGAAAGTATCTCATGTACATTGCCAAAAAAGATATGAAATAGACTCTGAAGGGAACTAAGACTTAAGAAAAGCAATGTGAGAGAAAAATTGCCATAAATAATGCAGTAACTTGGACATGTCAGCGAAAGAATAATTTTCTACTCATTCATGAAATCAAAAATACCAAAAGGAAAGCATTGATTCTGGTAATGGAAAATGCACAAGAAAGATAAGACCTAGATGACTTAAAGGACTGTATAGATTAAGGTAACTTGCAGCTGTTTGATCATAGAAAAGTTATCGAAAAAGATTTATGGAAAGTGGAAATATACAGAAACATCGAAATGTGTCTTGAGTCTATGCAGGACCAGACTTCTACCCTGCACTGCTTTTCAAAATTCATCATGGCAAGACTACTGCTATGCACAATGTATTATTCTTATCCTCACATAGTTATTTTGGGGCAATTTATACTTAGTTGTCATAGAAAATCAAGAGATTTTGGAAATGGCACAATTTAACACAGACCTTCTCAATGTGACATATAAGTGATCCCTTCCTTAAGTACTTTCTCATTTAAACTATGTAATACACAAGCAAGCAGAATTCATGGTTTTAATCTGTAAAGGAGATTCAGGGATGAATAAAACACATATACGTTTGTGTATGTTAATTTCTTCAACCAAAATGCAGAATTTATCTAACCAAGGCGCAAGACATATAGGTGAAGTTATGATTGACTTTAAGGAGTGATAAAAGCTGTTGCTAACTTCATGGAAACAGAATTTCACCCCATACAGTGCCAGTCCTTCTCTCACAAGATAGTGATAAGCAGTTGTTTGAAAAGACCAAATATCCAGATATTATCTGTTGGGAAAGTAAACCGTGTATGTACAACACACAACTCAGGGATCAGAAGAATAGCGGCACTTTTGTTGTAAAATACTTATGGACTATCTTTTAAGCAAAGCAATACTGTATTCAAGACACCTTGCAATTGCTTTTGAAGGAGGAAACATATAAGAAGGCTACGCTATTTTTGTTTCCTAGATGTTGTAGATCAAGAACCAAGGAAACCCCTTAGATAAAAAGCATTTAATGCTATTACCTGGAATCAAACCCAGTAAACCTCTAAAACTATTTCCATTCCAAGCACTGCAAACCTTTCCAATTCAGTGGAAACAGAAGCCAAATGATGGTGATGTATTTGGAGTGATATGTGTTGATCACAACATCAAATGTTCTTCACAATCCTCGGAGCTGCAGTGTCAGAAAGTGCACTCTACGATTGTCCCTGATTCAGCAGTAGGCTGCCAAGCAATGTTTGTCTAGACCCTGACGAGAATTTTAGTACGTGAAATAAAAGTAAGAGCATAAAATTATTTCATTGCCTCACATGAACAGGGTACATACTGCTGAATTACTAGTACTTCTGTGTTGCCGATATCTCTTCTTTGAACCATATACACATATAAACAGCCTTCGCAATACAGAAGATTGATATTTAGGACTTGGAAAGTCTCTACAAGTACATCTGGCTTGTGCAGTACCCTCTCATTTCATCTTCTTTACAACTTCAGGATCTCACGCAATGTTTCTTAATCGATGCAATAAAGTGGCTTCATGCAAGAAAGTGACAAAAGTGCATTCTGACAGCAAACAGAAGGCAACTTTCGCTTGTGTTACAATTCACATACTCTGTACACTGAGGGACTGATAATTCTCTTGGCCATCTCCTTTACAGTCTTTTGACAACTTTGGATTTTCATGTCAGACCACAGCAAAAATTCCATTATGGCTTACAACCAGAGTAGGAAGTACTGTAATAAGAAAATATATGCGAGGAACAAGGAAAGTGTGCTGCAGTGCAAGTAAAAAATGGCACAGTAAGTTAAACAAGACAGACATTCCATAACAATCAAAATGGTCCTTACCTAAATATGTAAGACACAAGATCTGCATTAAGCAGTTGATATTTTCTCTCTTATTTCAGGCTTAGCATAGACTTTACTAAGACTGTGATACTAAGACTGTTCTTGTTGTTAGGTTTTTTTCCCTTGTCTTTTTTTCTTCTGAAAGTAAATGAGAGCACTGGCATTGAGTTCTGAGGTTGTGCAAATTCTACCCGGTTAACTAGAAGTAAATAGTTTGTCCGGTGTTTTTAAAGAAGCTTGAACATATGCAAATCCTTTGGGCATTACAAAGACAGGAAAGGTTCTAACTCACTTTTTTAAAAGTTCTGTATATATCATGGGCACACTCAAAGAGCTAAATGTGATGACAAAACTCCTGTAGATTGCACTGCCTTTTCCTCTGCAGGTCTCAAAGCCACCCGCTCTGCAAGTTACTTCCTTGATTAGAGAGGGGGCTTTGTGAGGATTGCTCCATACACGGCCAAAATGTTAGATAAAATTTAGGTATCACCACCTGCGCAAGTTGCTGGCTCTATGAATTCTGTTCAAGGGCCTCTTCAAAATACACTTCTAACCTGCTCTCTGTATTATTCCTAGCTTGCTTAGATCATTTTTAGCTTCTTCCTGCCTACCCTGTCAATTCACTCACAGTTTTTTAGAAGAGACTGTCAAACTTGTTCACCTGTCAGTAATTAGATTGTCACTTAACAACAGCAACAACAACTCAAATGGGAGATAAATAGTTCACCACCAGACAAAAAGTGTATTTGCCATAGCTATTAGTTGCCAATATTACATTATAGAGAAGACAACCTTGTGTGCAATAGGTTTCCTGAAGATTCCAGAAACAAGAAACCTGAACTTGTGCGTGCAAATGAAATCCACAAAAGACAAAGGAAGTCCATGTTTTATACACTAGCTGTGGCAACAAATTCTTGGACATTAGGTAAATGAATTCTTCATGAAATTGTTGAGGGAAGCAGAGACAGGTTTCCTAGGAATGGAATTAATGCTGGGGACTTCAGGTTACAAGTCTGAAGTCTGGCCATCTCCTTTGTGTTGGCAACTTCCTAAATGTCTGAGCACCTGTACGCCCAAAACTGAGACTGGACTTCACTGCCTATACCTGAACTTGTGTAAATATGCTAATTGATATATTTCCTCAGGCAGGGAGCAAATGTTTTGAGGTTTCCCCACTTGCATTCTGTCTGGATGCAAACAACCTTAGTTCAGACACTGGGTAGCCATGTGGTCTTTTATTTTACAAGGTTTTAAGAGGAAAAGGTTGCATTCAATTCAGGGGTGCTGCCATTAGGATGTGGGGAAACGCTTGAAAGAACCTGACCACTATCTCACTGAAAATAAAGTTAGTATAGTCTTACAATTTTCTTGTCAGTGTACACAAGGGCTGCCTAAAGATATCTGAGGAGTTCTAGAGAAGCAATTCTTCGGGATACTGTGACTGCTTGAATCCCTAAACTTTACTGTAGGCTTTAGTTTAGCTTAAGGTCTTGATGCCTGTCATTTTTTGTGTTAATAGATCACACTGGGGAACCACAAAGAGAAACTTAAAGATTGTGAATCTAAGAAGATACAAATATATTTGGTTCTTATAATAATATAACATCAATAACAGGGTCAGTGTAGACCAAGAATAATACCACTGTCAAAGGTGTTCCATCTCCTCAAGGGCTTCACACAGCAGACCACTGTAACACCACTGTGTTGTGGAGGTCACTAAAGGGATGTCTGGAAAAGGCAAGCGACACTTTTCACAACAGCAGCAGTCATGAAGAACTTGCCAAGCTGAATTACTGTGTCAAGGTTTCTAGACCTTTGGCTTGACAAAGACCAATGTTCAAGCTGTCATGTCCAGGTATTGAGTCCTGTGGGAAAACAGTGGATGGAAGAGCTGGATAGAAAGCTTCCTGCCCTGATAACCCATTAGGCTCTTGTTGATAAATTCTGATATGACTGACAATTCCACATAAAATGAGCGTACAGAAAGCATACAGAGAGAGAAGCTTAAGCTCTGTAACTTTCTGCCGCAGAACCAGATGCCAGAGGTAATTTTCAGCCTAATGATTAGCCTAGATGAGCTCTTCTTCTTTTTAAAAACGGAAAAGGATTAGAGACATAGCAGAGTCTCTAACACCCATATAAGAGTAAGATTTCTCCTACACTAGTAGTCATAAATGAGCAGTGTTGATCTTCCCAAAATGACTGTGAATCAGACGTAGGATGACAGCAAAAAACAACAGCAAAATGAATTAAACAAACAAAAATATAATATACACAGTGATGAAAAGAGGAAATTGAAAAACTGAAAAAAAAAAAGAACTCTGCTTAGTAATGGACTAGACATGGCTCTGGCAGAAAGTACTTAATTTCCTAATTTTGTACTGTATGCAAAATTGTTTCAGAAGGAGAAACTTTCCAAAGCAAGATGCTAGTCAAAAAAAAAAACAACAGTGCATTGCAGAATTTAGCAATATTTTTTCAGGGTAGTTTCTTGCATATGTGACAGCACAATGAAGGTTGAAAAATACTGAGCAATTTAAATTACTGCAGATATTCTGTCTTAAAATCTCACATGTTTTTACTAAGGCTGAATTTCAAGAAAACAATCAACTTACAATGACATCATATATAATTATTGTGTTCTTATTTTAAAAAAAAAATGTTTGTTAAAGAACAACGATATAAAATGTACTTTTCAAATAAAAAGTAGGTGTCAGCATTTCAGAGGAGTTTATGGATTTAATATTCCTAAGAAAATGTTTGGTAAAGACATTTTCAAATATAGTCAAACACGAGACACGTGTTATTAATGAAGAAAAAGTTGTGTTTAAAAAATAAAAATATTTGGAGAACACATATCTGAAAGCTCATGTCAACTTAGCCTATCATTGCGGACATCCTAGATTGTTTTTAAATATATCAGTCCAATAAAATTATTTCAAAATAGAGATAGTTTATTTAGCAGGGATTAAAGGGCTTGATAAGCCAAAACTAGGGCAAATTCATCAACGACAATTAAAAATCTTTACTTTAATTCAAAACCACCCCACTAAATAGTTTTATATGCCAAAGTGCTCCACTTTTTGAATAATTTACTGATTCTTTTAAATGCTAAAGTACACGCATGATACTATACTTATTAAACAGAATGCTGAACCTGAAAAGTTAACCAGATAAAGCAGCACTGATACTTTGGAAAAGTGCCATCTGTTTAGTCTTCTGGAGAAGAAATAACAGAGAAATAACTGATGAGATTTGAGTTTATTGCCACTAGAAACGGAAGGAGGTGTCCTGTAGTTCCAAGAGAGAAAACCCCACTGACCTCACGCCTGAGCTCCATATTCAAATGGCTTTTTAAAGAGAGTCAAGAGATACTAAAGTACCAACAAAAGTGTTGTTAATTGGGCCTTTCGTCTTATAAATTAGGGGATAATCCTGCCAGATTCTGAACAGTACTGAGTGCTGCTAAGAACCGTGAATTTTCAACGGCATTGAAGGACATCAACTTTCAGTATCTATTCCTAAACTAAGAATGTACATATGTTAAACGCTTAGATTTCTGTACACATAGTCAGGAATTGGTATACACAGTTTACACACTGTGCTTGTGCTCGCTCAACTTGGAGGAAAGACACAGCTGAGTGGCTTGATTTCCTTCATTTAACAATAACTACTAAAGACAACTAGAGCATAGCATGCTGCAGTATCAACTTGCACCCACCTGAATAGGTGCAGCATTTTCATTCACTCTCCGTGCTGTGTCTGGCAGCCTTTTGAGTGCCCGATGTACATTTCAGTCCATGAAATACAATAAAGTTGTGAGATTAAATCTGACAAGTGAGCAAATCTTTTCAAGGAAAAAATATCTTCAGACAAAAGTTGTGTTAGGAAAATGATCATGAAGTCAGCTGCAAATATCTTCGCCATAAACAGTAAGAAAAACATCCTAAATAACTGAGAATTTCATAATAGTTATAGCAAAATTCCATCTTTTTAGATATTAGGTGTTTGTACTGCAATAGTGCTGTATAGAATAGGACTGATTGCAACTGCCACTCACACAGAGTGCCAGAAAAGTATGCACTATTCCTTCCTTAAATTATTTTTAACTATTTTTGTATTACGCACACTTTTAAAGTATTTCCAAGCACTATAGGGACAACAAACATACAGCAACTGGTACTAGGATATTTTTTTCTGAGTTTAAATAAAATACACAACGTGCTTGTTCAAAGATAGAGATATGAACAATCTCTGACCTGGAATTGATCTGTACAGGATTATTCTTTTTAATTTTTAATTTGGAACTACTATAATAAAAGAGATTTCATAAAGCAAAAGCATCTTATGGAGTCATCCATCACTTATTTGTGTTATGTTTTATATAGTGATTGTTTTCAAAGTTTGACTAATTGGTCTTATTCTATCAGTACAAGGCTTTAATATTAAAATATACAAGTAATATTGACTAGAAACTTTTCAGGAAACTGGTGAAAGCAATGGAGTGTAAGCAATGGAAAGCAGAAATTTGTTTCCCAGGAAAAAAGAAGTCACTGGCTACTGATCACAGGCATAGGAAAGTTGATTAGCACCTATTAATTAATAATCTGTGTTTTATAGAAGTGCACTTAAAGAAAAAGAAGGATTCTACAACAGGATATTTGCAGAATTTAAAGAGACAATAAAAAAAATATTCACTAACATTTGGAACAATCGACGTGGGGGAACGATTATTTTCAGGTAATGTTAAAACTCTGAACTAATTCCTTAAAATTGAGCTTTGATGAATTAGGTATTAGAATAAAGAGATTCATTATCAATTTGAACTTAACCCACACATGGAGAATAGTTGACATTTCTGATACCAGCTATTCCTGATATTTTTCAGTTCAGGGGCAAAATTTTAGGCAGTAACTTAAAAGACCTAACCTACCTGGGCCTCTAGTAGTAGACTAAATATTTGAACTAAACGTGAAATAAGTATACACTTGAAAAGTATATACATTAAAAGAAGTGGGGGTTGGAGCAGGTGATCTTTAAAGGTCCTTTCTGACCCAAACTGTTCTGGGGTTCTATGATTCTATGAAATTCTTTTCTGTCATTGCTTATTTCTGTGATTTCTTCTCTAATGTGCTTCTGAAAATCTAGATAACAGCATTTACCTAGAATACACATTGTTGGTCTAAACGCATTAAGGATCATTAAGAACTTCAAGGACAGTAGGGCCATGTCATGTACATTATGCAGCATTTCTGTTGTAATGACACTTAATGAAAACTTTTATAGAAATAGATCAAAGGATGCAAGCTATGTAAACAGATAAAAATGATCTGCTTTTGGATACATGACTGTTTTAGCAGGACTGTCTTATAGCCTGACCCTCCATTTGAAAAGGGCATCGGCTAAATTTGATTTAAATTAAAAACAAACAAACAAAAACAAAACAGAAAAGGATGAAAGTTCAAGGGCAAGGCATAGCTATGTTGCTATCTGGAATGATTTAACAGCCACTAGCAGGCTTGCTGCAATAGATAGATTTTTCCAACTTTAGTCCGGAGCTTTCAACACTCTCCCATCTCCCGCATTCGATTGCTTTCTATGAGATGAGGGAGGGTGTTTCTGACAGCACTTCTTGATTTAATTTTGTACTGTTGGGCAACAACATATCAGCCGTAGTGGACCCCTGGTGGATTTGTACAAGCTGGGGGATATAGCAATATCCTATTGGATTTTTTGCTATCATAGGCAGGATGCCAGACACAACAGAGAGAATTAATTATTAACAGCACTGCTATCTTTCTAACGTAGCTTCAAGGCACTATTGTGTTTGCACTCACTGATGGTGATCATTTCTCAACTGTTCCGTGTATAATGAACTGCATATGCCTCTCAGATTTCAGCCCTTAATCTAGCAGGTTATCTGTTGTAACCAGAAATCCCCTCGTTCCTTCAGTATGCAGGTATTGAAGTCTGCGATTTAAACTGCAGACCTCTCTGGTGTGGCAGTAACGTGTACAGGATTTCACTGAAGAGCGTGCTCTGGCAGATACATGCCACACTGGACAAATTCATGGATGTTGTCTGTTGGGAGACTTTATGCTCATATATTCCAAAACAACCAGCTAAATTCTGTACTGTAACTAGCGCAGAGAAGTATGAATACATCATACGTACTCATTTGCAGGTGACAACTGTTGTTGCTTTGAGAAGGAGGTGACATTTCTCTTTCAAGTCTACAAATATCTTAAAAGTTAAATTATTGCGAAGCTCAAGGGCATGCCTGAACAACCTTCTTTTTTTTTGCCATCTAAAAATTGACATTTCCAATTTCTTCAAAATTCAACACTGTAGCATTTTTTCACAGTCAAGAACATCTGCTTAGTGTCGTGTACAAACAAAAACTAACAAATCCGTGTCAATATATATGATAGTCTTTGTACATTGAGGAACATATATACTATTAATATTGCACTCCTAAATCACACTATGAGTAAGCTGAGGCAAATTAAGTGTGAAAATGAAGAAACGGATTAGGAAGGAGATTTTAAAAATTACCATAAAATGAGAAAACACGGATATTTTTTCACTAAAACAAGTATGTACTGAGCAAAGGAAAATGAGGTTAAAGCTATTTGTTTTCTTAATATTTATAAAACACAAAAGTTATGAATGTGGCCAAATAGGCAAGAAAGGGGCAAGTGATTTATTTTTAAGTGTCCAAGGTAATTACCAAGGGATGGTTTTCACCATTCTAAATATGAGGAGTTTCTAGTTTAAGCCTATGTTCATGCACAAATTGAGAGCTGTGTGGAAAATTTCTTCTCAGAAGTTAAAATTTTCAAACTGTGAATCAACAAGACTCCATCTGAAGAAAAAATATTGCTTAGCATAAAATTAATTTTTTTCATTTGAGAATTGCAGTAGGATTATTTTTATTTGTGTTTACTGTTAAAAGTTTATTCATTTATTGGTTTCTTTATTTTATATATCCTTAAAATATAATTATTCAAATAATATTAAAATAATTTTGAAACAAAATAGTGCTGAAGCACGAGATGATAGAACTCTTGTGGTACTTCAACACTGCCATAACTACTTTTTGAAACAAAATTCAACTGAATATTATGAAAACTTCCCACAGATAGTGGGACATTGAGACATCAATCAATCGGTATTTTCAAGAGGAAAGTCATCACCTGTCAGAGATACTTCTCTTCTCTTGAGACTCTTCTGAGACTAACTATCTTAAATCCTAACCTGTTTCATTAGATTAATGGTAACATTCAAATGTCTGCAAAGAAAGGCTAGGGGAACATCTTCACAGAAGAAACACAAAGATAATTTTTTATTTTTCAATTTTCATTGCTCAATTCTTTCTGCTTGTGTACAATCAGGTAGTTAGACAAATATTTTGGTTCCTAGACTGAAAGCTTGCATTTGAAAAGTGTTATAATGGGTTTTGTTTTCTTACTTAAAGTTAACAGCAAAGAAGTTCAAATATTGTACTTAGTATGACCTAGATTAAATTTTTACCAATATTGAATGAAATTCTTGCCCTTATTTACCAGAAATTTTAGTCACCACTTTTGCTTACTTATTTAGAATACAACTACAAATGTGTCTGCACTTTTATTTATAATTTATTTTTTAAAATCATGGTTGGATAAGCTATGTTTTTATGAATATTGGTATGTACAGTGAGTGAAGTAGATAACCAAATTAGGTTTTCAAAGTAACTTTTAAAGCTGTAATATATTTAATATGGTTCCACAATGGACTGTATGGCCTTGTACAATCTGAAGATTATAAGGTGTAAGGCTTTTGTTATTTTCAAAAACTGATAATATCTGAGGTGAAAAGATGAAAAGAAAGAACAAGAGAAAAGTAACAATAAAGATATTTATTTGTCAAATCATTGTATTCCCTTCACTCAAGGTATGATTTGAGAGCTTGATATCATGGCCTTTTACATAGTTTCTGTTACATAAACCAGAATGCTGTGGCAAGGGAAAATGTAGCTTCAGCTCCCAAAATCTCAGGCTGAATGTATTGTATGTATTCATCACATAATCAAGGATGCGTCTTGCAGTGGAGGAGACAAGGAAAACAAACAAAAAGTCTAGAAATTCATTTAACTAAAGAGACTTGCTGCAAATACTCAGCTGCTCTATTGGAGGTTGTTATTTTGTAAGCAACATCTGAAATCATTATATCTGCAGGGGGATAGACTGCAGGAGGATTAAGATTCTTTTTCTTCTTTTTTTTTTTGGATGTGGTAAATCTAGAATAGCTGCATTGCTACAAGCCGTGCAATGTTAGGTTGAGTTTGGGTAGAAATCAAGAAGTGTGGAGTTCAAGCTTTGATGAAAAATAATAAATAGTTCCTGCGATAAATAGTTTGACAAAAATAAGTTTATTCCAGAGCACTTAAGCTGAACTTCTAGAGAGGATTCCAGATGTCGGTTGCAATACCTGCTTTTCATCAAATGCAACAGATAATCTTTATGACACCTATGTAACTTCAGTTCCAGCTAGTGATTCTTTCCTTTCATCCTTGCTTTGCATCCTGTTTTGAATTGCTGAGGACTTCTAGGACAGTTCAGGGAAATAACCATACACTATATCCAACATATTCAGTAAAATATAAAAATTCTGGGGGATATCCGAAAAATTATAAAGATGGACTTAGGTTGAGAAGGAAAGCATAGAAAGGTTGCACCAGGCCTGCAATATGCAAGCATTCCTTTCCAACTGTATAACTCTTTCCATATATATTCCACTGATTATATCCCTTTGGAAGCCGTTCCCTTGGAACCTCACCATGAAAGCTTTTTCCAGGCTTTTTCCATATTAGAGGATTTTCTGGTTGGTATCATCTTGATACTGATACTATTTTCAGTTATTGTGTTTTAGTAGTTTGTGGAGCTGAGGTACATCGGAAATGCATCTCAGTTAAGCTGTGTGACAGCTGTGTAGCTGCATAGGGTGTTACAGGGACCTCAGAAAAGGTGTAGTTTGGCCAACTGTAGTGACCAGCAGTTCCATGATGGGCAAAAGCTCCACCCGGTGCAGGAGTGACAAGCATGGACTTACTGGGGAGGTCTGATGGGTCAACACCTTCCTCTTGGCAAAATCCAACATGCTCTACTTATTGCCTGCCCTCTTCTTATGTTCCCACTACGTTGAGACCACCTCTGTTGCACTTCCAAACGAGAGCAGAAATAAAGAAATTCAGACCTTGGGTATTTTGAGGTCCCAGTTTGGAAGAATACTGGTAAATATGAGGAAGGTTAAATTAATTCAAATATAATTTCTTATTATACTTACTTATACTTACTTCTGAAAAAATATCCTGTGTTTTGCCAGATAGGAACAAGACATACCAAAGATGTTTTACAACAGTACTGCAAAGGCTGATGGTATTTTTAGAGCACAGTAGTGCTTTTGAAGGAGAGCGCTATCTAAAGCCTTGATATTTGCTGAGTAAAAGCAACAGATAGCCTTCTTTTCACTTCCATGTTCGTTGAACAAGCTTTGAGCATTATCGTGTAGTTTTATATTTCACTCACTTGTCTATTCATTTGTTTTCATGGAACAATCCCCACAGAGCAATGCAGAAAAAAGTGAAATGTGTGAGCAATACTGTCTGTTCTCAAATGTCCATACAGAAAGAAATGGAAATTGTAATTATTCACTGTGTTAAATAACAACCTTTTAATGTCTAACATTCATTTTGAATGTTAGAATCCAATTACCATGTAATAATAAAGACCCTTACAGTACAATATCTTTCAGCACAGGGGGCTTATGTAGCTAGTTTCCATCCATTATTTGTACATTTCCAATTTGTTTAGTACAAGTATAATTAGGGAGAAATATAGGAGAATAGAAAACAGTTCCATTTTGTCAGAAATGTATACAAATACAGCATGATACAAGAGAGGAAAGAAGACAGTATTAAAAAAGGAAGGGCAAAGCATTTAACCAAAAGAAAACTTTATCTGCAAGAGAATGCAATTGAAACAGGAGTAAGACGGTTGAGTAACTCAGTTATATATGACACTGTTAAAGACGATCAGAACGAGCACCTGAAATAAACATCAATATGATCCAAAACACCCCCAAGGGACACCAGAACTAAGACAAGTGACAAGCTAGCGTGTGTCTGTCCTACAAAACTGATGTTGCTGTAGCTACTGCTGGAGATAATATCACCCAGGACACAGAAGCTCTTCGCAAACAATGAGCAGAGATATGCTCGCCCAGACAAAACACACATTGCTTTTTAAGCTTTAAAATGGGAAAATAATCATACACATAAGGTCGCACACAAAAGAACAAACTTATTTTATACCAATAAGAAGGAGAGAAGGGCAAACAGATAAAGATGTTTACAGGAAAGAGTGACTGAAACATTATACTACATTCTATATCTGAGGGTATAAGACAACAAGAATTACATATGGTATGGATCCAAGTGGATAGAAACTTCTGAGAGCTGCAAGAAAATAAATTCCTAATTATCAGCAAGAATAAACTTAATTAGCTACAGACCAAGCAACAAAGAATTACAGACTTATCTCCATTTTAGCCTCTACATGCCAAATTACAAAGCACTTGAGCTATTAAAAGAAATAGTGTTGGCTTTCTGACATATTTTTTTCAATAGTGTTCCCAAATTAATATAATTTTGTGGTTGGGTGTCATAGTACTATCTCAAAATCAAACAACAAGAAGGGTGTTCATCTTACCGTACAAAAAATATCATATTTGATTGGGATCTTAGTTTTTATTATGACCAACTATCAAATAAAGGAATTCAGCATCTATATATTTGCATATTTGCAGTTCAGAATGGCTACTAAACTTTAGTATGTATGATTCTAGAAAACATAAACCTCTGTTTTCAAGTAAAATGTCATCTGGGAAAAGGGCTTAATTCAAGGTTTGGATAACTAAGTAACCCACACCCCCCTAGAGAAAATGATCCAAAAATGTTTTATTGTTAAAATAAATCATATATATACCAGATAATATGATACTGTAGATGTTTGAAAGCTCAAAAAAAAAAGATAAATTAATGTTTAGATGTGTGTTACCTGCAGATCAGATTTTCTAATGTTCTAATGTTTGTGTCTAGCCCAAAATCTTCAGAAAATAAGGTCTTTTGCAGATGAAGTAATATAAAATTAGTACATTCCTGTGAATCCTTAGAAGTCTTATTACAACCACAAGGAAAGGATATTTCTATATTGTCCCGGACCCCCGGGGTTTGAAGGAACTAAACATGTTCTGATGAATAGGAAGACAAGGAGATAATAGATTATTAAATTGCAGCTTTTTAATAAATATCTTTTAAATACTTTTTCTCATATTCTATTTGACATTAATAGTCTGTTAGCACAGTGTTTCTACTGAAGAAAATCAGCAGTGTTCGTGAATTCATAAATCTACACTCACACAGTTTTCCCTTTAATCACTTTATTGTCTTCTCTCTTTATTCCTGTTATCTATGCTCCACTCCTGAATAATAATAAAAAAAATAAAAAAAAACCCACAACAAAACTATACAGACAAAATAGAAAAGTTGAAAGCTATGGTGATCTTTGTCCCTGGAACTGTGTGGCTACAAATGCACATGTTTAGACCTGCAAGGATTTCTCCCAGCTGGGCTTATCATGGTCATTGCTTGCATTCTGGGTCCACTTCGGTCCTACAAAGGACTTCTTAATTGCATAATGGCTATTTCCAGGGACTGTTTTTCTCCTCTGAGCTTTTGTAGAAATTCTGACTTAGGGAAGAAATCATTTATATTTAAATTTTACAGAATATCTGAATTATTAAAAAACACCTGAGCGGCACCAAACATACCCCTGTAACAACCCTATGTACTTCTAGGCACAATTTTTCTTGTGTTCTGGTTTGTATTCACAAATGATAAAAGAGTAGAGTTGATAAGTGATGCAGCAAGTAGATGACCACATAGATATTAACATGTCTCTCTTAAAACAATTAAATAATTAAAGGAGTAAGAGGAAACAATCCCAGCCAAATCCTAAAGTGGTACTCTTTAAGAAAAACATATCTTAACTGCACTGTTTTCTCTGGGTAGTGAAATCAGTTTGAGGCTGGGAATATGCGATAGCTATGTGATCCTGTTTATGTTAGAACTGAAAACACAGGAATGTACTTTCACCCATGATCATGCATTCAGTGTTTATTTTGTGTACTGCATGTGATTAATATGTACCACAACAAACTCAACATGTAAATTTTTTGTGCACTTCAGTTTGAAATATTATTACAGTATTCAGGAGACTATATAACCAGATGTCATACATATTCTTAATAAGTGGGTTTTTTTGTTATTCCCAACAGATATTTTGCTGTTTTAGTTAGTAACAAGGTTGGGCAAAACAGTTTTGAATAAAGGAAGAAGTTTTCTCTTGAGGTTTATCTGAGTAAAAACATTGAAATTATTTTTACATTTCATGTGTCTACCCTCTCTAGATAAAACAAAGACTATAATAGTAAGTGTTTAAGAGGGAACATCATTTGCAGTATTCATTTTTATCCTGTATGACTGCAACACCTTTCTTCCTTCCACCACTGGACGTAAAATTAAACTTGCTTGTATCCCTAAAGAACTCTTTGAGTTATGGCATCCATTAACCTTCAGAAAAACCCCTATCATGATTCTCCTTGAAGTCTCAAAATTATTCTCTTTTAATGTACAATATAAAAGATGTACAAATGAAATAAGTGAAGTACATGTCTTCGTAGCCTACAGAGCCTTCTCATGGTCTGTGCAAATGTTGTAAGCTGTGCTGTAGTTGCTGATGCAACTGGACTCAGTGGCGCAGAGTCCAGCTGGAGGCCTGTAACTAGCGGTGTTCCCCGGGGGTCAGTACTGGGTCCAGCTTTCTTCAACGTATTCATCAATGACCTGGATGAGGGGACAGAGTGTACCATCAGCAAGTTTGCTGATGACACAAAACTGGAAGGAGTGGCTGACACACCAGAAGGCTGTGCTGCCATACAGCAAGACCTGGACAGACTAGAGAGCTGGACAGAGAGGAACCTCATGAAATTCAACAAGGGCCAATGTAAGGTCCATGCATCAGTCCAGGTTAGGGGTTGACCTGCTGGAAAGCAGCTCTGCGGAGAAGGACCTGGGAGTTCTGGTGGACAACAAGTTGATCGTGAGCCAGCAATGTGCCCTTGTAGCCAAGAAGGTCAATGGTATCCTGGGGTGCATTAAAAAGAGTGTGGCCAGCAGGTCAAGGGAGGTCATCCTCCCCCTCTACTCTGCCCTGGTGAGGACACATATGGAGTACTGTGCCCAGTTCTGGGCTCCCTGGTTCAAAAAAGACAAGGAACTGCTGGATAGAGTCCAGTGGAGGGCTACAAAGATGATCAGGGGACTGGAGGATCTCTCTTATGAGGAAAGGCTGAGAGACATGTCTGTTTAGTCTGGAGAAGAGAAGACTGAGAGGGGATCTCATCAGTGCTTATAAATTACCTTAACAATGCTTGTAATTTGCCTGGTCTAGTGGGAGGTGTCCCTGCCTATGGCAGGAGGGTTGGAACTTGATGATCTTCAAGGTCCCTTCCAACCTAAACATTCTATTATTCTATGATTCTATGAAATATCTATAGGGAAGGTGTCAAAAGGAGGGGGTCAGATTCTTTTCAGTGGTGCCCAGCAATAGGACAAGGGGCAACAGGCACAAACTGGAACACAGGAAATTCCGTGTGAACATGAGGAAAAACTTCTTTACTTGAGAGTGACAGAGCACTGGAACAGGCTGCCCAGAGTGGTTGTGGAGTCTCATTCTCTGGATATATTCAAAACCCACCTAGATGCGTTCCTGTCCAACCTGCTGTAGGTGAACCAGCTTTGTCAGGGGGGTTGGACTAGATGATTTCCGAAGGTCCCTTCTAACTCCTGCCATTCTGTGATTCTGTGATTCTGTGAATATTCAACTCTGGTAATCTTAGTCTAAAGCACACTTACAAAATGTGGAGGGCAAATCGTATCTCCCGAAGACCTTGCTGAGAAGAGCAAATCTCCCAATCCAGCCAAACTGAAAAGCAATTTTAATGCATTAACACATTATCTTAGTGATAGCCTTTTCCCCCACGCGATGTTTTAGGCTTTTGCCATCAGCTAGGTCAGGCCCATATTGTGAAAGAATTAGTTACAAAAGTGATTTTACTAGTGACTGTATACCCCTGCCCTTGATAGAAAATCCAAGAAGCTGTTTCTTCACAGGATTTCTAATACAGTTTCTTTGTGGACAGAAACAAAGCTTGGGAGTTTTAAGACAGTATTAAAAACAGAATAGAAACACTTTTAAGTACAATCTTAGAGCTGTTTCTAGCATTCTAGCTATGATTTTTGTTTTACTTGAATGCAAAAATGCACTTGTGTTTACAGTGCATACACATACATTTCTATGCTACAAATATTTAAGTCAAACAGCATGCAAGTTACAGGAATATAAGTCATTTACCATACAGTGTCATTTTGGAGTTTAGAGTCAATTATTTGGGAAGACAAGATAAAGACAGCAGTCAGTAGAGTACTTTGAAGCACACACCATTACATTGATAGTTTGTCATGGTTACTAAATAATCAGATGTGGAGATATATTAAGTAGTTTGGAAAATAGTAGATCCCTTTAAACTAGCAGACCTATGCTGCTTTATAGAGACTGAGATTTTATTTAAAGAAAAGCACCTTAAATGAAACATGGTTCAAGCTGTTGAACTTAAAAGTATTGTGGACACTGAAATATTCTATTATATTCTTTTCTAAATATGTGTTTGACAAAGAATCTCAGAGGTTTTATAAACCTTGCACACCAAAAGGCTTTATAAAGAGTCTGCATTTTCTTTTTTTGCTATGATAAAATTTGGAAGGAGACACCATAATTTTAACACCTCCTATTTCAAGGATAAAGTCTTTCTGAATACAGGTATTTCCTAGATTGCAAAAGATAGAAGTAACAGGTGTTTTGAGTCAAGAAATTCACTGTGCCTCAATTTACTACAGCGTCTTGACAAAGAATAATGGGACTTTATTCAATTCACTAAGTATTATTTACTGTAGGAGGAACTACAGCTGAGAAGAAGGAATCAAAGACTTTAAGACAGTGATCATCATAATCTTTCTTTAGCGAAAAGAGAATACTAATCTTATATGAATGTGTGGGGGAAATATGCATTAAGAAGTCACTTTGTAGAGAGGTTAAAGCAATTGCAAAATATCAGTTCCAGGAATTGCTCAGAAAATTGTGCAAGAAATCCTCTATGCTGGTAAATCCAGTAGTGGGAGGATGACGGCTCAGGGATTATTTTTTTTTTTTTTTAAATGGAAAGCAGTTTTCTCTGCTAGGAAACTGCCCTAACCACAAAGAGAAAGATTCACTCTGAAAATATGAACTTGGTTCTGTTACATGACTAGTTTCATGACGGAGGGAGTCTCTCTTAAAGCCCTGGCTGCTGAAATTAAGAGATTAGAGAAACACCTCGGCTTTCATTTTAAAAATGAGTATACATTGATCTCCTTTATTTGCAAGGGAAACCAGAACAATGTTCAAGGTAAAAAATAAGAATGGAAGTTTAACATTTACTATTTCAAACCTGATTAATTTAAAAATCAATCTCCTGGCTTCAAGAGGTCCAGGCTCAGGGTTTGGCGGTGTTAGGAACTGGTAACACGGTACACTTCCACCCATGATAAACTCACAGGCAGACAGGAAGGTGTTTCAGCATGTTAAAACATAGATCCAATTGGGACAGCTGAAATGGGACAATTTCATTGGGACAAGGAAATGTTGCTCTGTATCAAAAGTGAGGAAGCTGTTAACTTTTCTCCCACACTTATGATCCAGCAAATGTCTTCTGTGTCCTATCTAATAGTTCTCTTTCAAAGCGGCAGGAGAGCGTCAGATCTCAAACACCAGGCAGGGGAAGAAACAGGCTATTAAATATGGCAGAGATCTGAAGTCAGTTCAGAGGAAACAGGTTTTTATTATGCCAAGAGATCCTAGAAGAAGGAGCTACCTTAGGACATGCCCATATAAACTTGCAGACTCAAACACATGGCAAAACAGCTTACTGGCACAGGTAGAGTGGAGCACAAATGTGGTTTATACAGCTTTCAGCTCTGATCTTCCTCTGCTGCAGCAGTTTAAAATAGTATTATGTTAAAAAATCAAAGTTCCTTCTGTTTAGTAAAAGGAACAGTTGATATGGGGACAAGCAATATTCTGTATCTTGGCCTTACTTTTGAATAGAGAATGCAAATGTGGTTGGTGAACTATGCAGAGACAAGTTAGAATCATTAGCAAAATGGAAAGGTGTGTTGACTGCAATTCAGCAGAGATCTAGTCTTGGTCTTGTCCTATGCAAAGATCCATAAATAATCTGTATGATGGAACAGAGAATATACTTCTTCATACTAAGTCAGTACAAAAATTGAAGGGATCAGATTAGATACATGTATTCTTGGCAAATAAGACAAATGGCCCAGGAAATCAAACAAACAAGCGACAACAAAACACAGAAACATAGGAACAAATGCAAGCGTTTGAGAAGAAAAAAACTAAAGACTGTTTAAGTACAGAATGAGAAAGAAACTAAAGTCTGATCATAAAAGAAGAGTCAATAAATGTGCCAATATGCCCAAAGGATATATGGCAGGAATGAAGCCTGCAAGACACATGGCACAGCTCTTTGTTTTAAGCAGCATTGGCACTACCCCAACAAGTGTATTGCATGCAGATTTGAACATCACACCTCTGGAAAAAAGCATGATCACTTGAAGAGCCTCTGGAGGAGAGCAGTGAGAATGATCTGAGGTCGCTAACAAGGTTGTTCTGGAAGGAGAGAACAGAAGACTCTGACCAATGTAGTCTGAACAAGGGAACAGAGGAGAGGGAGACACAAAAACAGGCTTTAAGAATACAAAAGACTGATAGAAAGAGTGAAAAAATCCCAAACCCTGATTTGCATGTCTCCTGTGGCTCAGTCGACACGCTGGAGGGGAGGGATGTCATCCAGAGGGACCTGGACAGGCTGGAGAAGTGAGCCTGTGCAAATCTCATGAAGTTCAACAGGGTGAAGTGCACGTCCTGCACGTGGGCTGGGGCAATCCCATGCACAAATACAGGCTTCATGGAGAATGGATTGAGAGCAGCCCTGAGGAGAAGGACTTGCGAGTGTTGGTAGATGAGAAACTCAACAAGAGCTGGTAGCGTGCCCTCACAGCCCAGAAAGCCAACCGCATCCTGGGCTGCATCAAAAGAAGTGTGGCCAGCAGGTTGAGGGAGATGATTCTGCCCCTCTACTTCACTCTGGTGAGACCCCACCTGGAGTACTGCATCCAGCTCTGGAGCCCCCAACACAAGAAGGACATGGACCTGTGGGAGTGGGTCCAGAGGAGGGCCACAAAGATGATGAGAGGGATGGAGCACCTCTCCTATGAGGAGAAGCTGAAAGAGTTGGGGTTGTTCAGCCAGGAGAAGAGAAGGCACCGGGGAGACCTTACAGCAGCCTTCCAGTACTTAAAGAGGACCTACAAGACAGCTGGAGAGGGACTTTTTACAAGGGCATGTAGTGATAGGAAGAGGAGTAATGGTTTTAAACTGGAAGAGGGGAGATTTAGATTAGATATCAGGAAGAAACTTTTCACTCTGAGGGTGGTGAGGCACTGAAACAGGTTGCCCAGAGAAGCTGTGGATGCCCCATCCCTGGCAGTGTTCAAGGCCAGACTGGATGGGTCTTTGAGCAACCTGGTCAAGTGGAAGGTGTCCCTGCCCATGGCAGGGTGGATGGAACTAGATGATCCTTAAGGTCCCTTCCAACCTAAACCATTCTATGATTCTATGATCCTGCCATGGTTTACATGGTCCAGATTCCTGAAGTCATGTTTTTTCAAGACCATGTTTTTTTATCTCCCAAGTTGTGCTTCTGCTATCAAGTTTATGAGGGAGGAAAGTGATGAAAGTGCCAAACATGTATTCAGATGGAATTTTGTAAAAAAAAGAAAGGAAAAAGAAAAACGTTTAACATCCTAAAGAAAAAAGAAAAAATTCTTCACAAAATTTGATGGGAATGATTAATAACTTTGATCTCTCAAACACTCAGTTTTCAAAAAAACTTACAATTTGCCAAAGATATTTTATCCAATAGGTCTCAGTATTTTTTTACTCTAAATAATAGTTTTGGTAATGTTTGATATGGTATGCTTCAATAATGATTGGTATACACAATCTAAAAAATGATGAATAAAAATCCTACGTATAGGACCTTTAAACAATTTTACTCCATGTTTTCTGTATCCTAAAGTGAAATATTTGCAAGAGGATTCATTTCTATTCTGTTATATTTCCCTCTATCAGCGCGATTTGAAGGGAAATACTACTCACAGACATTTCAAAGTCCAGAATATTTATGATCAAGCATTTTTCATTGATAACCATAAATAACTTATCACATTGATCCTGTGAGGTAGTTTTTAAATGTTTGAATATTTTAAAATGTGAATCATACGTATGTGGTAGTGCAGCCCTCCCCCCCGCCCCTCCTTTAGGCTGCTTTGGCGTGATTTCCTCTCCACCTAGCCACATAGTTATACAATGGACCAGAATGTTACATAATGGTCTAACATGAAAGAAAGAGAGGGTGGAGAGCAATGGACTGGAACACTATGGGAACCCCTTAGCATGCCTGGCTCCCATGACTCCTACAGTTTGAAAATAATAACTATAAGTCAATTGTCTCAGATCTCATAAGTAGCGATTCCAGTAAGACCTTTTGAGCTCCTCTGGATTGCAGCGGGCTGCGGCCAGTACCTTCCCTGAGTTGGGATGCTGCTCCGGCTGACACCTCGAGGATTAGAAGGCCAGGGCGAGACAATCCCTCTTGAGTCTCAAGGATGAGAGGATGCATGAGGAATGCATTGTGAGTATTTACTCTAAACTCAGGAAATGGGAAATTTTTAACTATATGCTAGCCTCTGTTTCAGCCACCTATCCACCTTTTTGCTTCTGATATACACATTAGCTTTTACGGATATGGATGTTCTTCCGTTTGCCTGTGCATGCACAGGAGTTAAAAGGAGTACCCGTTGGCTTGTCAGAGTCACCCGCTACTAAGAGATTTTTGATTCCCACAGGGATGTGTGTATGTGCGCTTATATGCTTTTGCTTCTGTATCTATGTATTAATTTGAGATCTGTGCTTTTGCTCATATGTGTATGTATTGATTTTGGATCCCTTATAGTAATTTAGTGTGAATCTTGTAATCTTCAAATCTGTAATTAAGTCACTATTCAATTATTTTATTAAATCACCTGGTAAATCTTTAAATCGGTTAATGATTAAATGCCACCAAAATTCAACCTCTTGATCTACTTCAAATCATTAATAAATTTTGATTTGCTGCTAAATCATAACCGTGTCAAATATCCCATTCGCGACAACACATTACGTAATTAAAGTCATTCAGTCCTATCCAGTAAACAATTGAAGAAAATTTGTTTCAAGACTCTTTCCACTCTCTTTCCCTAACAAGTATGATAAGCAGGCTTTAGCTCATGGTTTCTTTCTGTGTTGATTTTAATTAAGTCCATTTAATGATCAAAACCTAGAAAGAGATCTAAACTTGGTAGTAACACATTCTATTTGTTATGCCATGAGAAATTATACTAGGCTGCATCACTTCTTTATATATGCTCCAAAACAATTCGAGGAATAATTTGTAACCTGTACAGACATTGCAGAAGGGAAAACTGCTTAGTGAAGAAGAAGGTGCTTAGGAAAAAAATTCTGAATTGTAGATGGATTTTCATTCATGTGAGTTGAGAGATACCTTCTTCTTGGATGAGAAGGTTTCCCTTTCAGTCCTCTGATTTTGTTTGAACCATTTAGTTCTAGATGTTCATATGGATGGACAGGTAGCTGCAAGACAGAGGTGAGGAAGGGCTGGTGTGCCATGGTTCAGATATGCCAAACTTCTCTGAGGAGTATAGGCAGCCGTTACTATAGATGGTGGTTGGTGAGGGAAGATAATCGTCTCCTTGTATAATGCTCACCTTCAGGTAATTATACACTGTATAAGGGTTAAGGACTGCACTTGAAAATCAAGCAAGGGACCTTACAGTAAGCCATATTCAGGGACTGTGCATATAGTCTGGATTACTTTTTCTTACTTGTAATAAGATAAGGAAGTAGTCTCTTTCTAAAAGTTGAACTTCTTCCTGGAATGTGTGCCTGTGAACACCCTTTGGGCCAAAGAGGGCCCACGATTAGAGCTCTTCCACTGGGGGAAATTGGAAAACTGAATTTTTAGCTGTCTAAAGTGGAACAGCCTCAAGAGAAAACAAGAGAAAAAATCCTGAAATAACCTATGCATAGTAGTCTGAGATCTTCCTGAACTTAGAATAAGTGTACATTTATACCCTACTCTTCAAATCAATCTCAGAAGAGATAATTAAGTTGCATTCTTCAAACACTGACATAATACAGAAGAAAAAAATGTACCAAGAGTTTTCTTCTTTTTTCCCTAAATGTTAAGTATACTTCATAAAAGCTTTATTAAGCTTTACAAGTGAGCTAGCCAGAGAATATGCAATTTAGGAATCCCACTGGATTTTGAATAAATATGTGTCAGGCTGGCAGGTGACATCAAGAATTAGGCAGCAATGGAACAGAAATGCTAGGACTTGCTTACCCATTTCTGACTTGTACTTATTCAGTTCAGTGAGATTTTTGTGAGTGCTCTGGCAGTCAACACCAGGGGCCTCCAGATACTGCGGTGAAATCCTCTGAGTGTAACCAGTGAATCTAACCCAGGTGCCTTGATTAGAATGTGCAAACATCCCATGATTGAACGTGGAAAAGAAACTGGGCTTCCCCAGCCCAGCTTAAATATTTTGTCGCCCTTCTTCAGTTGAGGTTAAAAGTTGCAGTGCTAGGGAAGCGAGTTAAATGGCAAATTCCACCATTCTCTCATTCCTTTTATAATCACCTTGCCGGTTCAAGGTGGTGGAGATGCTTTGGCTGACACAGAATGGTATTATTTCAATGCCAGGGGCAAGGCTGCTGCTCAGTCAGCAATAAATCTCTGCCTTGGAATTGAAAGCAAGTTGTCTGTTTTTGAAGGGAGTGATTGAAGGAGACTGTGATTTCAGCATATTATCCTTTTACTAATTTAGATAAGTTTACGGTCACTATATGACACAAATATACGAGGAAGGTAGTAGTGGTAGTACAAGTTAGAAGGCCATGGTTTTTGAGTGGCTTATTTAATACACGTAGTCTTTATTTTTTTCTGTATCGAAGAACCTACCCACAAACACAGTTGATAACAAACAAATTGCACAGCTAATACTTCATGTGCACATTCACAACTTGGCTAGATATACACTTGGATTCATTTTTTACCTGTACTTGTACATCCTGTAGTACACCCGTGGTCTGCTTAACAGCTACAATTGAAAAACTGTTTGTCCTATTATTTGCAGGTTTTATTTTAATGCAGTTTATTTATTCAACAGCATATTTAAAATTCAAACTACACATCTAGGAATGATTCTTAGGATTTTAATTACTGTATATTGGTGTAATTAAGGTAATTGATTCATTGAATGTTCAGATAAGAGAAGTGCCTTAACAAAAAAGGATACCTTTTAAAGGAAACAGGAAGTTTGAGACAGTGATTATAAGAGAATATAGCTGTGTTATCAGGGTGCTATGAAATATGTTTATTTATATGATTAAATTTTGGAACTTGATAAGGAATTTTTCAACTCTATTTTCTCTTAATGAAATACTCATTAAACACCGCTTGCATTTGTCTCTCTCTGTACATGAATATCGACAAAAGAATGGATAGAAATGAGAAAAGCATATACACACCAAAATAATATAAGGGAAAACAATTCTCTCTCACAGGAACCCAAACAGTCACTATGGTGCTTCCTGACAGAGTAAAGCAGCAGGAGACAGCTAATGAGGCAAGTCATCCGTTATCATTGCAGTGCTTAGCCTGATTTAGTTATCTGAATCAAAATGACAGATTCAGGAGGAAGGCTCCTGGGAACTTGACTGGAAATGTTATGTTGATGTTACCAAGCATTGATCAGTCTAGTGGAGTGCCTCTTCGTCTCCATGCCAACAACGAATAGAAACAAAAAGGCAGGGGTTAAGGGGCATGCTTTTGGAAAACTGATATTGGGGAAGATATTTTCTTTATAAACAGGTTTTGTTAAACACTGAAATAAGCTTCATGCCTAGGCAGATTCATGGCTCTTCAAAATATGGGAGGTTTTATAATGTAATTTCAGCTTGTCAGGAACAATTTTCCTCTTTCCTTTTAGGATTGCTTAGAAGTTTAGCTTTAGCAGCTACAGTCCGTGTCACTGGTTGCTTATTAACTTTATTCTAACATGAAGAGGAAGAAATAGACTTTAACCATTTAGGTACCAACAAAATCCCACTCAGTAATTAAAAAAAACCAGTGTAGTTATATTTTTATAGTATATTCATCTCAATAGATGGGCAAAGTTAATCTTCATAAGGTTAAACACTTTTAGGAAAAATGTAATTTAGAAGACAAAAAGTAGATATTGTCTGAAAAATGTAGAAGCAAATGGTGACTAATTTTGACCAGGAGTTGAAGAGAAAGCTAGGTTTTTTGAATGAGAGGCCTATATTGGTCTTCCTTGCAAAAAGAGTAAATGTTCATTAAAAAAGAAAAAAAAAAACAAAAAAACCCAAACAAACAAAAAAACCCAAACCAAACCAAAACAACCCAGTCTTTGAGAAGAAAATTAAGTTGCTAAAAAATACAGCAGTTCATTGTTGAAAATTTCAATACTCTTTGATACAAGTCTGGAAAACACATTAGGAAAGAAAGAGCCAATTTCAGCTCACTTAACTGTGAGAAATACTAACAAAAAGTCACAAAGGCTGGATACCTCTTCAGTATAAATAAACCTCTTCTCAAACTGGTGAAGAGTTCTGTGTTCAATACCTAAAAGTTCTCTTTCAGAGGAAATTTTACTAGCTTGTGATGTTCAGCTGGGACTTATCAGTTGTTTTAGTAATAGATTTTAAGGTTTTTGCTATTTCCCAGGAACTGTACCCACTCGTTCATCTCTGAGTCCACAAGCGTTCCAGGCTAAAAGAAGTTCTCTGAGACAAAATGAAAAGTCAGTGTGTTCTGAAAAGGCTATCTTTACCCATTCCACCCTGTTTCTGAACCTCTGGAAATTCATGGTTTTACTGAAAACTGGCTGAAACCTAGAGTTCATATTCCTGGGGAAAATAATAATATGAAAAATTTTGAAATGGAATGGAAAAAATGTGTCTTGGACCATTGCTGTGTGGGAAAACCAAACTTTTATTTTGGGAGGGGCCAAGGCAGTGTCTCTGGTAGACTCAAAGGGGTTCTGATCTCCAAAAGTTCTATCATCCCCATTCTCCAGCCATTGAACGGGTAGATGATGGTGCTGAAATTGAAACCTGAAAATTCCAGTAACCCAAGTAATGAGGAATCACAAACCAGAAAAACTATATGATAATTTTCCTTTTTGTATTTGAAATAAGAATTTATCATAATAGCAACAATGATGACCATGAAACTTAAGCAACTACAACCAAAAGGCACAGTGTGACATAAGGTGGGGGTATTTAGTAAATACAGTATTGAACACCTCTAAATAGGGATGCAGAGAGAAAGGATTTTGGAGAAGATAAGACTCTTGCCCCAAATTTAGGAGACTCGAGGTTGCTGGGTCAACATGTAAACTTTCATGCAGCTTGCTTTCCTGTTGGAAGGAAAAAAACACTTTATGTTTAATATTGCTCTATGCAAAGTGAAATCTCTTACAGTCCCACATCTCAAAGCCTTTATTCCTCCTGTCAGCAGAGTATGCACATTCATCAGTAACACAGTCTGACCACAGGAGATGATCAGCATGCTGAAATTTGTGTAAGGATGTTTCCGAGAGTTGAGTTTTGAATTAAGAGATTTGCTTTTAGATTTTAAACAGATCATCGTCTTATTTTGTAGTCCCTGTAGGTTGACTTAACATAGTATTCTTATTTTAGAAATATGGGAGTTAGATTGTAGTAGAAGGCAATAAATATGGGCTTCATTGCCACTTGCTCTGTAATTATTTTGTGTGACTTTGGACAAATCATGTAATTTCTTTGTGCGTCTGTTCTCTGTCTCCTTCATAGTACTCCTATTCCTCATTCTCTCTCTGTCTTTAAAATTTAGACTTTAAGCTGTCTCAACTCATAGCGATCTAATCTGAGCAGGCTATTTAAAATACTTCATATATCTCATAATATGGACATACACTGCTTTGTATGGGAGCTCATAACTATTCTCCTTATGTGACAGCAAACTAATACAGACTAATCTTGTACCTGAAAAAAAAAAAAAAAAGACAAAAAAAGGATTCATTGCTATGTAACTCAAGGTCTCTTCAGAGCTCCAGCTTTATGTTCAAAGTCACTGAAGTAGATCTAACACCCTTTCCCAGTATTCAAATGAATTGACCTTTCCAGAAATCTGGAATTCTCCCCTCTACCAGAAATCACAAAACAAAAAAGATTTTAGATATTCATTTACTGAATAAAACAAAAAGATTGATTTTATAAATGGTATTTATGACTGACTGTGTCATAGGCTCAATTGAAAAATAGGTGCAGAAAGAGGTTATGCTGCCCTTGTATGTCATACATCAGGGTTTTCTTCTGCTCATAACTCAACTATGGATCCAGCGCAGAGCTTGTAGCAAGCTAACCTTGATGCGTTTTCACATAGTTCTTACAATTTGTAAGGTTCTCCCTCTATTGTTGGCGAAGGCTGTCAGGATATTATGATACTTGAAAAACGTAGGATTTTTACAAGTATGTAGCCATTAAACAAACATTAATATATTTAGAAAATTATGTTATTTGTTAATTTTTATTAAATGTCCTCATCTTTCCTGGGAGCACCATATCTATTTCCACCAGTACTGCCATCCAAGTGCTCTGTCACAAATATGGAAAAGCTGTTTTCATGAGTAAGCAAGCAAAACTATTGTTTCCATTTTGGACTGCTGGGAACCTTGCCCACATTGGCTGCTCTAGTAGGCATCTCTAATAGAAATCCTTAAAAAAACACAGAAAAAAGGTAGCTGAAAGAACTCTTCAGGAGATCACTGCCTTGGATTAGATTATAGAGGCTAAATAGTCACCCCTGTAAAATAAGATTCAAGAACAGCTAAGGATTAAAGATGAAATACATTCTTGATGAAGAACTTAAATCTTTTGCGTGGTTCCCCCAAATTCACAGATGGGTATTTTTTATTTCACCCTTATATTAGTCCAATGATAAAACTCTGTCCAAGTAATCTTGTATCCTTTAGAAACACCACTCTTTTGGGCACAACTCATACATTATAAAGGAGTGGCTTGAAAACTGTTACATCATCTTCCACCCAAGCAGAATTCATGTACCATAACAGTTTACTATGAACTGCGTGCAACCAGAGGCAAGTAATGTAAGTTTTAGTCTGTGTGAGACACTTGAACTAACATAATAAAGCTCTTTACCAAACACCTGGATGACAGAGACAGAGCTGGATATCTGAGAATCACCGTGCTGCTAACGGAGTGACATTATGCATAATGGTCCAAGGGAACACCTAGTACAAGTAATGTTTGCATAAATGGAAAAAACAAAAGCTAAAACTTCACAGAAACCTGAGGAGCTTAAACATGTAAAAAAGGCTGAAAATGATGATCAAAGGTTATGGATTGGAACAGAATTTTTTACCATGAAAGAAGGAGCTTATCTTAACTTGCTTAAATCCTCTTCTACTCAAGAGAACAGGACGCTGGGTTGCGGGTTTTTAAGCAAAAATGACAATAAGGAAATACCTGGTTCCACCATTAACTACTCCACCTAATGAAATCCATCTACATGATTAAATTTTGGCTAGCTGGCTGGATCAAATGGCATGATTAATATATATGCCATTCTGTGATGTGAAAACAGGTTTCCGGAGAAAGAATAACCTGCCTGAGGATGGCAGAGCAAAAAATAAATTTGAATGTCAGAGTGCTGATACAGTACTATTCCCACTGGGTCATGCTTTTGTACATAGTAAGACGCTTTTTTAATAGAAAAATTTCTCTAGCAGGTTACTCAAGAAAAATAACATATTTTTCAAGTATTGTTTTGTCCACTTACCAGATAAAATAAACACAATTGTGTTTATAAAAAACCAGGTGTGCTATTTTGGAAGAGCGAAAAAGTATTTAACTACTTTTTTAGTGCTAGCTGGGATATTGCTGGAATTCGTAATGCAGTCTACAGACACAGATAACTCAGTCTTGCGTGAGCTGATTAAAACTATTGTTTTAATAGTCTAAGATGTTGTAAACGTCACGGATGGGATGGGGACCTGTCAAACAGACAATATTACCAGAAAGTGAGTGAAAATGAGTGAAAATATAATACATGATCATATAGGGCTGCAGAAATTTTTATATTTTAGGTTTTTTAATAAAACAGCAAATGAGATACAGAGAATAAATTATTTTTGTCTGTCACCATTATTTGCAGATGCATTGAACAGAGTGAAGGTGATAACACAGCTTTATTTCCTGACTTGGTAAGACATTTCACTATGTTTAATGCCAATGCTAATGCCAGTCTATCAAATCCATTATATGGAACAATATGGAACAATACCTATACCTGTGACTATTATAGAAATACCATTAATTAAATTCAGTAATGATGCAAGTTTTACATTAAGCGGGTTGAGTGCATAAAAAGCAGAGTGAGAAACATGCTGCATGAAGAAAACAAAGCTGATGTAACAGTAATTCTGATGAAATGAAAGATCTAAGATTGCACGTTTAAAGACTACTTGTGGCCTCGTTTTATACTTTTTGATTTCTTCTTTTCATTAATTTTCTTGCTCTACAATTTTTTTTTCTGAGATTTCACATAAGTTACACAAATGGAGTGACCTAAAGTTCTTTAAGAAACAAGTCTAATACCATTTACAGATTTACAGAAATATTGCTAAGGAAAAGTGTCTCTTCAATGGTGAACTTAAAATCAGAATGTAGTCCTTAAAACCTGTTACTGTTTTTGTTCCCATGTAAAAAGTTGAAGGATACACTTTATAACTTGCATTTAAATTAGGAATCATATACACAAGTTAAGCTTCCTGCTGCATTAAAAATGAGAGACAGAGCAGTCTGAGTATTACCAAATGAGATAACTCCTGCTGTAAACCGATCCCAGAGAAAAGCTGAATCTAAAATGAATTTGATCAGAGCCAATACTATTTTATAAATCCTGAAAGTACATAACCACTTACTACTTATCTCCTCATTGGGGAAAAAACAGTTAACTATATTCCTTCCTAGTTTATAGGTATTTCCAGATTGTCTGCTAAATTCATTGTTATTGCATTCCACTTATGTCTGTTGCTGAGTCAGCAGTTTATTGACTATTCCAGCCACCTGCATTGCAAAGAGAGTTTGGTTCATGTTGCTTAGTACATAGTAGTCAAATTGGGCTTATGAAGTCTTCTTTTCATATTAGACAGTACTGTATATTAAAAATAGCCTGAATCAGTTTTTTTTTTCCTTCTAGGAATTTCCATGTAATACGGATTAAATATAAATATTTATACAGAAAAGCACAGAGGATTAATGACAGCTGAAAAGTGAATGACATTTCTTCTGCAAGTCTCCTAGTATGGGAAATTGCAGAGAGTTCTGTGTGCATTACACACTATCCCTGAAACCCAGGAGGAGCTCAGTCTCCAGAAACACTCTGTAATGGTCTTACAGAGCAAATCACAAGGACTTCTCTTCTCTGTGTTCCTCTGTGATTTGACGTAGTTCAGGTGTGTCTATGGCAGTTGAATAGAGGGCAGACTTTCAAATTGCACTTATTGTTAGCTAGCACAAAACAGGACAGAGGACCAGATTCCAGAAGTAAAAAGCTTTTCAGTGCCTTGTGCAAAACAGCGTGTACAACAAAAGCATCAGGCCATTGCCCTTCTGCTTCTTTGTGGTAAAAAAAAATATATAAAAATATTTAGGACACTTTAAACTTTGGTAACATTTTCACTCTTCTCTCCAAATAGTCCAGCCAACCTCCTCTACTGCAATTTGATTCTTTAGTATTGCAGGAATTGTTTTTCTTCCTGGTTTTCTTCATATTCTTACATTCAATTTACAGAATTCACTCACTCCCTGATAACTAATGAAGTATAAATGAAGTCCTAGAAACAGAACTCTAAATCAGGCCTCGAAATGGTCAAGCAGTGGCAGTTTAGAAAATCTGTTGGTTCATGATGCAGCCCTCAAAAGCTAAGTGTTCCATCTATAAGAATAGCAAATTTACTGCAAGATACATCAAGTCAAAGTCGGCTGTGTTTCCAAATGCAAAGTATTATTTATATATGGTCACCTCTGCATCATTTTCTTTCAGTTCATCATCTTGATGTTGCTTCAGTGTGCATCCAAGACTTCAGTTCAAGGTATGGATGGGTGATCTGGTGAGTAGGTAGTGGAGAAAACTTGGAGAATCTTTTGGCTATTTTATTTTATTTTATTTTTCTAAAAAATCTACAACAGCTTCAGGAATACCTAAATCATCCACGAATTTAATGGAACTACCACCAGCAGTTTTAACAAAAGGAAGCTGGGAAAAAATTCAAAAAATGTTGTCTTTTTATGCTGTATGCTTTCTATGCAACCAATGTTTCTCCTTTCTAATTCAGAACTGTCAGTGCTTATTTTGTAAGGGGTCTATGTCCTCAAATTTTAATTTTTGGTTAGAAAAAAGGATATGACAACCAAAACAATGCAGATTTTTTTCCCCTGAGGATAATTTTCTTAGGTTAATGCAGCTTGTTTTTTTTCAAGGTTGTTTTTTTTTTTTTCTGGTTCCATCAACAAACTGAGAAACCCATCTACTGTTTGCACAGTTTTGGCTTCATGTTCACCTGTCATCCTTGGAACATTGTTGTTTCCTCTGTCTATATTAATACAGTGTTAAAGATTCAGCAGTGCAAAAATATTCACTGATTACAATTTGTGTGACCTCATAGTTTTCAAATTAAGTTGGCATTTTTGCACGTCTGTAATTGAGGGTAGTGTTTGTCCTGCAGATCTTCATTACCATAATGTGAGAGAAGGCAAGAACATAGTTTGTCTCAGAATGCAGTCAGCACAAGCACAAACAGCAATTACAAAAATAATTCTTTTTGTCTGTGAACTAGAAAAACTAAAGGCTGAAATCATAAGAATTTAAACCATTTTAGGCATTTTACACAGTGTCTTTTCTATATATCTTCACTTCTTCCTTTTAGCCAAAGGCAAAGAAGGAAAAGGGAATGAGTAAACAGCCTGAATCTGTTTTGTAAGAGATCATGTCAGTTGTTATTAACTGTTATATTATGTTTCATTGGGCTGGTTGAAGGCAAACAGAAGGTCAAAATATTTCTTTTTCGTATTTGGCTTTCTTATCTTTGAAAGAAGATTCAGTTAAAATATCTCAACTGACTTCAGGAATTTTAAATGGATTTTATTAGAATCACTCACCATTTCATACAGTATTTTTAGAAAGCAGAAAGCTTTTGAGAGGAACATATGGATACAATACCTTTGGGGGGGAAAAAGGGCCTATACAGTGGTATATAAATGTCATGCCTGTAAGAACTAACATGAAGAACATGAGCTCATTCTAACTTCACTCTGTAGGCATAGGAAGATGGTTATGAATCGAATCAATAAACATTAGGCAGATATCTCATTCATAGGTATTATTTTACATTAGCAGACCTAAAAGACCTTAAAGAACTTTTTTTTTTTTTTTTAAACAGATGGAGCACAAGTTATCCAAGGTAAAGGGTAGGTAATGTCAGAGCCAGTAAAAGAACCTGACTTGCCTGACAACCAGCTCAAGGCTCTTTCCACCAGGCAATGTATTGTTTAATTTATTTTGCAATCTTACTTTTTGACTGTACTGACAAATGCAGCTCATCACCTGTAATTTTCCAGTTACAGTCACAGACTTATACATTTTTTCCCATGTTGAAGACCATTCTGAGATTTATATATGTTATCACACATAATAATTGTGAAAACTGTTTTTAGTAGTTTCAGGAGTTTAGTCTATTCAAACCTACACTAGCAAGTTCCTCACATAGATGGACTTTTTGTGCCACAGAATTGTACCAAACAATGCTATTGCATTAAGTAAATGCTTGTCTTAATCCATTCAGTGATGTATGATACAGGCTCTGGCACAGACATGATTTCCTACTATGGTAATGGCATAAATACAGAAGCTCAGTACTACACAGATTTGAAAAAACCTGCCCTTCCCCACTGTTGAATGAGAAGATGCATGGAAGCGGCTTGATGTTGTAGAATATTCAATAAAATCATAAAATTGTAGAAACATAGAATGGTTTAGGTTGGAAGGGACCTTAAGGATCATCTAGTTCCATCCACCCTGCCATGGGCAGGGACACCTCCCACTTGACCAGGTTGCTCAAAGACCCATCCAGCCCGGCCTTGAACACTGCCAGGGATGGGGCATCCACAACTTCTCTGGGCAACCTGTTCCAGTGCCTCACCACCCTCAGAGTGAAAAGTTTTTTCCTGATATCTAATCTATATCTCCCCTCTTCCAGTTTAAAACCATTACTCCTCTTCCTATCACTACATGCCCTTGTAAAAAGTCCCTCTCCAGCTGTCTTGTAGGTCCTCTTTAAGTACTGGAAGGCTGCTGTAAGGTCTCCCCGGTGCCTTCTCTTCTCCTGGCTGAACAACCCCAACTCTCTCAGCCTGTCTTCACAGGAGAGGTGCTCCATCCCTCTCATCATCTTTGTGGCCCTCCTCTGGACCCACTCCAACAGGTCCATGTCCTTCTTGTGTTGGGGGCTCCAGAGCTGGATGCAGTACTCCAGGTGGGGTCTCACCAGAGTGAAGTAGAGGGGCAAAATCATCTCCCTCAACCTGCTGGCCACAATTCTTTTGATGCAGCCCAGGATGCAGTTGGCTTTCTGGGCTGTGAGGGCACGCTACCAGCTCTTGTTGAGTTTCTCATCTACCAACACTCGCAAGTCCTTCTCCTCAGGGCTGCTCTCAATTCATTTTCCATGAAGCCTGTATTTGTGCATGGGATTGCCCCAGCCCACGTGCAGGACGTGCACTTCGCCCTGTTGAACTTCATGAAGTTCACACAGCCCCACTTCTTAATCCCATCAAGGTCCCTCTGGATGGCATCCCTCCCCTCCAGCGTATTGACTGCTCCACACAGCTTGGTGTCATCAGCAAACTTGTGAGGGTGCACTCCATCCCAAGAATATATAAGCTTTCACAGTATGGTATGATAGACAAGCAAAAGACCCTGCTGAAAGTGAGGGCTCTGAAATTCCATGTTCCAAAATAGCCTGGATTTACTACCATACAGGGAAGACCCCTTCATTCCACCTTGCTTTGAAAGATCAGTGTTTTGCTCTTACCCATGTGTGGGAAAACTCGTGTTTGAAAATATTGTTTGGTGAAGAGAAGTAGCTGACTGAGTTAATCTATTATTTGAAATAATTTTTTAAGAACTCAGAACTTGTTCGTGGACACTTTTCTCAATTTCAGTAAAACCAAAGATAAATCATAACAATATTTTTGACAGGGTTCTTGTCAAATAAAATATGAAATATTACATCAAGAAAGCCATACTTACTTGGAATATCCTACACAGAGATCTCTGAGTCATCACCTTCCAAGTGTCCCCAATAATTCAATTGCTAAAAGAAACTTCTCAGGTAATTGCTTTCAGAAAATCAGCAATTGCTTGTAGTTCCCACACAGTAATATTTCAGTAATATTTCAGATTACTATTGTCATAGATGAATAAAGTGGGGCAGTCCATTCCTAAATAACGTGTGAGTCATACTTAGTACGCAGCAGATCAGGTACTGAGAATTGAGCTAGTCTTAAAAGCTAAATCTGTGCCACGTTTACACATGTTGTAGAACTCCCTATGGGATTCCAAATTTCTTTCTAGAATTTTTAAAATGGATCTTTAAAATGTCATTAATTAATCTCCAAGGCCTGGGAACACAGGAAAAAAACCTTCTAATTTTTCAAGTCAATCAACATTTATTCAGTACTACCAGTCATAACTATGTGCTAGACACTTTCACCCAGCACAAATAGCTGTTGGAAGGCAGAGGGGGATATATGAGTCAAAAAATTGCTTATAATTATGGCAGTTTTTCTTGGAATTATCCATCTCTAGAATTACTGTACGGATGGCCCTTCAAAAAGTTGGGAGCTGAATAGGTATTCCAGTTAGTTAATCTGACAGTGAAGAGGCACAACACACTAGTAATAAAAAACCAGGTAGCAGAGGCTCTAGAAAGCACCACTTGAGTTGCAAGATGTTTCTGATATGCCAGTAATGAGGCAAATCAAAGAAGGTAGACACATATAAACAAACTGTCAGGTAGGTAAGGAGGATAAACTACAAAATACAATAACTGGTAGTGAGGACTATCTCTCTAACAAGGTGGGGCCTGTTCAGCAAAGCATGGTTTTTCGTTCGGAGGAATCTGGAGGTTTTATTCTGCAGGAAATTTTAAAATATTCAGACCTGTTTTCTTCCAACCTGGGCAAAAAGAGACATGTTTTTACTAAAGACAATCTCCAAAAATGATGATTTGGAAATATGGAAGCCATTTGCAGGATAAAAGATAAACCAGTTTCACTGCAGTATTGTGAAAGAATCTCTAAAATAAAATCTGGTTTATTACAGTAGAACTATTATGAAAATGAACCATCAAAATCATATTAAGTATTGGTAGATGCATTATATTAGGTATTCTATAATTCAGCAATTAACATTTGAGTATCGTATACCAATCAAAGCAATATAAATAATGATATTGAAATATTTCATTTGTACTGTTTCCACTTAACCCAAGTAAACCTACTCCATGGTTTTGTGCTTCTTGAATTAGAGAGGATTCATGGCAGGCTAGTTTTGTGTAGTAGACGAAGTTTATGTATGTTTCAGATACTTTGTACAGGATGCAAAGCTTGTTCATCATTCAAGATAGATCACATTGCTTAAGAGGAAGCTTGTGTTGCATATGGCTTGTTTTATTTGCTGAGGAGGATGAGATTGGGATGGAGGATAGGTTGAGGAAAGGGAACCAAAGGGATGGCTCCATGGTTAAAAGGATTGAATATCATCCTGCAAAATTATTCTTATCTTTGATAAAGAATTCCTGCATGAATTTAAGCAACCTCTCATGAGTAGTCATTAACTGTGCAGTCATCATATTCTGAGCTTGACCTGAGATCATGGGGTCTGGTCAGCAGAAGTGTTCAGCTTTCATAGATCTGACACAAAAGCACTTTGAACCTTTAAAATGCTCTGTGGTGCACGCCGGAAAATCAGATTCTGTGCCCTCAACTTGGACTCTAAAAATCCATGAGTGTACTTGACCTCTTTGTCTCTCTCTAGTACCTATAAAATAGGGAATTACACCATCTCTTCATATCACTAGTGTGTTATGAAGATTAAATAATTTTTGTGAAGCACTCTGATATTACTATTTGGGCATCATAGAGAAGCTGATGAGAAAATTAATCATCCTGTCTTCAGAATAAGTGCGCACTACACGAATCCTAAGGTTACACATTTGACAATGAGAGTAAAATTTACTGAACAGCTACTTTTCAAATTTCTCTGTTTGTGTTCTTTCTTTAGTCATTCTGCTTTTTTTCTTTCCCACAACCCCCAAAGGTTTCTCTCTTACACTTTCCAGAGACTCCTGGTTATCATTACCTTCCTCTACTTCTCCAAAATTCATCCCTCTATTCCCTCCCTGATACACTGTTGTAATCCATTCTATGATTCTATGATTCTCTTCTTCCCTTACTGCCTGTCTAAAGCACACTCCCAAAAATAAACAACAAAAACCTCCTGAATATTATTTGTTGATGTCTTATTTCACCTTTTGCATTTAATTTCTTTTGTATAGGCTACCATTTATTTAATTGGCTACAGAGGGAGAAATCATAACTTTTCAGGTGTGTGTAACAGTGCAATGAATTCTGATCTTGATCACAACTTTCTGGTGGTGCTACAAAATAAATATAAAATACTATTACTGACATGGCTTGCTAATATTTTAGTATTGGAATCGTATGCCACGTGCTGCTTGGTTTAACTGTGTCCTCATCAATTTCCCGGCATATGAGAAAAAGAAGAGTGAGAACTGAGAATGCTGTTGTGTATTTTCTTATTTTCCAGTAAGTTTAATAAATTCAGTTTTTAGCAGATGTCTAGAAGACCAATTTGTAGAATTTCTTTTTCATTTCCATAATTTGTTTACAAATATATAACACACTAAATATTTTAGGAACCATCTGCCTGTATTGTTCCTGTTTATAAATTCTGTACAAGTACTTTCCTTGCCATTTTTATTGAGAAACAGTTCTGCAGCCCAAAATGCATCCTGAAATATCAATCTGACACACTAGCTTTGGTTAGTGACTTCTCTTAGATAGAAAACTTTAGCTACTCCATACTAAAATGGATTTTTAGGCTCAGAAATAGTAGGGTCAGAAATACAGATTGCATATCTCTCAGAATTTAACAGAGTTAACAAAGTACATGAACCAAGAATCAGGTTTGTAAAAAAGGTTTAGAATAACTTTGATGAGTGTTTTTTTTCCCCAACGAAATAATTATTTTATAACACAACTACAACTATCTATCTTTCATCAACACAAATTTGAATGTCTCAGAAAACTTCAGAAATAAAATTACCAGAAAGGTAAAACAGGCAGGAAAGACCACCAAAATTGGGATTGATGATTTAAGCATGCTTAAACTTTGGCAATTCAATTTGTCCTGATTTTAAAGTGAAACAACCTCTTCAATGGAAATATACTTTATTAGATAAGCTGATTTGTAAATGTTTTTAATACATAATCTGACACAAATATTAAAAGCAAAAAAGGTTTTACTTGTGTTGTAACTAACTGTAAGGAAATATATATGTATCAGTTAGGGAACAGGATTTTACTGTGATGGGAGTGTTTAAAAGACTGACAAATCAGAGCAGTTTCAAATTTCAAGACAACTTTTTACTGGATTGATACTTGTTAACAATACACGTTGCATTGTCAATGGCTACTTCTCAAACACTAGCAATCATTATCACTACATATGCAAAACAATGAGTCCTTAGCAAGCTTAACATAAACTGCTACCAGTATGCAGTATCCAGGAACTGATGCAGTTTTAGTTGTTTTAGTTTGTTTGCTGTGGTCCATCACCAAGGTCAAAGTCAGTCAAGGCTATTCCAGAGGGAAAACATGGAAGATGCAGGGAGGGCTCTCTTCTTTCTTCCCTATCTTTCTTCTCTCATTGTTGGTATTTCATGATCCTCTCTTCCTTTCCCCAAAAGAAAAGAGGTGAACTCATCTGCTCTTGACACCTTGTTTTGGGGATCAGGACTCAGGCTGACTTAGCTTATTCTGCAGAATTCTTTTTTTAATGGACACCCATCCTGCCTTACATCCTTAGCTCTCCTCTCACAGATTTTACTGCTTGCACATGTTTTCCTCCTCCCTACTTGTGCAACGATACTAGAGACCTCTGTTTGTCCCTTGGGTGCTATGGCTATTATTATAATATTTAAGCTTAGCTGTCTTACAAAATGTTATCAGTCATGTTGCAATGTTAAAAAATGCTTGGACATTTTGCCAGTCACATTATTTTAAGTTTGCTTTTCTTTGGGTTCAAATCAAGCAAATATTAATCATATCTTCCTTAGCGTGCACGGACCTTTATGTGTCCAATTTACCTCTGCTTTGTCTACACCTGAGGAGTGTGAATCTGTCTTTCGTTAAACCAGCTAGTCATTTTTCATGCTTTGTCCACTGACTTTATTGTTCCTTCATATTTTCATGGCCAAAATGTAGTAAATTCAGGCAAACACCATCACGTGAGCACCCTAAAATATTTCTTGGCCTTACTTATAGCTGGGTTCCAACCCATTTGGCTTCTGACCCTAACACTTCCACTGAAAACATGTATCTCAGGGCTGCCAGGAAATTCCTGAGCCAGTGCTCGTTCCCATACTATGGTAAATAACTCTGTTCATAAATCTGCAGTACTTGATCTTAAACATAATTAGGTTTCTGGAAGGTCCCGTAGGAAGATTGCTCCAAAACCTCAGTCCTCTGAAAGCTTCTGACATTCAGACTAAATATATCCATTGACGATCTACATACGTATGTTCTTGTGGAGTAGTAACTAGTAACTTTGCACAGCTTTCCCAGCTTTGCATCATTTACCTTAATTTCCCAGCTCTTCTAACCCCCTGTAGTAGAAGTTTGCTCTTTCCTGACCACACCCGTAGTATATATTGGGTGGGAAATATGTCTTGCAGTGGTTCTCAGGACAGCCATGTAGTTGTCCTGTTGTACAGGACCTGACGTCAATAGCTGTGCTGGTGAGGGACTGGACATAGCAGGACAACCTCGGACCCATTGGTTCTGAGTCATTTCTGAACAATGGCACTAGCGGTCTCCAGTCCTTGTTAGAAATGTCTCACCTAGTATAACCTAGAGGTAGAGCTGTGACAGGAAATTGCCATTAGAATGGTTTTCTGATGGAAAATGCCTTTTTCTCAAAATCAAATTTTTCCACAGAAAAACTTATATTCTTTTCTGTGATGGTTACAAAAAAAATCTGCAACTGTTCATTTCTCAATCTGTCTTGCACAGTAATCAGGAGGCACTCTGATTGTCTAAGGATGCCAAGAGGATTGTTCTGCCAATCCCCCTATTGCGTTTGTTCAGATACAATTTTCTTTTCCAGTAGATGACTACTGAAATCTCTCTTAATCCTGACATGTCTAGAAGGACTCTTTAACAGTAAGTGACATTCTCCTGACTACACACTTTCATTGAAGTCAAACCCGCATGCCTTTTAAGCCAAGAGGGCTGGAATGTAATTGCTACTTTCCCCCTCCCCACACTCCCCCAATGCAGTGAAAATGTTAAAAATCAAATCACTATCTGTGACTTCAATGGTGGTTACGTGAGTTTAGTTAAAATGTGAATTTGTGTCCAAAAATAAGACTGCAGCTTCATAATAAGACAAATGATTGAGCCTGCCATCTGAGTCAGAAATTTTCTGGAAAAAAAATATCTTTTGGGATGGTTCTTCCTGCTTCCACATGCACTAAAAATAATTTTAGGGAAGAACCTGTCATTATATTTTAGTTCCTCCATTTTGACGCCTGCCAGAACCTATGCAGGATTTCTATTAATGAAAACTAAAAAGAAAAAAAAACAAACCCCAACAGTAGGAATTATTAAAAGCAGAATAAAAATCTTAGTTTAGATACAGTGATTTTTAAGCAAAAAGATAGATTTTTTTTGTTAACTGATTTAACCAGTCACAGCCACAGATTTGAGATCTGGTGGATTTTTTATATCTAATTTAAACTAATGAATAAATCCCTCAGTGTTTGTTCCTATCCAAAAGGAGCCTAAAAACTTCAGAAAATCTGAAGTTAAATCTTACTCAATTTATGGCTGAAATGGAGTTCTATTCTAATAGCTAGGAAATGTTTCATTTATTTGAATTTTAATCTTTAAAACATTTTTTTCTGTAAATTAGCTTAATTCCAAACAAAATTGTCTGATCAATACAACAAAAAATGAAATATTACTTTTGAAAAATGTCAAATGGGCACTTTAATAACTGCAAAAACTCATGATTTCTTTATGCAAAATACATTTGTCAGAAACGACCTTTTCTTAGTTACAGTCTCAGTTTCAACAAATCACACTTCCTTAATAAGAGAGTTTATATACTGCTGAAATCCCTTGGCCTTCTTTATGCTACAGTGATATTTGAAAGATAACTACCTTTCCCTACTTCTGTGATCCTGGGTAACTCACAGTAATGAACAGCCCTTGGAGAACCATGTTTTATGTCTTCCTTCAATGTCTTCCTTCCACCATATCATGGCCTTGAATAGTCTGTGCAAATTGATGAACATTATCATCCATGACTCAGTTCTTCTTTGGTAAAACTGGAACAATTATAGATCCCTGATTCCATATTTTTCTGTCTACCTAGGCAAGTGGTTACCTGGGGCCACACCTGCCACTTCCTTTGTGTTTCTGCTTCCTCATATGGTGATAACCTGGTTACTACTGAACAATATTAATTATTAATATTATTTCAAGGAAATAAAAACAGAAAAAATGTTATAAAATCGAGCTATTTGAAAAGCAGTTACAGAAATCACAGATAAACCTTTATCAAAACAAATTGTACCAGGAGTTCAACTCAGCTGTCATTACTCTTTTTTATTTAAAAAAAAAAAAATGTTAGGCATAGGGAAATTTTCTTCCTCCATGGAGATATCATTACTTTTCTTGGCTATAAACAGTCTGCCACAGCAAACTGCACATTTGTCTAACATTCTAGAGGATAACTTTGTCTATAGGGAAATACATCATTTTGCTCAGCAGCCTTGAGTCAAATGAATACTTCGGTTGATCCAAAATCTTTTATTCTCTGGACAACATAACCTAAAAGTAGTAACATAACACAAAAGATACTCTTCTCATTTTAAGATTTTTTATATCCTGTATAATAGTCAAGGATGTTATACCTACACTTAGATATCGTTAATTTCCAGTGCCCTGAAAAGCAGAGTAATAACTAAAGAGCACAAGCAGTGCCAATGACTCATTTTTTTTCTTTCGTGATCTCCGAGCAGCGGTATGAAACACGGATTAATAAACACAGCAGCTTTCCAGTAAATGGCATTTTTTAGCTTTCTGCAATGTGCAGCATGGCAAGCTGGAACATCAATATGTCTTCAAAATCACTTAAGTGCTTGTCATCAAACCAAGGATTAATTGCTTCACAGTAAACTCGCACACAATGTATAGGTTCCAATTCTTTGAAAAACATAATGATCCTAGAGCTTTGAAAGGTGCCAAGTCTGACATCTCAGGAGACTGAAAAACTGTACTTAGCCATAAAACACAGAGATCACAGAGAGAGCCAGCTCGAGCGTGACTCATATCATTCCATCAAGTCACCTCTCCTCCAAAAGGCAAGTACCACTTCTAAAGTCGAGGGGTCCTTTTGCCTGCCTCAGACATGCACTCTTTACCCCTGACTGCAGGAAACTCTGGCAACTAATACCTGTGGTGGTGACAGTGTTCTGGAAAAAAGTGCCAATGCCTGATAAACAGTGGCAATTGCTAGGATTTCCTAGCAATGTGCATTTGTTCATTTGTTTAATTACTTTGATAAAGCTGTTTGATAGATTGGCGATGAAGATAGATTCTCCTGCTTCAGTCACTACCAATGTATACAGCTCTCCAGTTAAATTTGGTGTTAATCTCCAGAATCAGTATATTGATGTCTTCTTTTTCACAGCTGCTTCCTTCTCACAGTCCTCTTCTGCCTTTTCATAACTTCCAACTGTGCACTGCAATTTCACCGTGAGTCTTCTTTTGCTCCGTTTCCATTTCAGATGAAATAAATAAGAGCAACTGGTAATAAATATGTTTGTGTAAGCAATACAAGAAAAGTAGCAAGGTGACTATTCTGATTCACACCAGAAGAGGATAAGTTGTTGCTTTTGCTCTACACTTCCTTTTCCTCCCTTTTCAGATACAGGCCCAACCTCAGCAATCAAAGACCGGTTACTGAAGTGCGTGCTTTTACTAGTCTAAAATACGGCCATCAATTATCTAACCCTTTAGCTTTTCTCCTTTTTCTTTTATTTATCTTTTTCTTTTTTTTCTTTCTCTTTTTTCTCCTTTTTCTTCTTTTTCTCTTTCTCCTCTTTGAATTCACTGAAGTGACAAGTTAATTAAACATGGGAAGATGTTTATCCTGCAAAGGATTGTCAGGAACCCCCACCGGTCCCTGCAAATTTCATGAAATCCAGGGTTTCATTTAAAAATTCTTGGATGTAACAAATGTGGGCTGATGAGAAACTGGTCTTTTTTGTACAGCTTCATTCTGTCTTTACCACCTGCATGTAAATAAAGTAGAATGCCTTTCATAAGTTGGCAAAAAATGCTTGAAAAGGATTCCACCTCAGGACTGGAACATGACAGGCAATACTTCAGATTCCCCAGTCATGTCTCGTCCTGTATGAGTGATAAAAGTAATGACTTTTTTCAAGCTTGTCTAGATTTACCAGTATGATACTTGAAATATGTATACAATCTGCACATGATCTTTCAGGCAAAAAATCCCCCTCCAACTCATTATAGTAAGTATTTCTAACCTTTAAATATCAGAGTTTCTCTAGACAGTTTATTTTTCCCAGTCCTGCAGGAACTGCTTGCACTGAACCTCCAACTGCCTCGTCGCCGCACCAGACCACTGAGCCCTGCGTGTGGCTGATGAAGTATTTCAATCTGCTTTAGGATTAACCTGTTCTTCTTATGGCACAACACCTACTGTATGTCGACTGGAAAAAGCGATTAACTAATTTTCAATTTGTTTGTGGACAGACTCCCATTTATAAAACAAACAGGCAAATCACTTCAAACAGGGAGAACACTCAAAGCTAAGTGGTATATTTCTTCAGCCGATACCCAATGACCTTTCAAGATGAAAGGATAATAGTCAACACAGAAAAGGAAGAAAAAAAGCCCTGTGTGCTGTTTGCAAGGTTTAGAGGTCACTTGGCTACAGAGAGAGAAGGATACAATGGAGGCTGCAGAAAACACTGCAGAGGCAAACATGGCCGTTCGTTTAGATTTTTTTCTTCTGAGCCTCACCATTCACCACTGGCCTTCTTCACTTAACAAGAGCCTCTGTTCCCCTCACTAAGGATATGTTCTGTTTATTGTGTGGCTGAGGCTCCACTTATGTATCAGCTGTCTATCTGCGCTCCTCTTTGGAGAGCAAGTAATTGGTCAAACCCAAAAGCAAAATGGCATGCTTATCCCATTCAGCTGTCTGGTGATCATATGACAGGGCTGAGAGAATATGATGGGGGTCTCGCAAGACAAAGTAAGATATTATTCCCAGGGAAATCCTGTGGCTACATGCACCTCTGTCTACAAGTACAATCAGGGTCTTTGTTCTGCCCTAGATCCTGGGAGTCAGCTTGCTTCTCCCATTGAGAAAACTCAAAGCAATTTCCCACACTTGTAGCGAGGCATCCCTGGGCCATAAAGATCGTTCTGTCCTCTGAGCACACAACAATGTTTAGACAGAAATAGAAAATGAAAAACAAATTCCCTTTTCATTTTACTGACCTTCAGAAGCTATACCCTTAAAAGTGGACACAGCAAAATGCGTTTGCATTGACAGAACCTGAGTCTTGACTACATGGAATATGCTTTCTGAAAAACTTTTTCCCATGCCCAGTTTTGTTTAAAACTTTCTATACTGCTTCTCTTGAAAGAAATCAGTGCTTGTCAGCAAAAGTGCCGGAGATACTAGTTACCTCCTACACATTTTGCTTCCTCACACTTTCACTCTTGCCCGTACACACATCCACCCTCACACAGCCACCAAATTAACCACTCTTCTCCCATATGCAGGCTGAGAGACAACCCTGATAACTGTTGAGATATGTTAACCTTTTTTAGTGGTAGCTGGTATACAGATAGATGCTAAACTGACCACCATTTTAAAAGGCATAGGTCAGCATTCCAAAGTCACCTTGAACATTATCATCAGAAATTATCTTTTACTCCTAAGCTGTCTTAAAAAAAAAAAAAAAAAAAGTTGAAAGAAGCAAAAAGCTGATGAAGCATTGTTTAGTCTTAACATTAGTTTCTACACGGGACCAGCATATTTCCTTTTATATCTTACTACTCACCTGAAATATTGCTTTCCATTGTAACTACTTTTTTACTTTTTATTGTACTACTTCCGAAAAAACAAAGAGATTAATTAAATTTCTACGGTCTGAAAGTTGTCTGTAGATTTGGGCTTTGTTTTACTATGAAGCTAAAGACTAGATAGAGAAGCAATATTGGGATGATATGAAGGCTAGGCTGCCTATTTAACCAAAGATTAGAAAAACCCTGTTTGTTTAGCCTAGTGAAACAAGGGCTGAGAAGAAATAGAAACTAGTCTATAAATACATCAGCAGGGTAAACATCAGGAGAGAAAAGAACAATTTAAGAGAAATGCCAGTGTTGTCACAGGAACAAATAGATGTGAACAGCTGGAAATAAATTTAGTGGGAAATTAGAAAAAATGTCCCAACTCTTAGAGAAATCAGGTTCTGTAACAGAGCCTTCCAATAGGAAAAGATAGAACAAAACCCCCCAAATAATAGTTTTGAAGATAGAGGTTATTAATGAACAAATTTTCTGAAAGGTAAGAAAATATATTAAAGAATTTCAAAGAGTCTCTCCAGCCTTGTGTTCTTGGGAGTTTTTTGATGGTTTTATTTATTTATTTTGAATTGCCATCGCTGAAAAAGCTAAATGGAATTTCAAAAGAAGGTTAAAGGAACTAGGTGTGGAAAAGAAGTTAATTAGGTCTCTAATTTCTGCCTGGTCTCCTTTGAAAATCACAGTGTTGAACTAGATCTCTTTGGATACGAATGAGGATTACATTACCTTGCTCTTGAAAAATTCAGTACTCCCCTGGGGGACTGAAGGTCTCCAATGACTCAGGGAGATACCAGCATAGTGACTAAAAGGTGAGTGAAGTGTGTTTGAGCATCCCTCCCTCCCCATGATCAGCTCTCAGATGCGCACAGTTATAAATGTCCACCTGCTGTAACCCACAGCCCAGGGGTCCAGCTATCTGCAGTCCAAGACCCAGCTCTGTGAAACACAGCTATATGACCTTGGATCAGATTTACTGCAAAAATCGTTGCTGAGTTGTGGGAGACTTCCTACACTGAAGATGTGCATGAGAAAAGGGAAAGGGAAAGGGAAAGGGAAAGGGAAAGGGAAAGGGAAAAGACAGAGGAGAAATTTTTGAGACAATACTAGTTACCAGCTCTGGGAATAAAGAGAGAAATAGCAATGTGAAACAATATAAAATGCTGAGGAAAAAAGTAGATAGCTGAAAGGTAGAACTCAGCCGGACCCTTGTTTGAAGGCTGACACTCCCCCCCTGCCTGAAGGGTGTCTGGGCAGCAGAGACTCATCGAACACCTGCATGCTAATGATTGGTCTGGTAGCACATTAGTCTCAGGTGTTAGCCAACATACCTATCTAATAAGCATATTAACCAAGAAGTAATTGTTGTGCACTGTAAGCTTTGCACATGTTGGTAAAAAGCCCAAACCCAAAGGTAATTCAACAAAGGAAGAGTTACATTATGTGAACAGGAATACAGAATACCATCTTAGGATTCAGAGGGCCAAGACGTCCATTGACAAACTCAGTTTGATCTTTTTAGACATGTTAACTTTTTAAAATGCTATCCTCCTGACCAGTCTGCCCCTAATTCTTACCACCACAAAGGAGCTGACGAGGCATATGGGTAAGACTTAAAACTTTCTGTCACCTTGACTGTGGGCTGGAAGGATTCTGTGGGTTGTGACAGAAGAGAGGACTTAAAGGATTTCTGCTTCTACCGCAGGCCGTGTCGTGGCCTTCCACCATACCCCTATCAAAACTGTTTCCTGTCAGATCAAATTGTCTCCTTACTCCTTAATATCATTTGTATTGATGAGACAGATGAGCACGTTTATATCTAACTGGCGTTAGAGCTGCACTGCAAACTTTTCCTTTTTCATGGTAATGCTGTAAAGAAGTGTCTGTAATAACTAACAAGATGGTACAACATAGAGCAATTTGCCTGGAGACTGTAACTTAGTTGCTAAGAGAGGTATCTAATAAATATGATTTGAATAGAAATGCTAATGAAATAGAGCTGGATGCTTGTTATGTCATTTAACACTACTGCATATACAGCAGTTTATCCTTTTCAGGGTTCTCTTTATTGTCACTGAGGTCTGTACCTGTTTTTACTGCAAATCAGATAAATGCTGTCACATGGCAGGAAACAGTGAACAAATGTAGTGGTGTAAGGTTACATTCAGCTGGACACCATCTACCTGAATGATTAATTGAAGGTGTATGCAAAAAGCCACTGAAACTCAGCAGTTCTGTCAAATAGCAACAAAATCAATAAGAACACCACTGTCTTGGTCTGTTGTACTTTTGTGAGGAACACAAAGACAAATCAAGGATATATTTTCAAACCTGCCAGGAAGTCGCTGCGAGATGAAAGCCTTTTATTTTTTTCCCACTGAATTATAGCTTCTATTAATACAATGGCATCTGCAGTAAGGACAGAATCTAATATGCAACACTCTTCCCATGCCTTTCATCATCCCTGAGGTTTTCAATGTATTCTTGTTCAACCTTTAGTTAAAGATCATTGCTACTCTGCAATCAATTTTTGCTGGTCTCTGGAGTAAATGCTTAAGAAAGATTTAACTGCAGTTATGACAAAAAGAGGGGCATTTTGGCACAAGGTGTTTACAGGTATGTGACATGTGCCACGTTCATTTAGCTTAGCCCATTGGGATATCCTGATGAAGAGACACTGATTTCTATAGGCAGTTGACCACATGCAAGACCAGCTTGTTTATAGTTCATGTCCAGCCACGTGCAACTTCTTCTCTGGGATACTAGTGGGAAGCAGCTTTTGTCTTGAATCTCTGAACTAAAATCAATTGACACTTCAGGAGACGCAGAGCAGTGTCTAAATTACCCAGCCACTGTGCCCAATCTATTTTCAGCAAACAAACAAATCAAGACACTGTGTTTCAAGCCAAAGAGCTCAAACCGTATTGGGAAGTACCAAAGATAGCATGCTTCTAATCCTGAGAGTAAATGTCAACAGCATCAGTACTGGCTTTATCAGAGAAGGAAGAAAACACTATTTGTGATTTTTTTTTCCCCAAATAAAAGCTCCCAGTCCAATACGTTGTGAGATTTGTAAGATCAAATGAATGCTCTCTGAGAACTCTTGAAAACATTCACAATGCAAGAAGCTTCCCGAGTGCCATATGAACTCATTCTGGGGCCAATGTATTTACCAGAAAGACATAATGGATTTGTTCTTTAATCTTCTCTTTGAAATATTACAGTCATAGAATCAGTGGAAATAGTATAATGTCTCTTTGCTGACTAGCAGTATATGAATAAGCAAAGCTTACAATCTGAATTCCTGTTCAGCAGTTTTTAATGTTATTCAGAAGTAAATAAGGGTCAAATCCAGAATGATTCACTAATTCACAGATGTAATGAATGCCTGAATAGTTCAATGAACTCTAATGAATGCAGGTTCCAATGACATGTCTTACTAAAATAATGTGCTTAAAATAAAATAAATTATATTAAGAGTAATATGTCAGTATAAATACCAGAAGACTTTGTATGCAAAATCTGAAGCTAGATTTGAAACACAGATTCCTACTTCTGAACACATTTAGACATACAGTGTAGCTCCTGGAAACTGAAGAGGACAAAAGCTCTTTGAAGAACTCTGTATGAATGCTCCTGACCTAGAAACAAAGAATAGGTGAGGGTAAAGGAAGCTTCTGCAGGGTCATGATTTGATTCAAGAAGTAGAAATTAGATGTAAATTGTGCTTACTGTATTTGAAACAGACTGTACCTGCACTGGTCTGTTGCCAGTGTTAGCTGACTGCTAATGACTTTTCTAGAAGCCCTGTTGACTAAGGTGGACACAGGGCAGAACAAAAAAAAAAAATCAAGATGTGTATGGCATGCCCAGTGGCTTCTGTGTACAAAATTCTTAATCTCCTTGGCAGTTTGTTGACATTTCTGTGTAAGATGGAGTTCACATCACTTCACAGAATTTGTCTAATAAGATTAGATAACTTTTCTAAGCTGATATAATCAGTAAAGAGAATATAGTCTTAATTGCAAGGGGAGAGAGATGGAAATCTCTAAGGGGTGATATATCCTATCCTAAAATAATAATTCTTAGGTGGAATAAATTGCTGTCTGGAGAAATCCACTTCTCCCCATCATTCACAGTCCCAGCTAAGGTAATGTTTCTGGGAGATGTCTTCTACGTCTCATATGTTTAATTATGTACATAAGGCCTCTAGATGAAGACAGCTGATCATTACATTGCAGTGAGGCCATAACTATATATCATTGTAGATCTTATAAACCCTGTTTTACTTCCATTTCTAGGAGAATGCTTAAGATGACTCACAGAAGAGTTGGAAACACTGTGTCCCTAGTAAATAATGAAGTAGTTAAAAACTTTAATAACCTTTATGACTATTCAGGAAAATGGGTACAGTTTTTGATCCAAGATACAAAGCTAACAACCGAGTTTAAGGCTTACTCTTGCTTACAAAAAAGCAAGGGGAAAATAATAAAAAAAAGTTATAGCTTTTGATAATGCAAACCTGTGTGATTGGCTAAATATGAAAGGAAGAAAAAAGACCTTTTGTTAGTCAAACTCTTAATAAAAGAAGAGCATTGTATTTCCCCTTAGGAAGGACTTTTTTTTTTTTTTATCACCTATGTTATCACCTATGTTTGCATATCAACTCATGAAACAGTGATCAGACCACAGAATCCCACAGTTGCTGAGGTTGAAATGCACAATGAGGTATCTTGTACTCATTGATAAGATGCCTCTGAACCTTTTCTTCTCCAGGCTGAACAGTCCCAGCTCTCTCAGCCTCTCCCTGTATGACAGATGCTCCAAGCTTTTGATTATCTTTGTGGCTCGTCAGTGGACTTGATCCAGTATGTCCAGCTCTGTCTGATACTGAGAAGCCTAGAATTAGGCAAGGCACTCCAGGTGTGTCTCACCAGGGCTGAGCAGAGGAGAAGGATCACCTTCCTTGACTTGCTTTACTCTGACAATGCAAATTTTTCATATATACATATGAAAATATATGTATATCGCAGGAAAGGATTGGTTTTGACAAATACAGTATTTTGAATAGTGTGAGAAAAAGGGTGTTCTGAGGTTTTCAAATGAACTACTTGGGAATTTTTTAAAAAATAGAAAAAAGTTCATAATTAATCTGAAAAATATTTTTCATGTAAAATCTTTATATATAATATATATTAAAAACCCCAAACAAATAAAAAGAGAAAACTTGGAATAAAATAGATCGATTTACCTTAACAGAATATTTTGAACATTTTTATTTTTTCTCCTTATTCAATACATGAATCTTATTTGGAATTCCGTAAATTATAACAAGATGAAAAAGGTATTTTCCTGACTGACTCTATAAAATAGTGTTAGTAAATAATCTCTGCTAGCTTTAATTATATGATAGAAACCAGCTGGCTACTCACAAACCACACAGTGTGTACCTACAGGTCATCAGGGCAAATAAGAATGCTAATACCAGTAGGAACCATATCCAGGGGACCTCCTCTAGTCTCGCAAAACCACAAAAGCTCGGGATTTTTCCATAGCTAAAGGCAATGAACTAAGTGTACTTATTTCGAACTTAGCTTTCCACCCAGATTCATGTATGATCGAGCTCTTTGAGTCAGTACTGTTTGCTGGAGATTGTTTATTGACATAATGCAGAAAGCTGCTCTGTCTGATGTTAAAAGGTTATCATGAAAAAAACCCAAGAAATATCAATTCTTCACCACTATAGAAAGTAAAAAAAAAAAAAAAAAAGCAAAATATTACATCTCTCAATCCATACCATAAGGAAAACACCTGCTACGTTCACACAACAACCTGGTCTTCAGAGAATGATAATTTACAAATAGATTGTCAGTTTGGTACTCCTTGTTTTACCACAAAACATTCAAGCTTTATAAAATGGTGCATAAGTTCAAACACTACTGTCTAATTTTTTTTTGTTGTTGTTGTTTTTAATAAATCCTACTTTTAAGAGAGGTTCTTCTATTCTATAAGTGAAATTTCTCATCTACAATAAAACTACCGAAATCACAATAAAAATATGACTACAAAGTTCTGGCATTGTGGTATAGTAAAGGGAGAAGAATCTTCTATTTAATATACCCACTGTATTGCCTAGCACTGGATAACAATTGAACTGATTTACTCTTTTAGAGAGATTGTTCATTAGTTCTGAAGTCAACCTATTGAAAATGTTGTCAGCAACACGATTTTATGAAACAACTCGCCAAGCATGCTAGTATTCTCTCAGGAGAAAATCACCATCTATTCACAAAAGTTTCACAATTGTTTCCCCCGTCTCATTCTTTTTGTAGTTGATCAAAATTGATTTTACTATGTCATACAGGGTTGTCACATCTTTGTCGAAAAACTGGGCATTTCTTTTACACTCCCAGAGAGCTTACTGCAATGGCTGAACAGATGCTTACATTTTAGGGCATACTTTTTTCAATGCTCCTTCGACTCTTTGGACTTTGTCTAATAAAAACTCACTGATAAGCATTTCTGACATTAACTGAATTCAGTGAGAGTATTTTTCTTACCAGAGTAGAATATGGGGTAATTGTTGATGAAACATCAGTGACCTCACAAATGGGAAGGATTTCAGATTTTGTACAAGTAATCTTGTATTGAAAACAAAAGTCTTTCTGAAGGTCTGTTGTAGTCCTAGGACTCATTTATTTTTCTTGTTATTACACTTCCAACTGCCAGCTCATTTCTCAAATAAGAAGACTTAATAGATGTCAGTGTTGGGGATCTAAAATTCATTGTAAGATTTATGAACCTCACTTACAGGGTGAAGGATGGTAACAAAAGCCAAAATGACAGACACCCCCGCCCCCATTCAGGGAAGAAGGAAAATTTGACAGAGAGCAAATGTGAGCTTCCTTTTAACCCTAATATCGTAGAAAAGTTATAGATGTTAATACAATACGTGTATCTCATGTTGTTTAAAGTTCACCTATGTTGTTGACTTTACTATTTATGTTTGGGGTTTTTTTTTAGTCTGAGCAACTTTGTAAATACGCGGCTTTCTTTCATTGCTTTGGTTATGGACTCTGCATACAACAGCCAACATTTTGTTCAGTGCACTGTTTTCCATGTAGTCCTTAAGAATAGGGAAATAAAAAAGGTAGTAGTGGAGTTCTTTTTTGTACATAGAATGAGCATTAGATTTGGGGAGGGAAGAAAGTCTCCTATAATTTATTTCAACATGATTAAATAAGTGCAGCAATTCATTTAAACAGCACTCAAGGAGATGTGAAAATGTTCTCTCCCTTAAGAAAAGGAGAATTTTCTTCATATGACTGGCTCTTCAGATGACTGAGACTGCTACTGAAGTGTGTGTCATTGTGAGGTAGGATGCAAACAATGAAAGAGGAAACAAAAGATGGAGCCATCAGCTCTGACCTCATTGAAACAAAGCTGCTAAATGGAAAATGCACTTCATACCTCTGGTCACAGAATTCTGCTTTAAATGAATACAAACATACTGTGTGGGCTGCACATTTTTTTTCTTTCAAATTGAAATCTGTGCATAGCATGCAAATGCTATTTTTTATGTTGGAATAAGTAAGGTTTTCTTTCCCAGAATTACTTTGATTTTACGGGTGTTTGAGGAAGGACTAGAGGGGGTTCCTTAGGGGAACAGCAGGGCAGGGACCTCCTGTCCGGGACCCATTCCACCACCTTTGGACACCAGCCCCCAGCCAGGGAGCAGGGCAGGCTGGGGGCAGCTAAGAAACCCCTATATGTTACATACCATAGTTAAAGAACCATCTTTATTTGAAGAGCACTTGAACTGAACTACATTAAAGAATACCTACACAAGGATTTGAACATAGATTCTCTTTTTGCTAACTTAGCTGCTAACTAAGGGGACTATACAGTAAATAATAGCTGTTGCCTTTTACCAAGTAGATAATGCCATAGCTAAAATAGAGTATATATATTAATAACAGCAATTGTTATATAGGCAAAGGAAAGAAAAAAAGGAAATGAAAAACATAGAACATTGTTCTTATAAGGCTCAGTATATAGAAAAATTGTTTTGATTGCTATCTAATTAAAAGGTGACTCTGTATATAACATGAAAAAGAAACTGCCAGTAACTTAATTTTAATAATTGACTTTAATTACAGTTGTAGCTAGTAATTCGTCTTAATTCAAGATTGTTGCTTCATCTCCAGGGCCCAAATATACCTCTTTTGAAAAGTAACATGCTGGTAAAGTAGTAAGAGACCCTACTCTCTGTCCTCTTTTTCCACCCGAGTTCTGCCTTTGGCCAAGCTCAACATGAGCCAGCAATGCGTGATCGCAGCCCAGAAAGCCAACTGCATCCTGGGCTGCATCAAAAGAAGTGTGGCCAGCAGGTTGAGGGAGGTGATTCTTCGCCTATACTCTGCTCTGGTGAGACCCCACCTGGAGTACTGCATCCAGCTTTGGAACCCCCAACATAAGAAGGACATGGACCTGTTGGAGTGGGTCCAGAGGAGGACCCCAAAGATGATGAGAGGGATGGAGCATGTCTCCTATGAGGACAGGTTGAGAGAGTTGGGGTTGTTCAGCCTCCAGAAGAGAAGGCTCCAGGCAGACCTTATAGTGGCCTTCCAGTACCTAAAGGGGGCCTAGAGGAGAGGTGGGGAAGGACTTTTTACAGGAGCATGTAGTGATAGGATGAGGGCTAATAGCTTCAAACTGAAAGGGTAGATTTAGATTAGATATTAGGAAGAAATTCTTTACTCTAAGGGTGTTGAGGAACTGGAACAGGTTGCCCAGAAAAATTGTGGAAGTTCCATCCCAGGAGATGTCTAAGGCCAGACTGGATGGGGCTTTGAGCAACCTGGTCAAGTGGGAGGTGTCCCTGCTCATGGCAGGGGGGTTAGAACTTGATGATCTTCAAGGTCCATTCCAAGCTAAACCATTCTATGATTCTATGATTCTATGATACTGGACCCACCATCATTAGCAGTCTATTGTCATTGGGCAGCCAGCCTTTCCATAGGAAAGTTTAGGAGAGCAACAGGGAGGAAAAAGTGACTGGCAGCAGCTGAAAGAGGAAGGACGGTTGCACTGACAAGACATTCTTCTAAAGAGATATAAGTCCTGTAGCAACTCAACTCCCAGGGCACTTAAGATGGAACTTAAGTCAACTGCTGGGAACTTAAGTCAGCTACTGTGTTGACTGTAGAAAACCCTGTTCCTAAGTGGAACAGGGTTTTCTACAGTCAACATAGCAGACCTTTGTTAATGAAAATCCCAAATTAGGCTCCCTAATCAGCAAGAACTGGGACCTGCTCCAGTCTATGAGGGCAGGGCAAGGTTCTGCTTTCTCACAAAACTGTGTATGAGACTCTGCTCCTGAAGTAGTGGCTCCAAGGAGGAAGTAATGTGAGACAGAAAGACTGTCAGCCATCCACTTGGTTATTCCTCTCATCAAGGCTTATCACTTCCATGACGTCCTAACAAGCTCCCCATTTATGCAAAGAACTTCCAAGACATCAAGTTCCCAACTTAGCTGGAAATTATCTTGAAGTACTTTTTAGTAGTAAACAAAAATATGCAACTGTTAACCCAATGTTTCAGGCTGTAATTATACATAGAACTCAATAAAAATAACTCTGAAACTGAAATGCCTTTTTTTATCAGAATGCAATACACTGGCTGTGCTGCTGTACAAATCACCTCTGAACTTGTGCAGAGACCTTTGACCAGTACCAGATGTCAGAGGGATGCCTGATTCATTCCCTTTTTTTATAAGATTTAACTTTTGAATTGGCGATTCCCTGAGAAGACTATGTCTTTTTCCACTTTAAGTGAAGTTAAAAATAGGGTTGTTAATGCGACTGTCTCCTTTGAAAGAAGAAGAAAGTATATGAAAAATGCTATTAGAAGCTTAGGGTTTTAGTTACAAGCTAAGACACCTGCTTAACAATTACCATATGGAATTTTATGTCATGTCAGTCATATACAGGAGGCTTAGAGTACACGTAAGTTTAACATCCTGTGGGAGTGGAATCAGCAACTTTTCTTTAAAAGTGTATCTATTACTTATACTATTATTTACACTTTATGTAAACATATTTTTGAAAATTATGCTCTCCTTATTCTTATCCACAGAGTCTCACATATGACATATGGATTTTTCCTTGTTTGCTTATCTTTATTTTATACGGGATATTCATCATTATTTTAATGTGGAATTTTCCATGAAAGAGTCTAACACACATTTCCCCAAATAGGTCCTAATTAGGGGAAAATAATTTAAAAACAAAATTACCAACAAGATAGTATTCTGCTTTGTTATAAATGTTAACATATTGTCATTAGAGTTGAACAGAATATAACTTTTCCATTCTATGAATGTTCTCATAATAAGAAAATAATCTCACACATACTCAATAAAACCTAAAGTCTTGCCCTCTTCAGCAGTAAAATTCTCCATTGCTCAAAACCACAATGATCTGTGAGAGTTAGATTCAGTATGGATCCTGCTATAATAGTTAGTTACACATACAAAAGGTTCCAATAGAAAATATTCAGAATTATTTACCTCTCTACAGCCAAATCAGGAACAAGTGATCAGTACTACAATTTAGATTTCCAGGCAGAATCAGAGACTTGAATTTTGCCTTTCTACATCCTATACAAGCACACAGACCCCTAGGCTTTTAACAATTCTGTGTTGAGTGTGTCCTTCAATTTAGTGAGAAATTTAATTCATGCTGAAGTTAGTCTCTCCTAAAAGTTTTCAGCTTAAGAATTTTGTACAAAAAAAATAAAATGCATTGGAGACTCTCCAGCTTTAGCTGTCATATAATTTTCTATATGACAATTTGTAAGTGGACATGTATCAAAGATGTCAGAAAATATTTAAAATATGTAAACATAGATTTCTGAATCTGACTTTCCACAAACAGGAAACATCCACAGTTTTCCTGCAAGACGTTTCAAATTATTGTTCAAAATTCAACCAGCTGAAGAAGGGTAGTTTGCGTAAGCATATCCGAACAATTTATTGAACCAGAAATCTGGGCTTTCTATTTTTTCTTTTTATTTCTTAGAAGCAAAGCCTATTTTAGGATTTAAGGGGGGAAAGGAAACAAAGTTTACATTGAAAACATATACACATTCAAATAAATTAAAGTATTTACAAACAATCTGGATACAGTAAAAGACTGCAAGATTTCTAGCAGGCTTAATTAATAAGACTAGTGCAACAAAGAGTCAATTTACCCCCTCAAGCATAGCGTAATGTTCCCAAGTCACTTAATCAGAGCCATAAAAAGCTTATGGAGAAGATCAGACAATTTTAATGATCTTCTTCATTACCTCTGAAAATCTGATTTAAGTAAGACAGATATCTGTGTAGATCAAATGATACCACCAGTTTCCAAATTTACTCTCTTCTGGTGACTGAGCCCCTGAAATGGTTCTTTGCATTGCATGAAAAAAAATTGAGTTTTAAAGGATAAATTTATTTGTGATTTCAATTCTCGTCCAACCTTAATGACACTTTAGAAAGTAAGAGTACCCAAAAGTCGCAGGGTTTCCTCAGTAAATTAATTCCATATCTGCATTCAGAATCATGGTCATAACTTTTTATGCTAGTCACAAGTATAGACTTAATTATTTTTTAATCTTATTTACACTTTAAACAGAATATAGCTGAGACCAATAGACTGATTTAATCCGTTTTATTTTCTTTCTTATGCACTGTTTAGGAAATTGAGCTTAATTATAGAACAAAGCAACTAATGAATAAATACCTCCAATTTGGGTGACTAACTTGAAACACATCTTAAAGCCCTGACATTCAAAGTCAGAAAATCATTTCTATCAAATACAAGTGCCTTCAAGAAAAGTTTGTTGGTAACCCAAATGTTGAGACGCTGAATAATTCTTAACCGTAATTTTTTATTTTCCTTTTTTGTAGAAGAGGATTTGTTTGCTAGATTTTGGCAAATTCTAACTGCACAGGTATATCTAAAACAATGAGGTTGAAAAGGTGACCTGAGATCAAGATCTGGAGTGGCAGAGGATTGCAGATATAAGCGAGAATCTAATTTATCAGTATGCATGTTAAATAAACTCATGAAGAAATTGAGCTTGGTGAGCCACCGGTGATAAATGATCCATATGACTGTACACCTAGAAAGAGATCAGTTCGTGCAAGGAGTGCTGTTGAGTGAAAGAAGATAGAAAAAGCACAATAAAGAGAGAAACCAGTCCAGATAACAGCATACTGAAGGTCATACATGATGTTTAGGACAAAACTGGGAGGTAAATCGCTTATCTTTGCTCTTTGAAAGAGAAGGTATCTGACCACCTCACTTCTACGTTTCCTTTTCAGAGTACATCTCTACTGCTGAGGCCAAAATCTGGCTTCCGAATTAGCCTTTTGGTTGTCATTGCTATCAAGTAGCAGCCAGGCAGAAGTATCTAAAAGGGAATAAAACTTCAGATGAACCATCTACATCAATTGTTTCTCAGGACCCTATGATACAGCAGTTTTTAATTACCCCATGCAGTTGATTGTCATGTTCTTATTATAGGATTTGGAAGGGAGAGAAAAGAAATAGCCTCCAGAGCATTTAATACAACAAAGGAAAGAGTAAGCAAAACAAGACAATGGAAGGAGGTGCTTATTTTTCAAAGCAAGAGGCTTATAGGAAAAATGAGAAAGAGGTAACAGAAAGAAAAAACAGAGATAAATAGCATAAGATAGATAGTATTGTTGAGACTGTTTGCTCACAAGCAGGATGTCTGGGCTTGCCAACCCAGACAGTCCATTCTACTTCTGTGTTCCTGCGTCACAAGGTGGTAAAGGAGTAAAAGGAAACTGAAATACAGGACGTGTGATAAACAGAAGATTTTAACAGCGCTTCACCCTCCACAATACTAGAATAAATATTTGTCAAAAAGTTTCTCATAGGGCAGCAACTATGAACTGACCTTCCATTTCTCCAATAGGAAGACAAGAGGAGGAAGGGAGGAAGGGAGGAAGGAAAAAATGAACGAACAAAGATAGCAAAATTTTTTACTGATATTATCTGCTGGAAAAAAAAAAAATGGTATCTTTCAAAATGATACTTCCTTGGGTTTTACAGATGATCCCAGGATTTCTTTGGTTTTGTGGCTATGCAGACTAAAAGAGAGAAAATGTATAAATCTATACATTTTGTCTAACCATGATGCTATGCTATTTATATGTCCAAAACAGGGAGATAACTTTTGTCATTAATAATGTGGTTCAATATGCATTTACAAACTTAAAGGGCTATGTGGGTGCTGGACACAGCAATCATAGAGCTGAAGCTTCTGTATATGACACAATCTGCTCATTGGAATAACATTACAATATAAATTCAATACTCAGTAGGTTAAACTTCATAGCACAAATCTTCAATACTCTTAGGCATTACAGCAACACCTAGGTATTATGGTGATTGGCATTCTGTGTGTCCAAAACAGATTAAATACTCTGTTCAATGTGTCAAGTCAGTTTGTAATGCAAAGCAGTTGTATATTTGCTTTGGCTTCGGCAACCAATATTTAAAATAGAAACTGGGAAGCTGATGCAGAGAAATAACATTTTAACATTCAGTTTCATTTTACTGCTTTGTCCCTATTTAAGCCTTCATTTCATCTGTAACGAATGCACGTAGATTTTTTTATTAGTATCTCCTTTCTTTAGCGTAGAATTAAAATGTGCTCCTGTTGGAGCAGAACAAATAGAAATTAAAAAATTAGAAACAAAAAGCTCTTTTACATCTCACATCTCTAAATCCATAACACTTTATTAAAAGCCTCATTTACTTTAATAAAAGACGTTCCGTAGAATTTAGTTCTTCCAATGTTAGAAACCACGAGGATCTTGAAAAAGAAGTCAATATTGCAATACTGTACTTAATGGCCATAGGCTAAATCACAGACTTTTTGGCAAGATTCGTAAAACAAATTAAAATGGACAAATGTTTTACAGATTCATTCTCAAATCACTTCAAATTGACAACTACTGTCCCTCAGTGTTTCAAATCTAACTTTAACATACACAAAAGTTGTTGTGTCACAGAAATGGGCAAATTTAAAAAATAGCCTATCTCAACGAAACCTCTAGTCCTCAAAATGGCACATTTTAACTCTTATGTGTTCTCTAGCTTGATCATATCCCAGTCCTGTTTCTATTAAGCTCCATGGTCAAAACCCCTCCTCTTGACCTCAGTCATTTTTGGTTTTCTAACATGTAATATTGATAAATGTGGGCCGGAAATTTTCTGTGAAACACTTGCAAATACAGTAGTTGTGGTTTCTTCCAGTCATATTAGAGTAGGAATCAGGAAGTTATACCCTTGATTTTTCCCTGTTTGTGCTGAAACCAGTAAAGTAGGTGCAGGCATACTTCTGATTATATTGTGAAACAAGGTGATAAAAATAATAAAAATAAAAATTTTGATCAAGAACATATATTTGCAAACACTCTGAAGTCTCTGAGAAATCTTTTTCAAACATTCCATGTTAAACATTTTGTGACCAAATATTATTTTTTAATTCAGTCAGTTCTTGCTGAGAAGTATACTGGCAGAAAAGTAGTATCTTCCCTATCATTCAGGAGAATTTTTTTCTTTATTCATGATCAAAAGTCAGAAAGTCCCGATCCTCCTTTCTTCCACTGAAACAATCTGGATGTAAATTAAAGAAAAAAAATGCACTATTCTGTCTAGATGCAACACAATAATAATTTACCAAACTAGCAACCGCTCAAAGATAATATTGTTGGAGTAGAAGTAGCTGAAAATGCATTTAGAGAAAATAGTCATTCTATGATTTTTTTAATGTAAATATAAAATAGTTATACTCTATTTCAAAGAACATCAGCTTGTGTTTTGAATATTGGTTATTGTACGTCATACTAGTTACAATGTCAAAGTCAGTTCTTCCTAGCCTCTAGATAGGGCATTTTAGAATCTCTGTGGCAAAATGGATAGCTTTAATAAAAAAAAGAAAAAAAAAAAAAGAGAAAAAAAAAGAATTTTCCAACTCTATTTCTGACTATTCAAGCTGAGATCTGGAAGTTACACTTTTTCTGTGTGATTTATTGATGGTCAGAAAGGATAATGACTATTTCATGTCAAATTTTATCCTCTGTTGTTGTGTTGATTGCAAGATGCCAACCTGAGCAGTTTCTTCTCATTTGGTCTTAGGAATGCCAACATTAACTTCAATATCCACTCCACCAATACATCTTGATCAGCATTTTCTGTGTCTTATAGCTATCGTGGTCGCTTCTAATTGTCTGGGTAACAGAATTTCTCCAAATGATTTTGAAGTCCTCTGAAGAAGCAAAGTGTTCTTCAGACAAAAATTTAAACTTTTATTTTTACAGGTTTTCTTCTTCTTTTTTTTTCCTGGACTGTAAAAAACTAGTTTAAAAGGTGCCCCAATTTTACCTTCTACTGCTGTACTTTATTATTCAATACAGACTTATAAGATCCCTTATAATGCTGTTCAAGTATCTCTTGGCTTCTTTAGAAAAGATGCTGTACACAGGTGAACTCAGGCAACTATCAATAACCTTTAAAAAAAAACTACAGTGGAATGGGACCTTCAGGTTTCTAACTCTAATCCAAAACTTCAGAACATAAGTCAACTTAAAGAAACATTAAATTAAAGGCAATCAGTGGAATGCAATAGGTTAGAACAATGCAGATAATACTGGCATCATATGGTAACAACTGAACAGGGACTAACAGACTGCAAATGATGGAAGGAAGTCCTTGATAGCTAAGGAACTTCTGTGGTACGCTTCACTGCTGATGTAACCAAAGTGATGTTGTATTAAAAAAGAAGGTGCTATGCCAAACTGTGAATTCATATCATTGTGTAACTAGGATGAAACAGCATTCACCGAGGAGCACTTATGACTGAAAATTAGGAGTTTTCCAGAGAAGCTCTGGGAGTACAATGCACATTTTTCACTAAATGTTAATGGGATTTGGGTACCTAACTGCATTAGCGACCTTTGAAAATCCCTATCAAAGTGATTGAATTGCAAACAAAAAATACAGAATTTCTCATTAATCTCCACTATTGTGCTAATAGACTGGAGGGTAGCCAGTATTGTAGCCATCTTTAAATGATGTGTTAGAGGTGAGCCTGAAAATTATAGACCAGTGAACATGACTTTAGTATTAGGTAAATTAGCTGAAAACACATTTAAAGAGACTTATAAAACACACAAATGAGCGCATTACAATAGAAATTAGTAGAGCTTCTTTAAAAGGAAATTGTTCTGCTTAAGCCTCATTTTGTTCAAAAGAATTGAAACAATAATGGATAAAGGATTGTTAAATGTAATTTAGTTGGACTTCTGAAAAACCCCCTGGAAAATGCCTGTCCCAAAGATGCTAGCATGAGGAGCAGATAGTCTTGGGGAAAAGTCTAATGTTTAAAAAGTGTGCTGACATGAAAACACAAATTTTGAAAGACTTAGTGGCTATTAAAATTAAATGTTTTCAAATATAACAAAATCGACAGAAATCAATATCGGAAATATTATTATGCTATTACCTAGGGACGTGATGGGTCCCTAATTTGGCGTTTATGGTTGGTTTTGGGCAACCAGCTTTAAAATTGCATAGAAATGGTCTGAAAACACAGAAACACACAAACAAAATAATAGGCCTCATGATTGTCACTATTTTCATCATGCTGTAAGATAAATTTTAAAAGGCAATGACTCTAAAACTGCACAAAAACAAATAATGATCAGTAGCAAAAGAGTAATTACATTGTATTTTTAGCTATTTTTACCAATTTCTATTCTAGCAAATTGCTTGAGACTAGCTGCTGTCATTGAGGCCAGTGTCCACCAAGCACCTGTGTCCTTCCTATTAAACTTTCACAGACTCCAAAAAAGAATATCATCTAACTTTTCTATCTAATATTCTCTGATAAATCTCAAACCATGCCTGATAATTATTTCAGAGTTCTAGTTGTTGTATGCCAAAAAAATGTCAAGGCCTTCTCTAACAATTTGATAGTGTAAATACCCAAGTTCCAGTGTCCAGGAATGTTCCCTAATACTTCTTAGTTGACTAGTGCAGAAGTAGCCATTATGTATGACTGAGGTCCAGATTCATTATCACAAAAAATAAATTGGGAAAAAAAACCCCAACAAAATCCAAAACAAATCCACCAACCGAAAGACCCCCAAATCCACCAGAATAAACTACTTGGTTTGCTACTTCCCTGTGTCATTTTTGAGGATTCAAGCAGGTGGCTACAAAGTTGCTACAAAGTCAGGACAAAATGCCAAGCTTGCAATTCTCCTAGAACTGATGTAAATGACTATAAAATACCTAAATCCAAGACACTGCAAGATTTACACCTAAAGTAAAAATTTCATCTACCTCTATGCCAGTCGGAATACTATTATAAGGCTACCAGCCACCTCTCATTGGATAACGATTGAGCGTTACAAGTTTGTAGAAACAGGTTTGTCTGTTATGGATGATATAAGCCCCAAATTGTGTATACAAGGATTGCAGCTCCTTCTAGCCATTCTGACTCAGAAATGGCACAGTCACTTGAAGACTCAAATTTATTTAGGCCTAATTCTGAGGTCAGGCTGGCTCCTGTGAAGTACAAGGTAGACATGCATTTGGAAATTCAAGTTTGGCTGAAATCCATGAAGTTTGTGAGTTTTGTAATCAGGCACAGTTCTGAACCAGAAATGCTAGTCAAGACAGACTGTAACTGTTTCCCTGTACAAAGAGAGCGTAATTACATGCTTTTTGAGCACCACACACATGTGGATCCGTGGGTCTACAGACAATTTGAGCTCTAGGAGAGCCCATTCCACAGGACTGAATCTCAGTTCCTGGAAGAGCCGTAGAGACACAGGTCTTAATTCAGTTGCCTAAAGATTGCTTTCCAGATGCTTTAGTGTGACTAAGACATTTAGCGAGGGAAGCAGATATGACATTGAAGTGAGCAGAGACCTGTACTTTTCTGAAGCAAGTAGGATACTCTATTAAATTTTGTCTGTCCCTGGAAATTGGTACATAAGCAACAGCAGGACTGACTACAATCACTTCCAGCACACTTTCTCAGCAGACTAAGTACACTTGCACAAATGATATAAAAGGCTTTTGTGAATTGGACCCTCCATTTTCAAAGCTAAGCACTTTTTTCTGTTTACGAATCCCATTCATTTATTGCCAAGAGAAAAAGACACACATGCTCTTACATAATTTAGCATCTTCATTTGCTTGAGTGAATTATTTAAAAAACAAATTTAATTTCACGTTTTATTTTGCCCAGAAATAAATTTTTGAGCACAGTATATCATACAAAGCTAAGTTCCTTTTGTCAGTGAAAAAACACATCATCATATTAAATGCCAAAATCTTTCAAAGCATATCTTTCTTCCAACAGAAGAACTTTTAATTAACTCAGACATAATGATACATCACCTTGCAGATGTAAAATATCCCATCTGTCAGCTTCTTTTTTTTTCTTATTCCCCTAATACTGAACCCTATGAGGCCAAGAACCCCACTCATAGCTGGCTGAAATTGCTTAAATTTCAGCAGAGCAGTTTCTGTGAAGGTGCTATTCTACCCTCATACTTCAAATCCCACATCTATACTTCCTATACAATAACCTTTTTATTGTTCTTCTCTACAAATTTCTGACTTTCAGTGCATCTGAAGAGTACATCTTGTAATTAGGCCAGAAAAAGGCACTTTATTTTTAAATTGTGTGTCAGCACACTCTGCAGTCCTACAGACTTTCTGTTCGTCACTTACACAAAACATTCTCACTTGCTTTCATGAGAAAATCTTCGGCTCCCTACTCCTTTTGTGCTGAGAAACTCGCAATTTCTATTTGCCACATGCCAACAAGAACATGAGGAGATACTAGCTTATGAAATGAAATAGTATTAACATCACTATTAATGTATCACTTATCATTAAACAGAGACACTCAGACATTCACATACCTTTCCAACAAATTCCCTTTTTGCACACAGCAGAATTCCATGAGATATGTACTCACAACGTTCATTTGCACACTTTTATTAGAAAATTCTTCTCCCAGTCTTGTAGACCATTTGCTTCAGTTGGATATTGAAAATATATATATTAAGTTGGGTGTAAAAGGAATTCGTTGTTTCAGTGAAGAATTCAGGGTTGCATTTGAGCAGTATAATATTAAGGTAAGCTGAACCGTGAGAGGAAGTTTATCCATGCTAACTACCAGTCAGTAATCTTTGTAGTGTTTGTAAGGAAGACAGAGACACTTATTCAGTCTTTAACTTAAATTCATATATCCAGAAAAGACCTTATGAGAAAGAAACTAGATTCTATTGAGCTATAAGAGCTCATCTCTGTTAAATGCTTGACAGTCCACTGTTACTCACTCTTGCTCAGTTATACAGCAGTTAGAGACAAATAAGAGGTCCATTTCCAAGTAAGTCTATAATTTTTTAGCACTAGCTTAGTATTTTGTCTAGCAGAAGATTTAAGCAACATGACATGCCATTTCTGTTGGCCAATTTCATTGTTCATTGTCCTTCACAGCTTCTTAATTGGGAAGTTTTCCCCAAACGTTAATATTTTCTATCTGTTGATTTCCACAGCTTTCCCAAGTAGTTTTTTTTGTTCTTGGAAGTCAGAGGACAGATGAAATTACTGCAAGTTACAGCACTAGTGAAAACAGGTAAGATTCAGCTAACCTAAGACATCTGTTCACTCATTAAGTTCCCTTTGTGTTCAGTGAACAGATACAGACACTGTCGGTGTGTGTGATTGATTGAATGATCTGGTTTAGATATACATGTTGGTGAGATACATTACTGTAGTGGCCCCTTAAATATAATGGTTATATCTCCATGGAAGACATGGAAGACAAGGATGACTAGTTCAAATGAAAAACTGCCTTTAGGCAGATAAATCCTACACAAAGTGTATGCAATGTGCTACATCAGCGTATTTCTCACAGTTTAGAGCAGTATCAATATATGAACAGAGATAATACAGGGAAGTTATACAGGTGGAATATCAGCAGATATCAGGTGTACCCTTAGAACATTTCAAATATTGTTTTGTATGTGGCATATTGTACTGAGTTTATAATCCTTTATGAAATACTTTGTGCTTGTTAAAAGTACTACTGGCTTTTTCACAGGAGGAGGCACATTATTCCTAATGTCCTCTCTACTCTATATAAAGGAATTATACCTTACATTTTTCCTCCTGAAGCATTGAAAGTCCTATGAAGGAAGGTACTTCCTTTCCTTTATTAGAAAGCTGTAGGAAAAAGAAAGTAAAAAATAAATACACTTTCCACTACGTTTCTAAACTTTTACTTAATCTGTCCACCCAAACCAAATGTCATTCCTGGAGGTACTATAGCATAAATTCCACACTATTGTTCTACTGGTATTGTTTCTCTTCTAGGCAGTTATCATCATTTGGAAGTTGCTTCTCGGAATGGAAAATAAAGTGCATATTCTGGAGAAAACATCAAAAAGCTAACTCACTACATGCTTAACTTCTAGCAGAGGCCATAACCATCTTCTCAGAATGAAAAAGCAAATTATTTTAGTCCATAATGTCAAATAATTGGAAGCAAAATATGCTCAGAACCTTCTGTTTGCATTTTGTCTGACATTTTGGGAATTAAAGGCATCCCTAAAGCATCATGAAAATGGATATATACAAGCTTAATGATTGCTAAAAGGAAGATACTCAGGCACTGTAAAAATATAAAAGATTTATCTGTGGTAAGAATTTTTGGCAGACCTTGTAAGAACAGCCTCATATGAAAAAGGTTACTTTGTGGCTGAATGATTTTTAAACAGTGTGGGAAGAGTCTACAGTGTCTACATAGTTGTTTTGCAAAGGTGTCAACATAAGGCATACAAGTATAAAATCCACATTATCTACATTAATAAAAATACAAAAGAATAAAGAAAATGATGTTTTTATTCTTCCATAGGTATAATTTTATCAGCAGTTGTTAGTGTGCTATTGCTCAAGAGAACCCGCATACTCAAAGTAGATACTTAAAAAGGAAATACATTGTTTGAGGAGGGCTGAGGTGATATGCTTTATCTTGTGTATGAATAGAACTTTAGAGAGCAGTGAAAAAAGATTCTTCAGCAGCAGCATAAAAAGGTGTCTGTTTAGTTTGCCAATACATCTAACTAGAGGACAAAACCTACATTATGTGGAAAATACATGTGGCATTTCCTAGAAAGCAATCTAACAACTTGGAAAATACATCTGCATGAAATAGAAACTTACTTTACTTCAGTTTGGAGCTGAAAATTCTTGAACATAATCTGTTCAAGTTTATGGCTGCCATATGGCTTTCCTGTGATAAATTGCTAGAGTGCGTAAGTAAATACGAATACACAAAACAAATCACACAAATTAAATCATGCAATTCCTAACAGAATATTTAAGATCTAGGCTACTGTTGGCAGATCAATGGTCAAGCATATTTAATTTTCAAACTAGTGGAGGATGTTTATATGGATCATTCTGATAGTTAATCAATTTACAATATGTTTAGTATGCAGCCTTCCTAGCATTAGAATGAGGTACTCTGCAATCAATCCTTTTCCACCTCTATTTAGTACTTCTGTTTTGTAAAACGTGGATGCTTCAAAAACTACTAAAGATGGGATATAATTTTTTTACACCAAAAGGCTTAGGCACTAAGGGGTCCAAATCTTACTGAATTTTTTAAGGAGAGAAAGAGGAAAAATATGTTATCTGCTTTTTGTCAGCTCTTCCAGAGACCCCTTCTTTGGTGATCCATAGCAAAGATTTAAAATTAGTCTTTCACGACTTCGTCTTATTCCTTTGCTGTGAAAGACATTTGGAGAAAAGTGAGAGTGAGACCAGGGCTGGCATGGAGTGGGAATGAGGAAACACGAGCAGGTCTTGAAAGCATCACCCAGCTCTTCAAGCACAGGCATGACCACGAGTTAATCACAACAATTTCTAGGTGTTTTGATGAATGACAAATAATCAGACAGATCCTGGGCTAGAGTCATTTAATATAATATTTTCAAGAATAATGCCTAGAAAGATTATGATTCACACTGTGTGGAGGCAGAATACAGTGGAGGGAATGACACATTTTTTTCCCCAAAAATATACTTGAATGATGCAGAAATGTGTGGCTCTGGTGCCAATATAAAGGAATAAGGCAGAAAGGAGAAAAGAAGCAAATAATCATGTTCACTTTGTACAATTATGCAGCTTTGCTGGTTACTCTGTTAGAAATAGTTATATCCCTACTTCTGGTAGACTTTTAAAACAATTTCTCTTAAGATGACTCAGATATATCTGAGAATTAGATTAGGGTGAGAATCATGTTGTCAGTATACAAGCAATTATATTTTTAAGTAAAACCTTGTGTCTATGCTTTGGAGAATGGACATGAAATTTGGAGATGATGTCAGATGAGAATCAGGGAATTTCTCTTTTTGTGTGAATGCTGGTTTGAATTTCTATTTAGTGGATTTATGACATTCATTTTCAAGCTATTTATTATATTCCAAAACTCACATAAAATGTAACAAGATTACTATTACTGCAATATCAAAGTGCTAAAGGATTTCACGAAGTGTCCAAATTTACTGGCCTCCATAAGTTTAATTTAACTGGGTGTATTCAAATTACAAAATTATCTTTAACAGTATGACAATGTACTAATTTGTTCCCATGAAAGTCTTGCAACAGAGTAGTGTAATCTCAAAGACCTATGAGAAGTGTGGTTATTTTCATGTCCTTTTTTCATTTGATAATTTACTTACAGCTCAATAGAAAACAAAACTCTCTTTCCAAATGAAAATTAAGATATACATTTAAAAATATCTCTTTATGCTGAATTATAATTAAAATGCAAAGATTTAACATTAGACTATAAGCAAGAATTGACATTCTGAAACAAAACCAATCACCTAAGAAACTGCAGAATATATTGTTTAATAATGGTCAGTCTAGCATACATCAATACAAGTAAGTCTTTACTCAATACTGAACACAAAAAATGATTTATATTAGACTAAGCAAAGTTGATATAATTTGAAGCAACAGTCAAAGTCAAAAATGAAATGATCAAAACCAAGGAGACAAGCAAAGCAGTCCAGATAGTAACTTGTTTAATAGGGAAAAAAACCTCTCCATTGCAACCATTTACCACTGCTGTGGTACACCATCCAAATGTACATCAAATACAGAATTACTAATTTTCTCACTGACTTTTCAACAGTATCTCAAATTGAATTACCATTGTAAGTTATGCTTATCTATGTACATTTTGTTTTCAGTTATTTCAAATGCCTATTCATTACTGGGGGCACTTTAGAAGTATTGCAATATATTCCACTGCCTCTTTTGTGTCTGCATTTTACTTTTATCACAGCATAGTAATCAGTTATGTAAAGCTGAAGGCTTTTAAAGCAACATTATTAAACTTTTATCAATGAAATGCACATTATAAACATCAGTATAAATATAATAAAAAAGAGAAGTATAAAATCTAGGATAAAATAGAAAGGTAGGTCAGTGTTTCTGACATAACAGCTAGAAAGTGCTTGAAAGTGGAGTAACATTAACTCAGAGACACAGCCTAGAATAGATCCTGTTTGAAGAATAACAGTAGATCAATAACTTTGCTTCCCTGTCTAAACTTTTAATACAGTACATCCTCCCACTAGGTCTGAGATAATCAAAACAATATTTAAAAATTATTTATTTTTATTAACCTATAGTACCCCTGTACTGTAAAGACAACAGAAACACTACCTTGCTAGTGAGCAGCTTTATCATTTGGATCAGTTAGACTTAGAAATAAGGCATACTCCTTTAACAGTGGCAGCAATTAACCTAGGGGGCAGCCAAGCAAGAGAAGAGCTCGATTTTCTCATTTTCTTCTTCAAGAGAAGACTTGGATACATGAGGGTATCCTTCTATGTTGTATTTTCTATAGAAGAAACCTTTCTTCCTCTCCCCTCCTGTATTCCTCTTATCTTTCATCCGTCAACAGCTTTTCAACATCCCTGTGCTGCAGCTTGCTGCCACCTCCAATATAAACAACTGCTGGACCATGTTAGTCACTGAAGAATCACAATCAGTTAGAAGAAAAAGAGGGAAAATAATATCGATGTCCCTATTTCCTGCCTGGTCTCTGCCATCAGTTGTGTGGGACCTACAAAGGGATAAATGATCTCCAGCATGGGAACAGGAGGGATTGGCCAAGTTCAACAAGAGCTGCCTACTGTGGGTTCACCTAAATACAAAATTAACCTGTCTCAACAGGTAACACAGTAGTCAAACACAAGTTATTGGCAACTGAGTCAGCTATGAGGTCAGACCAAAAGATGTAGTACACTGCTTGACTTTAAAGCCTACCAATTCATGACAGCCTTATGGGAACAGAGTGCTGGACTGGCAATGCAAGGAGAGGAGTTTGTTACCCCCTTGTCAAAGCTCAAATAATTAAAAATGATTAACTGTGTTTCAGCATGTCCCATTAGAGTTCAAACTAGTATTTTATCTTTGACAAAGAAAATCTATAGTCCCTACATAGAATATTCAGGTCACTGGTGCTATATACGTCTCTTTCCAGTAAAATATCCATCACCGGTATCATTTAGCCTCAGCAGAGAAAACTGAATTCATTTTCTCATGAATATTATACTCCCCAAGCAGATTTGAAATATACAGGCTTTCAGAGTTAAACATGTAAAACCAAAACATTTCTTTGTTAATTTTAAAAATTGGCAGTTAGCAGAGGGAGGTAAATTCATATAAATGTAGAAATATTGAATCTTACTGCCTTCCAGTACTGTACAAGCCCTCCTCTCTTCACTGAGGGCTGAATACGAACTGGATGGTGTCTATTTATAGCATTTACCAGCCTAACTGCATCAGTATCTCCTGTGAGTTTTCACTGGAAGAGTTACGCATCTGCGTAGGTGCAGTGTGACACCAATATAGCTGATGTCATTGCAATGAACTTGAATCAGCTGTATCAGTCTGAGCATTTTTATAGCAATACCTCTGTGATTACATCAAGGAGGGCAGGGAGTGTGTTGATTTTACCAGCAATGCTGCCAACTGTAAAGACAGCCCTAATTTTTCAGTGAGACCAGTTTGATCAGAATGCAGGTAACTGCTGACTTTATGTGCCATAAAAATAAAAAATCTGTTAAAGAAACTATGCAAAGGTGGAAAAAAAAGGAAACAGCACAGAAAGAAAAGAAAAAAAAGGAAAAAAGAAAAAGTATATGGCATTGTAAAAGGCCAAGCAAAATGCGACAGATGATCAGTAAAGGAAATATCACTTATTTAAAATAGCATATAGAATCATAGAATTGTCTAGGTTAGAAGGGACCTTTAAGATCATCAAGTCCAACCATCAGCCTAACACTGCCAAAATCACCACTAAACCGTGTTTCTAAGCACCACATCTACCCATCTTTTAAATACCTCCAGGAATGGTGATTCAACCACTTCCCTGGGCAGCCTGTTCCAATATTTGATAACCCTTTCTGTGAAGAAATTTTTCCTAATATGCGATCTAAACCTCTCCTGGAAAGGGCAACTTGAGGCCCTTTCCTCTTGTCCTATCGCTTGTTACTTGGGAGAAGAGACCGACCTCCACTTCTCTACAACCTTCTTTCAGGTAGCTGTGGAGAGCGATAAAATGTCCTCTCAGCCCCCTTTTCTCCAGACTAAACAACCCCAGTTACCTCAGCCACACCTCTTGTGCTCTTGTGCTCTAGACCCTTCACCAGCTTTGTTGCCCTTCTCTGGACATGCTCCAGAATCTCAATGTCTTTCTTGTAGTGAGGGGGCCAAAACTGAACACAGTATTTGATGTTCTTCATCACTGTGGCCTCACCAGTGCCAAGTACAGTGAGACAATCACTTCCCTAGTTCTGCTCGCCACACCTTGACGCTTGGCAGGACAGTGCTTCTCAGGGAGACAGCCATCTCCTGTTTTGGGGCCAGGACATGCAAGTTCTGCAGTCTGAGCTGTCAGAAGGCATCATCCAGTGGAGGGTAGGGGCAGGCAGCCCACCCAAACCTGTGGTTATTGTTTCATTTTAAAATACTGGGTTTCAGAGGTAAAGGAGAATATTTAACTTCTACACCAATCAGACAAGTAACAAGCATGTGACAGGACTCCCAGCTACAGGAAGGCCCCACTAGGATAAGGCTGAGTGCAAGTCACAGCTGTAGTGGATGGGAGGTGAGGAAGGCACTCAGGCTTTTGTGTCTGTAAGTCTGGTATCCTCTTACCTCTACCCATCCTTCTCCCAGTACTTGTTTTTTGCATGTTTATTGAGGAAGAGAGACATCAATGTTCAATAGGGAGAGCATTCTCTTTTCCAGTTCAGACTGTGCCATCGCCTCAGAGAGGTAGTGTTTTCTTGTAATATGGGGGAGGTTGGTTTGTGCTCTCCATGGTTGAGTAGGCCTTACAAAATAGGTCTTCTGCATCCTGGGAGATTGTTGTAACATCTGAAGGATTACCTGATAGCAACATCACCCGTAATCCCTCAATGAGGTACCAAGGTTGCAGCTTTGCATGGGATTTCAACCAGAGACCCTGCATTGCTGAGCTCTAGGCTAGGTCTGAAATCAGCGTTGCAACTCCTTAAATTTCATCCTGAGGCATAACTCTTCCTATACAGCTGAAAAATCTTACAGGCTGTTCTGCAGTCCTCACCTGAGGGTAGGTCTCTGCAGGTTTTAGGAGTGTTTTAGGGGTTAGGAGTAGTTACTGACCCAGGCCTATCTAACCCTAGACAACAGAATTATCTGAAAATGTGGCAGTTGTAAAATATTCTGTAATGTGAAATGCTCCATTCATGATATGATTCATATCTTCCAAATACATGCCTTTGAGGAGAACTTCTTCAGCATTCAGAAAGGATAACAAGGTAATAACAAATTACTGATTTTAATGTCTGTTTGGCTAGCAGCCACTAGCAGCGGTTAGGTTCAAGAGAACAACAGATGTCCTTTATAATATATCAGTTACTGGGGTGAAGATCCCAGATCTGAAGCACTGTAAGTCCCTTCAAGAGAAGGATGTAAGGGTGGAAAACATCACAGTTAGAATTAGATTACACAAAATATATATTTCAGTTTCAGATTAGTATCTTAGGCACCACTTTCATATCTTGGGTCAGTCTGCTAAGTTTAGTTATAAAAAATGAAATCAAGTAGTTAGACAGCTGGAATATATTGAAATAGAATAAGTAGTCTGTTCAGGACAATGAGTAAAGGAGGTCTAGCAGTTTTATAATGTATGTCTAGATTTACAGATGATTTTCTAGAAACAGTGTTGCTATGCTTCCCAGAGATAACCTTTCTCTCTTCTGCTTTTTCTGGATGGTGGAGAGGCTTTTGGCTGGCAGATATCAAACTAGAAGCAGCTGTATCCTCTCCACAAAATATTTTATTACTGACAACCCATATGTCTGTTGCCTGTTCTTCTTTCTTAAACAGACAACTGCATACCACGCAGCATACAGGGTCTTAGGGTATACCATAGAGACAAAAAAACCCCAAAACCTGGTAGTCAAGACTGGTGTGGATTATGTTGCTGTTTTGCCCTGTACCATAACTAGTTGTTTACACAGACAGGCACAGAAACAGAAGACATTTACCATTTAACTTTGTTAAGGAAGGACATTTCCCACATAGTGTTTGCTTGTGCCTGGGCCACACTGCGGCTCTGGCCTCCAGAAGGAACTGCGCCTTGTCCTTCCTGTCCATTGTCAGAGATGAGGGTTTTCCTCTCTTCTCAGACATTTTCCATAAGCCTTTGCTTTCTCACACTCAAGAGTTTAAATTTGCAACAAATTTCATGTTGCTTTTTCCAAAGGTCGATTTAGGCTGTTCTCTTTTGGCAGCCAGAGTATGTGCAAATCTCAGAATTTCTCATGAAGATGAAAAACTGAGATTATTTTTTTTTCAAGCAGACTAGTTATAGAAAGTATTTGAATGGTAAAATAGGGCAAGAAAAAAGAGCAACTTGTAATGTGCCATAACTGACACACTCAAAATTTTACTTTGGGCTTAGACTGAAGTGGCATTCAACAAGTTGATGAAAACTTTTCTTTTAAAACACTACAACCTCACTGCAGAGAATGCCAAAGCCCACTTAACAATGTGTAAGAGATATCTGTGGGTACTGATATGCCTCTCCACATCGAACAACAGCCTGCAGCATTGTGCAAAATTGCTAACTTGGCTCCTGAACATCATACAGATATGTTTGTTTATTTTCAGCGGTATGTTATTCTTTCAGCAAGACTAACACTCTGTATATAAATGGCAAATTTTATCTTAAGTATAATGGCCAAGTTATGCCATCAGTAATTTAATCCACAGTAAAGTAACACATTAATTCCAAAATTCCAGCAGCACTACAGTTTATATATATAAATGTACAGTATGTATATGTATGTGTATGTATATGTGTATGTATATACACACACACAAAAAAATCTGACCAATCATTGGGTTCAAGTCCTGAACAGAAAAGTACAACGTGCCTCCACTGTGTTGGAGATGATACTTCTCCAGTACACTGTCAAATATGTTTTCCTGTTTTATGTAGCATATGACTAGGGATGAACAATGCATATTTCTCTCTCATGCATATTTCTGTTGGTGTAAACCACAGTGATTGCAAGCTACACTCAAGTGAAGTCCCTTTAAACAGTTCAGAGAAGTCTCCTTCCTTCATGTTTCCTTTTTGTCAGTTCTGTGAAGACCAAATTTAACATTCTTTAGTACTGTGATCAATTTACTGGAAGGACAGATTTTGCCATTCTTTCCCACAGTGGCCTATAGGGAGACTGAAAATTGAACACATTTTGGCTCCTAAGTTGCAAACAATTCCCACTCTAACCAATTATAGATGCAGTTCATCATGCCTAATTTTCAGTTGTCCAAAAGTCAGATGTCTTAGTATTAGCCATCTGACACAGCCATTATATTCAATGTGCAGAAATGTGTGAACTTCAGGAGAATGATTAATCTCATCCTAAAATAGGTATAAAAAATTGAACAAATGATTCAGCTGAAAAGGTTCCTGTTCCTTTCCATTAATGTTGATGATTAGCTGAGATTTAAACATTTAAGAACTTTTGAATGTTTGAGTTCACCTGGATGGATTCCAGCTGTGGTGTTTGTTGTGTTTTGGGTATTTTTCTTCCCTATACCCAGTCCCCAAACATAAGCATTAGCTTTTCAGCATAAACAAAGACATCAGCATCTGGATATCACTTTGAACACAGAGAAACAGGAACAATGAAAAATAAGGGTTATATTATAAGAGATTTCACAGAAAAAATTGTGAACACTGAAAATTGTCAATAGAGACTTGTGAATTGGAATTTTAAAATTATTTTCTCTTTTGCTATTACAGAGAGGAGCAGACTTGTCTTATTTTTCATCTAAACATCTGCCTCTATAGATAATCTGTAAAAGTGCATATTTGTTTTCATCATTATTCAGAAATAAAAAGTGCAGGTCTTACTGAGAATAAGATGTGAGGCATATTGTTTAACTATAATTGCAATTGTACAAAAGATTGTACAATTTGACTCACAACTGAAAAAGTTGTAAATGGAGAAGTCAAAAGGCCATAAGTTACATATGTTGAATGACAGAAATGTTGACAAGAGGAAATATAAGCACTTTGGTAGGACTATATTCAAGAATTTAGATGTGTACTAAAAAGCATACAAGAAAAATCAGTTATTTACAGTCCTACTATATTATAAAAGTAAATGCATTGGAAACACTCAACAAAGAAGACACTGTTTCACAGCGCTTCCTCCATTATATTATAGCATTTAATAAAAACACATTTGCCAAAAATATCAAGACACAAATGCTAAAGTACATGCAGCATCCTGATGCATGATTGTTCAGTTTGCCAACTCTTCCAACATCTTTGCAAAAATAATGATCTCCACATTTTTTCCTGTCCTCCTCACTAAACAAATTTGTTGCACAGAATCCCAGACCCACTGACAGAGCCCAGAGACAAAGCGCTCATTGAGGATCTCACTTTAGCCTCCTGTTACATACCACAGAGAAAGGTGATCTCCTACTTGAATAAAAATTATAAAAGGATCTTTATGCAATTATAATGCGAGCAGTAATGTTAAACAGACAATATCCATACAAGAGGAAATGGGAATTAGATGAATTCCCACACTGCAGTGATGAAGTTGAAGCAATAAAATGATTTCTTTCTCTTGCCTTTCTACTTTGCCCCACTAAGTCACAGAAGGGAAAGTGAAATCACCAGTGGCAAATAAAAATGTCTGCTCTGTAAACAAAAATAAAGAAGAAATTATTGCTTAATGGAAATACTAGGGGGTTTGGTTTAGTTTTAAGTTTTTTCCAATATCTCTTTATATTGAGAATAATACAAGATATAAAATTTAGAAATACAGATTTAGAAATTTGTTTGCAATTCTCATGATCTAAGTCTTCCTTCCATAGGTAGTTTGAGGCACTATTACAGCATCAGGGAATTTCATTTATACAAGTTCCATTAACTTCTTTCAAAATATAGCAAGATCCATTGTTCCAAGACAGTAATTTAAATGACTGAAAAGTGGAAAGCAAGAGCTCTGAGAGCTCTTTCTCTTTGAAATGTTGGAAAGACATTTTTCTTTCATCTTTTTTTTGTCTTTTTAGTTTTTTCCCTTTTTTCCATTTTTCTGGATGGGAACTGGAGTTAAATGTTGTTGACGGATGCCAACTGGAGCAAATACTTCTTGGCACTAATTTACAGTATGGTTTTATAGTCTACCTGACTTAACTTAAGAGAAATCAGGGGAATTTGCACAAGAAAATGAAAAGAGGCCACAAGCACAGGCAGAAACAAAGGCAAAACAATGCAAGACAAGTTTCTGTGCTATGTCCACACCACAAGCATTTATTTCTACATCATTCTTTTTTGCAGGTTCTGATTCATTCTCTTGCTCTCACTGTGAACATGACATTTCCACCATTGTTTCATTATCAAATTTGAAAACCACTCTGTGTAACTATTAGCTTCATGAAAACCTTTTTGAATCACACCATAGAAAGGAATAGTTGCACACTACCTGTGAAGTTGCATAAATTTATCAAATGCAAACATCAATGTAATTATACTGAGGAAAAATGTTTTAAGAACCTCTATGAAAAAGTCCCTGAGTCTGTTTTATACTAATTTATTTTAAGTTAAAGAGTTAAGTTTGTCTTGAAGTAAATAAGAATTACTTACTCTTAACCAAAACATGAATATCTTTACTAGGTTTTACATGTGTGTGGAAAAAAAACCCCAACCAAGTTATAATCCAAATGAGCAATAGTTTATATATTTCTGTTGGACTAAGATCCATTTATTTTTCATACAAGGACAGGATTCTTCTTTACTTTAGACCATTTTTCTCAACAGAGACCAGATCTCACGTGCAAAACCGCAATGAAAAGAGAGACTAATAGGTTAAAACCTGTAAGACCAGTCATAAACATCAGTAGATCTGGTGTTGGAAAATATGGAAGAGTTACTGTATTTGAGTTACAAACAGATACTGGTATGGATCTATCTAATCCTTAAAACTATGTGAAGTTTAACTGGCACCGGAAATAAGCGGTCAAAATTAGTTGTATCAGCAAGTCAATTTGATCTTTAGTGTCTATTTCTGTATGATTCTCCTGCAGAAATGTTTGCTCCTTTGAAGTTGTCATGCTTTTCAAGGGACAATTAGTAGAGCTGTTACGCAACCCTCACCCTTCTCTCAGAACAGCTCATCCAGTTTCACAGATGTGCCACCCTGTTCCTGGACTAAAATGTCAGATCTTTTGGGACAGCACACCCTATGGTTTGAGGCACACATTAATTTAAATTTAGATCAAGACAACAGGAAAAGCTTCCTGTCACAGCGCACTGCGTTAGTTGAAGGGAAATGATAGAAGACTCATTGTTAAATAGATAAAAAATTCAACTTTAAAACCTTTGATGAGTGTGAATGGCATTCAGGTGAAAATGCAAAGACTATTCCTTCTAATAAATGGTTATGTTGTGGTCCATTTAAAGAAGTCCAACCATGAAAATCACTGAGTAAAATTGACAAGAAATTTTCTTTTAAGAAGCAGCAATGTGGAAACTAAATTGTTTTCCAGTGGGCCTGCAATATCTTTAATGCTTCTCCCCACCCCCACCCCCACCCCGTAAGTCTTCGTGGTTCTCCTGGAAAAAAAGGGCTTTTCTATTAATATGGTATAACTAGTTCATTGACCATGTGAAATATTACTGTCATAGGAAAACTATAGGTGATATTTGTAGCTTTCCATAAACTTTTATTCCCTAGGATCTAAATTTATGCTTTAAAATTGACTTTATTTTAAACCAGACAAAGATGACAAGCCAGAAGTTGAGACATGAAACCAATTGTTCCAACAAGAAAATGCCTTACTTCACCTATTAGGATCTCAAATTAGTATGTCTTTTTATTAAATGAAAAATTATTACTTTCCTGTTCCACAACATTTTTAAAACAAGTGAAAAAGAAAACAGTAGAATGAAACTCTTTTAAGTAGAGTATTATGTAGGAAATCTCCATTAAAAAAATAAAGAGGCCATCAAAGGTAGCTTAATTTTGTCTGATAAGAGCTGTGGACACTCACAGCCAGATTATTGCTTTTCTCAAACACAGATTCATTCCTCAACACTTCTGCTCCCTGTCATCAGCATTCCGATCTGCAGGCCTCCGGCTGCAGCCACACACACAGACACACTCTGGTGTGGAGGAGCTGATTGTATAGCCTGAAGTGTATGAATAAAGGCTTATTACAAAACAAATGCATAAGGGTCTCCTACAGTGTCACTCCCCTCAAGCAAGCAAGGAGGGAAATTGATCATGATTCTGAAAAGTAATTAAGTTTGAAAGGAAAAGTAAATCCTATTTATCTAAAGCAAGCTCTGGTTTAACTAGAGACAGCATCTCAAGCCCCAGAAATGCCTTCCTGAAGAAAAATTATAAAATAAAGCAGTTATGAAGGGTGAGACAAAATAGATGTAAATAGAAGGCATGTAAATTCATGTTATGCAAAAAAGGCTTTAAGTTAAATACACCAGACATCCTCACTTTTGCACAATAAGAACATGAAAAGTCTACAGCACTGACAGAAATATTTTATGACATGTATTTGAAGACTGTGAAAGATCAGTAGCTCACTTACCATAGTGAAATCTGGGAACAAGGCCAGTAATCTTTAAAAAACACAATTAAAATACTTCAGTTAGCTGTTTTATAACTTAAAAGGATAGTGTGCTCGAAACATTGGACTTTCCAGTTGTAGATGCTTTAGTGGTAGACAGAACATTTAACTTCTGCTCTTGTGAATACCGCTGTTTTTTTTTCTCTTTTTAAAAAGTAACACATAAAGAATATCTAAGAGGGTAAATACCGTCTAAGGGAAGGCTTGATTCCACTTATCCTAACTTGTCCGAAAATTTGCACTAATTTCATATAATGTAGCTGAAATTTTATCTCCACCTAATTCAATGGCAGCAATCCTTAACAGCCAGGTTTTCATTTGCAGCATGGCTCAGTTTGTGACTCGTCTCATAGTTAGATCCTCTAATATCTTTTGTACAGCTCACAGTTTCCAAGTATTAAAATATAAGCTTATCAAGTGGTGAAACACAAAACTCTTAGACAATTTTGGAAGTCATTCGAAAGAGAAATCAAGAAACCAATGCCTGTGGGCAGTTATCTCTTTATGACATCATACAATATGTAAAAAGACAATCAAAGAGAGTGTTTTACCAAAATGAAATTCATTCAGTAGGTTTGCTGCCCTGTATAGAAGAGAGCAACACCTGAAGTAGCCAATAGCAGCCACTGGAGAAAGCAGAAGCGAGAACAGCTCTAAAGAGGGCATCCAGCCAATGTCGTGGGGTGCAGCTCTCCCACCCTGCAGTGATCGCCTTGCGCTATGACTCATCCAGCTCTGAAGTAATCTAATAAAGATATGATTCAGGGCAGTGTGATAGGAATCATGATTGATTTTGCATGCACAGGTTTCTGACATGTACAAATGGAGAGGACTATTTTGTAGATAATGATTTGATGCCTACAGAAAGCCAAAGACATAATTCATAACACAAACCACTTTTCTTTGTAGGAGAGAACATTTTACATTTTTGTAAAAGCTGTGTAGAAAACAGTATTTAACTTGTAATAAACTTTAATTAAATAAAATGTTAACTCTGAACTAGAGAAATAATGAACGTATAAATGTTTTCTGTAAGTTGTTCTCTCGACTATTGGAATGAATTATTTTCAGCCATATCTTTTATGACTATTCACTTGCTTGGATTTAATTAGCATTTACCAAGAAAAACACGAATTTTCAGCTTATGACTTGAAATATTCCAATACTGAATTATCAGATACGCTTTCTGAGTTCCACCAGTCTAGCTATTTGAAAAAGGTCCATCAAATCACAGTAAAGAAACCATATCACTTTACCTTATAGCATGCTTGAAAGTTAAGTAATGCAATTTAATTGCCACATTGCAAACTGAAAAAAATAAAGATCTGATTTTTTTGTTTTGTTTTGTTTCTCCATTTGTCTTTTAACAACTGTCTGTTTAGAAATTAGTGATATGCTTAAGGAAGTCATGAACTTTTGATAGACAATTCACAACCATAAAAATCAATGGATATATTTGACAGACATTACAAAATGCGTGTTCAACACAATCACAGAAAAAAGCAGAACACAACTTTACCCTCTTCCATGCCTGTGAATGAGCAGTTTCATTAGCAGTCAATACTAGAAATCAGGAAGTTTTTTCATATAGAATCTCTTCCCTTCTTTCCAGCCTTGCTCTTCTCTGTCTTCCATAGACAATCATAACAAACCACTAGGAAACTTCAGATGAACAGGTTTTCAAAAATGTTCATGAATTTATGTCAACTTCATTAAACTATTTCTAGTACAATTGAAATAATTGAACATTTGTAATTTTTTGTCAGACACTTATATGATATATTATTTTGAAACTCACTTTAATTTTAATTAAGTTTTGGATCAAATGAAGGTTTTATCCAACCTTTAATGCAATTTCATTGCTTCTTTTTAATTTATAAATACCATATATTATATATATTGTAGTATACATATAATGTGTATATATGTGTGTGTGTATGTGTATAAATGATAAAACATAAATATTTCAGTGCTTTTTTTCCATTTCTTCAGAACAGTAGAAAAAACAAAGGAACCCAAAACAGAGTGTGTCCTCTCTGCTCAACACTATACCTCACTGTGGCAATCTCCACCCTATTCCTGTGGCCCTCCAGGCATGTGTATACTTCTAACTAGAAAGATCAGTACTGGAAACTGTTCCAAATCCTTCCTGAAGAATTTCTAGTTCTCTCTTCTTTCACCCAACAGCTTCATTTTTGTCTTAATAGCTAATGTCAGTCAATAAACATAAAGAAAATGGCTAGATTAAACTCAGCGAAGAAAAAAAAATACAGTAAGAAGAGATACTTTACAGATACCAGAAGTCACACAAGCACTGGCATAAAATCTACAGAATGTGAAATCATAGCTTAGTTACTGCACATAGCCACCTTTCTAGCTTTTATTCCAAACTGTCAGTATCCATTACAGCTTCAATTCATTTATTACCGCACCTTTCTTTCTTTCTGCCTGTAATCATTTATAAAGAAAAGCAAACTTCTGTTGCATTTACCACTGCTGCTGAGAACTTAAACGAAACTGTTTTTCATAGATATTAGTCAAGCTTATTCCCTTACCACATGGAGTTATACTGTGAACCACATCTACATTTAGACCACTGGCCAACACGTCCGCTCATATATCTTGCTCTAAATTAATTAAATTGTTGTAAAACTACATAGACTAACTGTGTTCTCATACACTTTAACCCAATTCTATACTTATTCCTCTCTGAAACTGTAATGTCAGATTAAGTTAAATCACCTTACATTCTAAGTAAATGTTTTGTAACCTAGAGGGTAGTTTAAGAAATTGTGTTCCACACTATTCATTTCCATTTATCTGTTCAACTACTCTACCTAAGTGATTTTATTTCCATGATTTCTCTTTAAATTTAATTTCATTAGGATTTAATGATTTCCAAAGGTTTTTTCTCTCTCTTTTTACTCAGAAATTCCAGTTAGTTTTTGTTAGTTTGCCACTGGCTAAATTATAGGCTCTATCCACATCTGTTTTTATCACCAGCCATCCATGTCTATAATATTGGCAGTTGTACATGTACAGAATTTTGCAATGTCCAACAGGAGGAAATCATCCACTCTGATATCTTCAGGCTTCTTGATGAGAGAGTGGAGACATTCAGGAATGCATTGCTGCCTGTGCCAGCAATGGCCCATGTCAATGGACTTTGAGCAATACCAAGGAAAGAGTTACCATCTGCATGACTTGATGAAGTGAAACGCACAGACTACACCATTTCTGCATCTAAAACTGGCTACAGTGAAAGAAGTATAAGGACTGCTAGGTATCATATCCATCATTTTATTCATCACCTTTCTCAGAACTTTTTGGAAAGCTGAAGAGTTGACGTTACCTCTCAAGACTGCCAGATTTTAGTCAAGGCACTGACAGTTACTACCTTAAAAGAAGGCAACAAGAATTGTGGAGAGGAACAGTTATTCAACAAAGTGAACACTTACCAGATTCTTGTCTGTCTCTAACCACTGAAATCTTCACTTCCTGGCCACTAATATTTTCTTCTTATCCTCTCCCCTGAATTTACACATATTTTAAAGGAGCTTTGGGGATGGAGCCTGCCAGCCTCTGAGCTCATCCAGGGGAATTTGTATGAGCCAGGATGCTCCCCAGTTTTGAATGTCTTGATGCACATTGTGCTAGGGAGGATTTTAATTAAACTCAGTGGCAGATAGTCTGAAGCAGCTGAGCCCCATATCTATTGTGTACGGAAGAAAAGCATTGAAGGAGTAGATGGATAATTATATTGAAATCAGGACACATTTCAGGCTCCCATGTAATTATCTAGGTCATCAAAACAGTCCCTCAAAAACAGGAAATCCTTGTAATTCAGACAAATTTATATATTTTTTTAAGTTATAATATCAAGCTAGGACAATATTATGTGTGTATAGTATAATTTTAAACCACATATTTATCCCACAAACCATTTCTTAAAATACAAACTCCTGAAAAAATAACTTTGTCTTCCTGTGCATCCAGAAGTATCTAAAAGCCTACCCCACCTCGCATGTGCATAACAAGTGCTGTTTTTTTTAAAGCTGGTCTTCCATTTTCTGGAAAATGAAGCAAAAAAAGAAAAGCTGAGAAGCCAAGACTTGCACAGATAACCCCACACTGCTGTCAAAGAAGCAAAAAATATTAGGAGGATCTTTGTCATCATTGTGTCATGATCTCATAAAAAATCCAAGACAAAAGAACCAGCTATGACACTGGATAGGTGTCATGGAAATCTGTAAATATGTATGTTAAAGAAGCTGATACGTTCTTCAATACATGTAAATACTGATTGTTTTGAGAGTATTCTGCTTAGGCTGAGTGCAGTGCGGTATCTTCAGAACTTCAATTAGGACTGAATCCTAAAAAGAAAACCCTTCTGTCAAGTTCAGATTGGAATTTCTGTCAAGTATGATAATTACTATCACATCACCTGCAATTCCTTGCTTTAAAAAAAAAAAAATCAATTAAAACCTTCAAAATGATTTGACTTTTTCCCTTCCTTACACAAGCGTCTTTGAACTTATGAAAATACCTGCTTGTTCATCGATTCTAGACCATTTAACAGTGAGGCTGAGGTAGACATGTATAATATCCATTCTACATCAGACCACCAGTCAGCATCATTTGGGTGGTAACCATGGTGGTAATTACCACAATGGATAGCACCTGTCTGTGGCACCAGAGCTATGTCACTGCTTACATTCCTGCTTGTTCCCCTGCAAAACATCCATGCACCATTGCCACCACTGTGAACACCACCACTATCTGGTGCATCCAGACTGTACTCATGTAGCTGGAGCCAAAGACTGTGGGCTATAGATTTTTATGGTGCACTGCCATCAGCTTTTTCTCTAGAAAGTGGGATCCTTCTGCCATGAATACACTACAGCCCTTTCACAGAATGGCTTTCTGAAAGGAAGTAGGAGGAAGCAAAGTAGTGTTCCACACATCCAACAACTCTGTTCTACTCTTTCTTGCTTCACATTTCTTTTTCTCTTCTCCAACTCAGTGATTTCAAACAAAATTAATTAAAAAAAAAATGTGCCTCCTCTTTCTTGTGCTTATTCTCCCTCCACCTCCCCAGTCTTTCTGCTCCTCCCCTGCACCCTCTTTTTCTGTCCCCTTCCCACCTGCTGTTCACCTGATGGAGAGCTAGAGAACTTTCTTTCCCAACTCTGTTCTTAAATATGCCTTGAAAAGTTACGCTGTCATTTGCTTCTTATGACTCCCTCCCCATCCAAGGACCCTGCCAGTAGTGTGACCTTCTCATCAGCCTGCTGGCCATGGCTGGCTTGGCTGTTCCAAGCACCAGGCAGTGGAGGCCTGACAGGAAGGATGTCTGTGGCCGTGGTGTCTGTTTCTATTCCCTTATTTTCTTGCATCTCTGGGCAGAGTTCTGCTAGGCAATGTCTGCTGGCTCCTTGGATGTGTTCAGGAAACAGTGAAATTGCTTGTTGTTGTCCCTCTACTCATACTTCCCTATTTTTTTCCATTTTTGATCATTTGAATTTCATTCTCCCTCCTCTTTTTCATTTCTTGACACAGGTAGTCACATGATTCCTCCCTGTTCTTTTCTCTGTAACCTTGCCTCATCCCTTCCTTGAGAGGGCTTGAAGATTTTGTTGGACTGTTGTCTGTGTTGAATCTGATAAAGAATGTGGCTGTAAGAGAAGCTATTTAAGGAAAGCATGCAAGCCTGGCCACTTCCTGCTGTACTTTCTGTACCTCCTCCCCCATCATCCGTAATTGTTGCAGCAAGGATTCTGGAGGGTACATCGCTTCCTCTTCTTTTCTGTTTATTTTCATGGACCCACTATCCAATAATTTATCTGTTTCCTATTTGCAGGTGTCTATATCATCTGCAACCACAACCTCCTATGGCAAAAGATTCCAGAAGCTCACTATCAGCAGGCAAAAGTATGCTCTTTTATCTGTTTTAAACTGAACTCCTGCACTTTTCTGGAAATTCCACCTAGTTTTATTACTGCAGGCTCTTGTACCAAGATTCTTCTTTCCTCTTTTGTGCCACCTTAATGATTTCGTAAACTTTACTCACACGTCACTCCTAGCTGGAGAGTCCCTGATATTTTATTCTTTTCTCATAAGCTAGCTGTTTCCATCACCTCCATCATTTTAATTGCCCCTTTGCCTTCTCCACTGTGTCCTTCTTGAGATGCAGAGAGCAGAACAGCCCAGCATGCTCAAGAAGTAAGCACATCAAAGTCTTGTGTGGCAAACTGTCTCTCTCTGTCCTGCTCCAAGTAGCCTTCCTGATGAAGCTAAGGTCTGCTGAGTTTTCTTTTTTATTTATTTTTGGCTACCACTGCATGCCAAGAAAGTTATTTCAGATGATTGTCGGTCCAAGATCTGTTTCTTGAGTTAAGTGCTATTTCCAAGGTCAGTATTGGAGAAAAGTAACATACAATGGAAAGTTAAATGACTTTCTCTCTGTCACAGTAGTTGAACCAGACTTGCATTTCAAAGTTTCTCTTCTTGTTTTCTGTTGCAATAATCAGGCAACTCCAGTTTCTTGTGTGTTAAAGATCAGCTCTTCCTTTTCAGCTTCCCCTATAATCTGTTTACTGACTTATCTCTCTTGATATATTATAAGGAATAAGTGAGCAGTTCTAGAAAGCTATGGCTTCATCATTATCTTCGGAAACTTGATTTACGAAGGCATAACTCACTGCCTTCACAGCTGAGACCCTGGCTTAGAACCAGCTATGTTCATGGTTTGTAGCTGCAAAGGGCAAAGCATCACAAATCTAAACCAAATAGATAACATAGTATCACAGTGACACAAAAGTGTTTTTAAAGAGAACGTGTAACATTTAAAATATACTTTGAAATCCCACTCCGAATATGGCAAACTTCAGAACACTGTTTACACACATGCTTTCAAAAAACCGTACTGAACATGCTGTAAGTGAAAGGATTTTTAAGCTCTCATCCACATCTAAACCTGAGAAAACAAATGAAATGCCTGAGCTTTCTCCTTGTCTCATGAGAACTGTCCCCCTCTGACTAATTGCTCTTCTGGTATCATAATGAAGCCTTTCCTCATTGGGCCTATTTTAAACTATTTTTATTGTTTTCTGCTATGCACATTATGTTGGCTAGGTAACTCCCCAGCCAGTTTGTGTTCTCATTTGAAGCAACAGCCTACCAGTAAATAAAAATGTTCAATTACCAAATGAGATCTGAAACTGCAGCACAATCACTTCAGACACCATAAAAAAAAAAAAAAAAAAGATAGTGGGAAAACAGGAAATAACACTGATTTGGGATTCATTTTTGAGTAGCATTCACTAATTACCTATTCCAAACACATTAAGAGCCTGAGGGAATCTTCCATGTCTCGGTGGTGGAGAGGCAGTTAGTCAAAACTTTTTATTTATAACAGCCACAAGAGTATTCAACCCAGGAGCTCTTTGCCTGCTAGCAAGGGAATTAAGTCGCACCTTAAGTCCCACTTCTATATCATGTCTTACAATAGTATTCTACATGATATACACATTAAATTAAGTTTTAAAACAGGAAAAATATGTTTTATGAGTTTTCTTTTATAGTGGACCGCGGTCCCTGTAGGTTTTCCATACATACATAAACAAAGCTCACAAGACTTAGCCTCTTAGTTTCTCCCAACTACTCGAATTTAGATGACCTGTATTAAATGTAACATAATAAACTCAAAGTTGCGTGAGGGAGGTTTAGATGACTAACATATATACTCCCATATTTTTAATGCTTCCTTCACATTCTTCACATTCTTGCTTCAGCTTTTCCCTTCTGCTGCAATCAAAGTTCAGAAGTAGTTCTGCCTCTACTGCATTACCTTCTCCTATTCCCAGCCTACTAGCCTGCATATAAATACAATTGTCCAAGCTCTTGCTGTCTCCTCAGTTAACACTTTTTCCCTCTAGTCATCACATAATTACACCCCTAGACTTTAACCTTTGCATTACTTTTATTGGAACCTCTTCATTATTTTTTTTATTTAATACTCTCAATATTACCCCATATTTTCCTCGACGGTGTCTAGAATTTGTGTTGTGAACATCTGTAAGTTAGTAGACTATGTATGGCTAGGAAAGTTAATGCAAATAATTAAAACTCCAAGTTCAGCATCTTATTTGGTTTCAAATGCATTTTAAATGATAACAAAAGGAAACAACCAGAAAATGTGTTGTGGTTTTCCCTCTACAGTAGCTGGAGCTGAAGTTACTTTGATATACCAGTTGTGTTTGCAGACTGCCATCAGGTATCTAATTTTAATTTACCCTTTCTAAAACTGTCAGTCACACAGTTAAAATCATGCCTGCTTAATACACTCAATAGTTTTAATACTGGAGTAATTTGACCCACTAATTTTGGAACAAATTTTTATTCAAAAGTAGATGAGGAAACTTGGGCTGTTCACTGCCTCAGCTACTTGGTGCTCAGCTCAGTTAGGAGATAGCACACCTGTAAGCCAAAACAGCATCAGTATTGACAGGAGCAACAGTCTGAAAAGCAAATAGAAGAACAATCTACTCAAAGTGTAGTAGTCACTCTCTTCAGCTACCATCTATTAAAAAAAATGAAGATACAATAGATATTTTTTAGCTAAAAAGGTGTCAGCTCACACACTGCTTCTCTGCTGCATGACTTATATATGTCTTAAAACTATCTGCTTCCTTTTCATGGCAGCTAACCAAAATTTACTACTTTTATGTCCAAAGGTAGATTATTAACATACTGCCAGCAAAGAAGAGGAGGAAAAAAAAAAAAGTGAACATCTTCTAGCTGATTCATTCATTCAACACTTTTGTAGGCTTAATTATGTTTTTTTTCTTAGTTTTCTTAAGTATTTCAACTTCCATTGCTTTCCCTCTCAAACAACTGGTATGAATTTTAAGCAGCAAATGTGTAGCGACAGCTTTATACCACTGTGGCTGTTAAATCTTGTTTTGATAAGGAAACAATTCAGAACCAAGTTTGGTGAAATGCCTGCCTTTATGGTGCTCAGATGTCCTTGCTGTGGACTGAGGCAAACATTCTTTTATTTTTGTTCTGACCTCTGTTGACTCTCCTCTGCATTCCTTTCCCCTATATTTCCCAGTTCTGAGAATAATTAGCAACACCCACTGGTGATAGCAGGGCTGCAGCAACCTAACAGTGATATCTTGCCAACACCAGCTGTGCTTCAGTATTTATTTATTAAGATCACACTATTTACACAGCACAAACTTGCTGAGATGGCAAAGGGATGAATACAGTTGCAGCAGCTGAATTTCAGCTTGACTTTTGAAAGGAAATAAAACCCATACTGGGTAACATTTATCTCTAAGAAGAGGAAATCCAAGCCTTTAATTCCACTTTCAAATTACATTTTGCTGGCTCTTGAGTTTAGTCTATAGGTGATGGAGGGGAATCTTGTACTGCAGGGTGTAGCGGGATGAAACTTCTTTGTGCACTGCATTTAAACAGCTGAGTGTAGAGGCATTGAATATGCAGGAAAAGGACGCAGCAGTGAGGCAGGCATCCCGTTCACATTGCTAAGGCCAAGCTGAGACTGGGCAAGCCAGAGGCTGGCTGTGTAAATCACGACACACTTGAATTTTCACATCTGCTTGTCAGAACTTTTGAGCAACATGAAAGCTAATGTCAGCAAGTCTGCTGCTTTCTAGTTCATCTTAGGAGGAAAAAAACATTAAGCAGGCTTATGACAATGTGTGTGTGATCTACAGTAGAGTGAATGCTCATATAATTTAAAGGGCTAGACTCTTCCTAAGGACCTAAGGAGACCCAAAGACCTAAAGGAGGTCTTTACAAGGAAGGCTGCTAAAGCACAACACAAGTTTACACTAGAAGACACTGCATGTTTGGATGATTCCTGGCTGCTTTATTTAGAAAACAGTGTGTGCTTTCTGTTCCTCTACCCTGATTTGATTATTATTGCATATGATCCAGTAGTTATTTCCAGCCCGCTTAGATCTAAGAATAAAGGAACTACCACTGAAATACAAGCCTGAATTGAATGTCTAAGTATTCAGGAAAGGTTTTGCTAATCCCTTCATGGTATACATAGGACTAGGTCACTTAGTCATTTCAAAAGTGATGTCTTCCAAGGAAAAAGGTGAACCCAGGAAATATTTTTCTAGAATTTTATAAGCCAAAGTAGGGGTGCCTTTGGAGAAATCTTAAAATTTTAAGTTGAAAAATGAATGTACTTTTTTTTCTTTGAATTTGTAGCAATCATTTTGTAGCCTTGAATTGACTAAAACAGGAGAATCTTCTGTATTATTTTGGGGATATTTTTAAAGACAATAAATGCCACAGGAAGAATCCAGAGTGAGAAGATAAGGAGCAAAGCTCTTGAGCTGTAAGGGCAGGAGTTACCAACGTGACTTACTTCTGCCAATCTTTATGATGCTGGTACTTGCTACTGTCGAAATACCATCATTTTCCTCTTTATTCTGAGGTACCTGGGTGTCAGGGAGCAGGGAGGCCTGGCTGCTTGCCAAGGGAAGGGGAGCTGAGGGTGACCCCAGTGCAGACTGTGCCCTTAGCAGTGGGGCAACATCCCACAAGATCCGACCATGGCCAGCGGAGCCAGGTGTTGGTAACAGGGTCCATCAACAGAATTCCATGAGCAAGGGGCAGGGAACCTGGTAAGAAGCAGCAGGAGACAGGGCTGGAGACAAAACCACAGCATACATTCCAGGGGTCCATCCAGGAGCTGGAGAGAAAGCTGGAAACCCTTTCAGCATAGCTCAGGCAGGGTTTGGAGGCCCTGGGCTGGGCTGAAATGGGGCTCCTGGGCCCATGGATGGGGGATCCCAGGTAAGGCTGGTCAGGGTCATCCGAACCTATTAGTACCCTCAGAGCCCTGGTACAGGGCCATCCTGAAATATGCTATGTGGTGTCACTCAGTGGAAAAGCAGTATCTGGGGACCAGTATGGAAAAAGTTGAGGTTGAAGAGCATTTACAGAATACTATAACACACCAGGATTGCAGACTTCTCATCACCTCACTGAAAGAAAATGTAAAGTGAAATCCTTACTTATGGCAAAACTTTACCTAAAAAAGTAGTGCATGATCAGGTAATAAATGCCTAAATGGAAGCATAATTTAAACCTTTTGCTTTGGTCTTTTCTAATTTTTGAGTGCTGAGTCATACAACCTGAAAGATTTATAAATACATTCATGTGAGATTCGTATAAGACAGGCACACCAAGAAGTCAAAACTGTGCAGACAATGGTTTTGTCTCAACTCCAGTTAACAATGGTTCATCTTTGCGCAACTATTTTGCATGCATATTTAAAGCTTCTCAGGATATATTATTTTTCCAAAGTGGGCAGCTTCTCTGATTTTAATCAGTGTTGAGTGATTAGCATTCTTGAAGATATACGTGAGAAACATTCTTAAGTAGAGTTCACCTGACCTCTCCAGCTATGTTAAGGGTGATGTTATTTTTTATGAGCCGTGAATACAGAATCATTGACTGCTAGGAGGTAGCTATAAAATCTGGAGTACATCATCAAAAGTAGTTATCCTTAGTAACTGGTTTCTGGTCTGCATAAAATAAATTGACCTTATATCCTTTTTTCATTAGCAAGCATCAATACCGCAATAAACATCACTAGGGAAGTCAGGCCCTTTTCAGTCTAACAGCAGCCTCAAAACTGAGGCCAAATGATGGCCTGAAATGCTGACCTGTCTCCTGTCCCACAGATGGCAAAGATTCTGACTCGAGGGTCAGGTAAAATGCGAATGATTTCTGTGGTGAGAGTGTTCACATGCCTGTTTTTTGGAGTAAGTTTTTTATGAACAGTTATAAAAGCAATAATTTTGTAAGAAAACCTTAAGCCTCTCTTGGCGCATTTCAACTTACCCCTCACACAGCCTGGATACCTGTACACTTCCAGCCTTTCTCAATTAAAATCAAAAGTCTTGTTTCCAAGCGGTTTTACTGAGGTTGTTCCCCAGCTTGGGATTCAAAAACCTGTGAGCAATTTATATATTAATATATACAGATATAATGTAGCTATGTTAAAATATAGAATACTATGAATTATTGGTGTTTTCCACATACTTCATTGTTGTATGGACATCTAATCCAATCCCCTAGCCAAGGCTGGATTGCTAAAAGTATCTTATCGCTAGGCAGTTCCTTGAGGTTTACATAACAGCGTTTAGGACATTTATCTAATGTTTTTTTCTGACTAGATCTTGGTATTATAAATGTCTTTTGGCAGATGCCAGATTTAAAGGACTTGCTCAAACCACCAAGCAGGTCAGTTGCCAGTCTGGGAGAAGAGCCCGGCCTCCTTGCTCCTGCCTAGCATCTAGCACCATTTAAAACACTCCTGGAGTGTCTACACAGTGCTAGAGGGCGTGACACAGGACATAGGGAAGATCCACACCTTCTGAAACAGCAGATGGAGGCTTCATGGCCTAACTTAGGGCTTCTGAAATGACACTGAACCCAGTGCTTAGAAAACTGAGGTAAGACTTAGTTTGAGATCAGGATATCTCAATGTAGCTATCTGCATGCAAGTGAAGCATCCTGGCCATTCGCTTAATTTAGGATTGATGGGATCACTGCCTGTGCTCTGATCAGCTCTGCCTTGACTACAAGAAGGGTTAAAACATCCATGCACCTACCTGTAGATGCAAACACAAAAACAGTCAGTTACTTTTTCTGTGAATACCTTTGACTGGATCTAAAACCCAAATTAGATATCCTCCTTTACATGAACACATGTGCAAACCATCTCAATGCAACAGCTGTCTAAAGAATAACGAAGAAAGGAGATTTTAAATGGAAAATAAGTTATCAAACGCTGAAGTTACAGTATATTATAAAACTTTAAAGCACCTAGTACACCATATTTGATGTGTGTTTCTACATGTGTATTATCTAGTATTGAATGAAAAATGTGCATATTTAGAGAAGCATGACCTTCAGAAAGAAGCAAGTAGCTGTGGGAATATTGTACTAAATTGTGCCTGTCCTTTTATTAAGTATGGTCAGTTACCCACCACTCAAGAAAAAAGAAAAAAAATCTGTCCGAATTATTATAAAGCAGATTTTAAGCTGTTTATAACAATTAAATCCATACGTTTAAACAATTCTGCTATCACTATTGCTATCTCTGAATACATATATTTTTCTTCTCTTGTATTCATACAGCTTGCTATTATTTATCCATATATAAATGATTTTATTTAAATGCTGCAAGATTTTTTTCTGACATAGACATAATAGCACAGTGTTTTACAAAATTTTTTTAGAAATTGTTGTATGAGGAATAATGCATAAATATGTAATTAAGATTACGAGAATGAAAAATTTCTGAACTTTAAATGTAAAAAACCATACATAAGCAAAGCCTAGATATTTACTTTTGAAAAAAAAATCTGACTATTATGAGTTAACAAAACACAGAGCGAAAGTTATTATGTAGCCCTAGCTTTAGTGTATTTTTGTGCCTTCTATAACATTGTATTCAGTAGCTGAGTAAAAGACCATGCCTGAGATTTTTTGAATTTATTAAAAAAATGAATATAAACCTAAATATGAAATAGTTCTTACCGTTAGCAAGAATCCAATGACTTAAAATGAATAGCTCTAATGTCATAAAGGCTCTAGGATGTTAATTAACCCTCAGGCAAAATTTTCCTTTTTGACATTGAGGAGGTCATAAAATCGCTCAAATATTTTCTTAATTAAAAGTCATATGCAAAACATCTGTCTCGGTACATGTTTACTTCTGCAATATTGTGCTCGTGTTAGATGATGTTCTTGAAGACCTTGTAGAGCTTAATAAGGACAAAACAGAGGAACAGAGCTGTTGTAGAAGCTAAAAGACTTATTTAGAAATGGCACTAGAAGTTGATACTAGAAGTAACTAGAAGTTACTTTACTAGTTTACTAGTAAACCAGAAGTTTACTTTACTAGAAATAAAGATAGAAGACATTTAATGAAAATCCTATAGAAAATCTAAAAAATTAATTTCTAAAACACTTCAGAATTTTTTTTTATTCAGTGAAGTCCAGTTATTCAACTTCCATCCATTAATATTCACACTGTGTTTCTGAGTAAATAGGCCTGTGCCATTGGAGACATAAGATGCAACTTTTTAAAAAAGAGTAGAAACGTAGCATAACTAAAGGGTCTGACAATTACAAACACTCAGTGCCATCATTTCTAAGAGATGATCTTTTTCCTTCTGCCATCAGGTAGTGAAGCAATATGCCATTGTTATTAGAATAGGATTAAGTCTACTGTATTTCAAAGCTACAAATCAATTTTCACAGTTTTAACCTGTGGGATTTCAAATGAGTGGCAACTGATAGTGAAAAAAAAAGAATGCTGGATACAAGAAAGTTCTCCGTTTTGTTGAAACCTATGTATAGGAAATTGACTTGAAAACCAGAAGTGAAGATTTAAGGACTAAATCATGCGAATTGTGGGGGTTTTCCCTTTTTTCTTTTCTTCTTCTTAAGAATGACAAATTGTTATTGTTCCACCGATCCCTATATCCATGTAAAGGCAAAAATAAAAGACAACTGCTTGCATTTGTAACAACCGAATGGGAAGTATTAGTCTTAAAGCAATGATCAATAGAGATGATCTCCTGTCAGTGTTGGAAATGGCATGAAATGAAGGGAAAAACACAAAACCAACAACAAACAAAAAGCCATGGGGAGAAATAAAAGCAAGGTTCACTCTATGTAATAGATCAATTATTTTCAGTCATATCAGAAACTAAGCTTCAAGCTTAGTGAAAATAGCAGGTTTTCCCTTTGACTCAGTAAGCATGAAACCACTTTGAAAACACAATGCTTTCATTGTACTTTGACTACATTAAATTAATGTACTCTGGTTATGCTTTTCACATACATAAACTGTGATTACAGAATAGATAAACACAATTTCACTTAGCCACAGAGTAAGACTTCTTATTTTAAAAGTATATACAATTTAGATAACATGGAATATAAATTGGATAACTTTTAAATGAATTATGCATTTCACTTATGCAGTTAATTTAAACTTAATAAAACAATAACAGTATGATATGTATTAATTAACAGATCCCTTTATGTGCTTCTGCAAGTGTATACAAAAATTAAAAAGTTGACAAATAGGCATTAAAATAATACAAATAATTAAAATACCTTTATAAGATTGAAATAGACAATCCAAGAAGCACTCAGCAGGCACTAGGTCAAATACTGACCTTTGGAAGTTAATTCAGGATTTGTCATGGCCTCTGGTGGGGTCAGGGCAAATCATCATCTAGCAAATTGTTTTAATATTAATATGTAAAAATATGTCTAACAATAATTTAAAATGCCATTATTTCCATCATCATCTCTCAATAACTCTTAAATAAAAAGCAATATAATAAGCTTAATGATTATTTTTTAATATAAGATAATACCTTATTTTACAGATGTGAAATCAAATGAGAAACCTAACTTTGCTGTCATAATTCCCATAGTGTGCCAACTGCAAGCTTTCATGCACTTCTATAGTACTGTGGGATTTAGAATCAGCAATATTAGAAAACAATCCCTCTGCGCTCTGTCTCAATATCAAATGTTGTTATTTATCCATTTCGTCTTGTATACATTGTATTTTAAGATTAAAATCACCCATAGGAAATTCACCTGTAAAGAGTTATTTTTCCGTTATTGCCATAATGCTGAATGCAACCTATTCATTAAACAACAAATAAGAATAAATATGAAAAGGTTGTTTTTTACTATGGGATATCCATCACCTTACAGGTAAAAATCAATCTTGGTAGGCCAGCTCTTTGATCTGTTGTATGTATGTCTGATATATATCCACATTTGACAGTTTCTTTACTGGTCAAATATAAAAGCCCACTAAAAACAATCGAGTCCGAGGCTGAGTAAGCAGCCTCCAAGGCCTACGTGACCTTAAATGAGGAAGACTCATTTAAGTGCTGCATCAGTACTGAAATGCTGCCTCAGCTACTGATGCACTGTCCTGGTTTCAGCAGGGAAATGTTGTACGTGCTCCCTGTTGTGCTGTTTATCATACCTGGGGAATGGCTCAAGATTATTGTTTTGCTGTGCCTTGTAGCGTGGGCTTACGATATGATGAAATCGGGTGTGTTGCGGCTGTACTTTTTAATAATTAAGAGCGATGACCAAGGTGAAAAGGCAGCAGCGGTTTCATCTTTGTGCTTCAGGAACCTAGTGGAAACTTAGTAATTACGCTTTTTACCTTTTCTCCTCGGAGAATCTATCTGTGGGGGAAGACACCTTCCTTTAGCTCCTTCTCCTCCAGGCTAATTACAACGTTTGAGAATTTTGGGATGTTGGGATGTTCGAACCAGTATGCTCCTCCTGCTAGGTTTTTTGAATGTGTTCCAGGTCTTGGTCTTGCTTAGGATTAAACATTGGTGCATATGCAGGCACACCATTCCAACTCCCGCAACGAGTACTGTGGCTACTCCAATCCCCTATGACAACTTCTGTGGCTACTGCAACCCCCATGACAAGTGCTGCAGCTAGTCCGACTGGAGCCCTGCAACTTTCTCAAGATCTTCAACTACAGACCATGGGCATGGACCATTCCAGATACACCAGTTGTGATCTCCAGACGCAGCATGCCACAATTCAACACCACACACACCATGTCTCCTGCCCTGAAAGACTGTTGTGACAGATGGAGCCCAAAGTTATGGACTAAATGAACTCAATGGACAATTTAGAGAGGTGGCCCACAGACTAAGGGAATTATATCTGTATAAGTATATATATATATATACATTTCAAAGACAGGAAAGTGGTGGTGACTATGAAAAGTATAAGGCCTGGGCATTGTGTAAATGGTATGGAATAAGGGATAGATACTGCCCTGGTTGCAGCTGGTAAAAAGTTATTTTTCTTTCTAGTGACTGCTGTGAAAAGAATGTCAATAATACATGTTGTTTTAAGCTGTTGCTAAGAGTTGTTTACAATATTCAAGGAGTTTATTCAGCTTCCCATAAAAGAATAGACAGAATGATGGAACGGCCAATAAAATATTCCATACCATACATGTCATGCTCAGTATATAAATGGGGACAAGCTGGGGGGCGGGAATCTGTGATCACTGCTTGAGACAGTGCTAATTCACCGGGCTGTGAGAGTGACCCATGTTTATTGTTACTATTGTTGTTATTTTTCCTTTTCTGTTATTGTTTTTATTAAACTGTCTTTATCGCAACTCAGGAGGGTTTTTTTCCTTTCTTTCCCCTCCTTTTTTTCCCCTCTTCTCCCCACCCCTTCTTGGGTGGGGGGGTGAGCAAGCAGCTGCATGGTTCTAGTTGCCAGCTGGGTTTAAACCATGACATGCACTCACCTGTGGAGTGGGATGTGGATTTTAATCCATTTAGATTTGGCAAGTGCTCCAGCCACACATGATTGCTGTTAGCTGTTCCACATTCAACTTATCCTTACTGTGGCTATCCTTTAAAAAGAGCAGCTTCGACAACATTTTGTGAGGGTCCTCATAGATTTTCTCTTCGGCAGTTGACCTCATCTCAAACAGCGATCTGCCAGCTGTGCTTCTGACATCCATGTTTCTTCTATTTTTAATAACCATCTTTTATTTTCAGAATTTAACTATGATAAAGGCATTGCTACCCCCATAGAGTATGCATGGAAGCAGATCCAAATATCTCTAACAATAGACCAATAATGGTCAACAGACACTCTGATAGAAAAGGGAGATTGAAGTTGGAAGTCTCAAATGAAAACTGAGTGTGGTTACTTTAGTTGTTACTGAATAAAATCTCCATTGTATGTTCTATGCAATTAGATATGGACTTAGTTTTAAGATTATGGATATCCTTCTGAAGAGTTATGGGAAAAACTATAATTTCTCTACTGATAAAAACAGCAACAAAACATTTGTCTCATAATTTTACAGACTGATTACAGATCAAAATAATTACAGATACATAGACTTTTGCCAAGTGTTGACCAGAAGCACTTTCCTTGTACAGAAAAAACATGAGCAGTTTCATCCAAGTACACATACTTTATAAAATATGTACTGAAAAGATTCCAACTTTGGCAATACAAATATCTTATACATATGCTGGTATTCGTTAATTAGTTACATGAGTCACAACACATCCATTTTAGAATTTAGATTATGGAACAGAAACTTTTTGTATCTGAAATACTTTAAATTGGTATAAAAACCTGTTTGCATATGTCTAATGCACTTCAAATATTCATTGTAGCTTTTCATTCCTTAAATTTTGACACCTTCTGCCACCTTAACAATGTTATTAGCCTCTTTACTTGAAGTGAATGCTCTTCAAAGCACAATAATTTATTCTTTAAGTATCTGATAATGGGTAGAGATGGGCAACATACAAACAAAAAAATAAGGTTCAATAGTAGCGTTCAATGAAATCTCTACTAACAGACTGATACTAAAGATTAAAATACTCAGTATTTCTGTTTTTACTATATTTTCCATAACATTTTACATTTCAGTTACATGAAAGCTTAGTTGGCTAAAAGGAGATGCATGTGCGCAGAATTAAAGAACAATTGGCTATTAACCATGGCTCTTCATCTTATTCTGCCATCCATAACACAAAAATTTAATTTACAGAAATCTTAAAACTAGACAGTTAGGGCAAGACTGTAAAATAAAAGATAAATGCAGAAATCAATTCTTTTCAACTCGTAAGTGGAAAGACATGGCAAGTATTATTTAGTAGTTCCTCCACTGTTAATAGAAAAAAAATGTAATATCTCATGGAACATACAAAGAGAAAGTTGGAATTGAGTTATATTGAGCTGAGGTTAGATTCAGTTAACAAAACCCAAATTTATTATATTTAAAACAGCCTATTAGGATTAACGGGGACTTAATCAGATCTTCACTACCTAGTAGCTACCTCTTAGGCAGTGGTTGATCAGCCCCAAGACACCACTACACAGCTAATATCTGCTTCAGAGGAGTTGCTTGCTGGAATTTAAAAATCTTGTTGCTAGTTTCACTGTAATTCCAAATATTGAACATAACAGTGAAAGCACCTGGCATGGGTCAACAGTCCGGTGTCTGATCTGTCTGTGGATTACCCGTGTGAGAGTGCAAACCTTTGTCTAAGCAGAGAAAAAGCAAATATGTTTTATGAAATAAAACCAAAACAAACAATACTGCCACAAAGTTTTATTCGGTAACCAAATGGAAGGACCTGAAGACAGAAGAAAGATGGTTTTGTGAGTGATGAGAAAGGCCTGAAAAGCTGCATTCTTTATCTCCTTTAGATTCCTTCTGTGGTGACAAGTAAACTACTGCCACTGTTTTTTCCCAGGTGTACTCTTGTTGTGCACTTCTTACTTTTCCTAGTCCCAGTTTGAAAAACAGCACAGATACTGTCTACCAATAGATGACCTACCTACTGATAGACAGTGTAGATTTTTCTAGCTGAGCTGGTTATCTACACTCCCTTTGGAGTCAATTAAAAGAAAATGTCTTCCAGGTTTGTTTGAACCTGAGACATATCTCTAAAATGAAATGGATGAACTGGTTGAACAAGCTCCCTTTTTATGAAATAAGAACAACGCTACCGCAGTTCTCAGGACTGTTATGAAGACATCAGGTGAGACATAAAGTGTATATAACATCACTTAATTCCTGTATAAAATATTTAATCAGCTGCTTTCAAACATTTAAAAAACCTTTGGTTTGATTTTCAAGTCCCCTTCCAATCGAAACTATTCTATGATTCTCTGTTTTTTCTGGGAAAACTGACCCTTGGACAAGACGAAGCCTGTACACAAGACAGCTGCAAAGGCCAGGGACCCAGCCAGGGCCACAGCAGCTTGGACTAGTCAACACTAACAGCTTGTCACTGGTCAACACTGACAGTTTTGGAGAAGATGCCAGATGAGAGTTTGTAGAGAAATTAATTCCGGCAAGTGCATCCTCAGTTTTACTTTGAACAGAACATTTTTGGGAAAATTTTGCTCTTCTAAACTCCATAGAAGACTGCCATTACTTTTTTTTTTCCCCCCAAGAATAACTGATCCCCTCTGATTATTCAGACTTCTCAGAGAGAAGATGTACTACAAAGTAATTTGCAAGAAAATTAAATGCATTATTCTTTCCATAATAATCACTTCTACAAACCACAGTATAAATAAGTGCACTTTGAATGGCAGCTTAATTTATATACAATGCTAGATTTCAAATTTTGTTTCTCTCCTAAAGTCTTCTCTGCCTCAGCTTTTGATCTTCCTATAATCTCAATGCTCTCAGTCAGAAAAGGATGAACTTTAGGTGTTGCTAAAAATAAAGCATATAAAAAAATCTGTTTCAGCTGACAATACTCAAGATTCCTTGTGTTCCTAGAACAAAGAGTATGAGTGCACCGGGGACCACTTAAAGGTCATTTTTTCAGTATCAGATAATGTTAGAACTAAGAAAATAAACAGAATGTTCTTGGCTGAAATGAGTCAGACCATTTTCAAGTATACAGTATAAACCATTAAGATTTGGTTCTGGCACATGATCACTCAAAAGAATAATGACTTTCACCAAAAAGGAGATGATTTAATTGCCTAACCAGCATTATCCTACATAATAACAATGTAAGCCTTCTTAGTGCACTCTTCCCTTAAAGTATGTTATCCACTGTGTCAAAGTCTACTCTTCTTTTCAGCTGCACCACAATGGTTTAGGCAACAGGGCTTCACTAACCTTAGTAAGAGTGCAATCTGACCTAAATTTTTTCCCTGATATAACAGGCTTAGAGGCTGATCCTGAAAAGACTAATGCCTGTCTTAAATTTCTGTGCTGCAACCAGCTCCATTGGCATCAATGCGACTCCTCAGAGTGTACAAAGACTGTACACATCCATTAATCTTTGCAGAACTAGAGGACTAAACTCTGTGTGAATCAAATAGGACAGGACTGTGTGCTATAAACCAACATTTTACAATGGAGAACACTATGACATGACGAGCACAGCTGTAAAATTCTTCTGAATATTTTTCTGAAGTTTTTGAAGTTGTTTTAATTATTTTGTACTGCAGAAAGTAATTTTCTTATCTGACGTCATAAAAAAAATCTGTAATTTTGTATACTTTTGCTCCAAAAATCAATCCCTGTTTTTTTAAGAATGGAATGGAACATTGCATCAAAATAAAATATTCCTCTAGCAGTCTTTTCCGTTGTTTCAGATTGAAGTATGAACACTTTATACATAAATAAATATTTTCTGGTTTACAGAAAAATTTCTATAGGTAGAAGCAGTTTTTATTGGATAGTTATTCATTGCCTGTTATTTCAACTTAGGCTATAGGCAAATCAAGATAAAATTATGATCCTGAATAATTACTGCACGTATCTTAAGTACAGAAATTAACAGATATGTATTTACCTTAGCTTGACCTTAAATTCTAAGGAACCGGAAACTGAACAAGTCTTGTTTTTTTCCACTGAATTTTTGCCACTAATAAAGATTTGGAAGAAGTGCCATTTTTAACATACATTTTTATCTGAGTAACCACATCACATAATTTTATGTCAGCAGAAAGAGACAAACATAGTTCGTTACAGTCTATTTCAGACTGAGACTAACGTGCCTGATTTGTCTTCACCTGGTGTTTCAAGACCTATTCCTTGCACATAACTGTCCTATGCAACTCCTTTCCCCTACATGCAATTAAAGCAGCCTTGCCAGCTGACCACAGAATCACAGAATGGCAGGGGTTGGAAGGGATCTTCAGAGATCATGTAGTCCAAACCCCCTACCAAAGCTGGTTCACCTAGATCAGGTTCCACAGGATCACACCCAGGTGGGTTTTGAAGATCTCCAGAGAACGAGACTTCACAACCACTCTGGGCAGCCTCTTCCAGTGCTCTGTCACCTTCAAAGTAAAGACGTTTTTCCTCATGTTCAGATGGAACTTCCTGTGGTCCAGTTTGAGCCCACTGCCTCTTGTCCTGCCGCTGGCCACGACTGAAAAGAGTCTGCCCCCATCCTCTTGACAACTGCCCTTTAGATATTTAGAAGCATTGATGAGATCCCCTCTCAGTCTTCTCCAGGCTAAACACACCTATGTCTCTCAGCCTTTCCTCATAAGAGAGATGCTCCAGTCCCCTGATCATCTTCATAGCCCTCAGCTGGACACTCTCCAGGAGTTCCTTGTCTTGAACTGGGGAGCCCAGATCTGGACACAGTACTCCAAATGTGGCCTCACCAGGGCAGAGTAGAGGGGGAGGATAATCTCTCTCGACCTTCTGGCCACACTCTTTTTAATGCATCCCAGGATACTATTGGCCTTCTTGGCCACAACGGCACATTGCTGGCTCATGGTCAACTTGTTTTCCACCAGGACTCATAGGTCCTTCTCCACAGACCCACTCTACAGCAGGCCAACCACTAACCTGGACTGGTGCATGGGGTTATTCCTCCCTGTGTGCAGGATCTTACACTTTCTTTTGTTGAACTTCAGATTCCTCTCCATCCAACTCTCTAGCCTGTCCAGGTCTCGCTGAATGGCAGCACACCCTTCTGGTGTGTCAGCCACTCCTTCCAGTTTTGTGTCATCAGCAAATTTGCTGAGGGTACACTCTGCCCCCTCATCCAGGTCATTGATGAATATGTTGAAGAAAGCTGGACCCAGTACTGACCCCCGGGAACATCACTAGCTACTGGCCTCCAGGTGGACTCTGTGCCTCTGATCACAACCCTCTGAGCTCTGCCATTCATCCAGTTCTCAATCCACCTCAGGGCCCACTCATCTAACCCACACTTCCTAAGCTTACCTGTGAGGACGTTACGGGAAACAGTGTCAAAAACCTTGCTGATGACTTAAGGGTGTTGTGTTATCTGAGAGGTTGTCATTCTTGTTCTTGACACAATAGAGCATATATGGATTATAGCAGAAAACAAAGTTAATTATATCAGTCGAGTGAAAAGCAAAGGCTATTTCAAAGACATCCTGCTATTGGTGCAGATGACTCATGGGTTTTCTTGGTCTTTAGTTAACATATATTAAAGTAAAACAAGTGAAGATTTCATACTACCAGAGCTTTATTTAAAGAAGAATAGGATTAATTGATGAATTTAAGATAACAGATTAAGATTCAATACTAACACCACATATACTTGTGCTTGGCTTTTTGCTCTTAGGTTCCATAGGGCTGATAAAGCCTGTAGGGCTAAGGACAGCTCATATATTTTATGGACAAAGGGTAACAGAACAGATCATCTCTAACTTGGCTGAAAATATACATGGAAGAAGGAAAGTTACACATCAATATCTGAAAATAGTAAGAAGAGGAGTGTGGTGTACTTGAACTGTACTCAGGGAGCTAAAGAAAGAAGCTAAACAAGAAGAAAACTGCTTTGTTTGTTGGTTTCTTAAGGAAGTGCTCTTATAGGGCTGGGTTCAACAGAAGAAGTCTGTGAAAGAAAATTGTTATGAGCAGCCCTGCCCTGACAGCAGAGGTGCATGTCTGGATTATGCTATAAACAAGAGGACATTTCAGAAGTATCTTCCGTCCTCACTCTTCCCAAGAAAAGGACCCAACAGCACAGCAACCTTCAGTTGCTGAAGAGAATTCTTAATGAGGATTCTCCATAGGGTCCTTCTTCTCTTTGAATTATCTGCACTGTAAGGAAAAAAGCAACTGTCAATTTTACTATGTGATTTGGAGTGCTGATGCATATTTTCAGCATGTTTCAGCACGTTCTTGCCTCCATCAAGTGGAATTCTGATAGAAAAGTCCAGAACACCACAGACTTGGAAAGTAAATGAGAAAAATAATGTAGCTGCATTTAAATATTTCTTTAAAAAGCTTTTGTTTCTCCTCGCCTTTCATAACATAAAATACTAGGGTTGAGCTGAAAAGTGTTATTAATAACAACTGTGGGGGCTAGCTGAATGTGTTGCACTCAGATTGGGCTAAATGTTGGATATCTAACATTAGATACCTGTTCTTGGTGTCTACCGGAGCAAGATACAGACAAAAGATTCGAGTGGTGTGTTCTCATCTTCACTTTCTTTCCCCAGTTCTCATTTACACATTGGTTATATTAAGAAATAGGTACAACTTTTTGGTTTTCCTTCAGAATGTCATAGAACTAATGTTTATGAAGATACTAAAAAAGGTCTTTCATGAATGGGTAAAGTATTACTGATTTTTGAGAAAATTTCTTATGAATGGATAAATGATTACTCATACCACTAGCTGTCTAACAAAACACTTAAGTTTTAAAAATTCTGAATCCCAGGAAAGGACCTTAGGATGGTTTTGGTGTTCAAACTTTTCAGACTGTTGTTCAAAGTACCAGCATTTCTTTAACTGCTCTCTTTTAAAAATATCTTAAACACAAATCTACTCCAAAAATGCCACTTTTAATGACACTGCTAAAATTTTAAGTTAGCACTCCATCATATCAAATAGAAATGATTCCCGTAATACACAAGTTTCCTGATAACCATGACATATAAATTGCCTGCAGAAGGAAATCAGAAGAGCATATCTTGAATTCAGCTCATCTGTCAAAAGCTTAAAGATAATTTCTGACCAGTGTTACAAGAACGGTTTTGAAAAACCTGCTTTGGACTGTTAGTAAACGACAGCTATTGGAGAGATAAAAGCACCAGCTTGGAAAATGAGAACTCCTTTAAATTTCACTTAATGGAGCCTATTTCTGAGTAGTTACACACCATGAAGTTTTGATTTTGCTATTTAAAAACCATAAGAAGAAAAAGACAGCAAGAAGAGAAGGGTTAGGATTGAGACATCAAGATTATCTTTTGAAATAACACCGAAACATGGCAGTAACAGTAACCCCATGGATTATTTGCAGAGTGTCCCATGAAATGATGAACCTGGTGAACAACCTCAACAAAATATTCTGAAGGCAGACTATAAAGCACAGAATAATTTAATACATTCATAAATATTTAAGGAATTCTGAATAGAAGTGGCCATTTTATTAAAATGAAATGAAATATCTAGATCACTAAAACAGAAGTGTATGCATCTAGTTAAGACTTCCTAAAGATTAACTAGCTGCTGTTAGGAAGAGACTGATTTCCCCAAGTAGACAATGCACTTGCACATGGGCCCACTGGATAGCCATGAGTAAGACTTGACATTATTGTGCAAAACAGTGTGAAATGAAATGTCCAGATGATGCAATAAGAGCTTAGTACAGTTAGGCTGTTTGCTGCGTGGGCTGCTGCCAGCTCGGGGCTTCCACCTGAGTCTGTGGGACTGAACACCATCACGGATGCACCAGGTTTTATATCTCATTAAGGTACAAATATTTAATCAGAGCCTAATTAAGGAAGTCTGTATCCATCTACCATAAATACCTTAGCTTCTCTGGCCCTGTCCATCTGATATCACACTTTCCCTGTCAGGGTTTTTCAGAGAAAAGTTTCTGTCTAGCTGTTGAATATTCTGGACCGTCTTCTCTTCCACACTCACCATCATCTTTTCCAGGGACTTCCTTCAAGACCTGAGGACTAAAAATACCGTTCTTCAAACAGAAAATGCCCATATGTAAGAGACTAATGGCCATAGACATACACATATACGCATAATCATACAGAAAGCATGAAGCAATTAATTTGAGGACAAACAGGATTCATTGATTTAAAAGCTGAAAAGACACTGTTGGAATTATCTATTATGACTTTCTATTTTCTTCCTCATGAAAGAATTACCTGAATTAACTTCTTTTTTAAATTGAACTACAGCCCATATTTAAAAATAATAATAATAATATACCTCACAGCCTTCATATAAACATTTTCAGTGATGGGGATCATCATTCTCGGGCCATGACAAGTTGTTCTAGGGGTTAATTATTTTTGCTGCAGAAAATATTTGCCTTGCTTCTTGGTACTGAACACATCTAGCTTCTGTTTCCATCTCACTGAGATGTTACCTATGGGCATCATCCTTATAAATGTATATAAACTAAGATTACTCTTCGTTATTTTTCCAAAATTATACTTTGGCACTTTTCTCTTGATAAAAAAAAAAATATTTTTTTAAAAAATAGGTCTTCTGGCTTTCTAATTAGATACATTTCATGGTGCTTTTCTAAATTCATTGCAATATTTCAGTATGTTTCCATATCAATATAAGGCAGGAACACCGAATTCCAGAAGTATTTGTGCCATTATCAAGATCAGAAGGAATATAGCCTGTCTTCTCCTACTCTTATATTTATATACATCAGGGTTATATTAATCCTTTTGGTCCCATTAAGGTACCCATCACTTTTTCAGTTACTACTTCCCAGAATAAAGTTGTTTTTCTTGAAGAAGGATGGACTTCATCTTTTGATGCTACATATAGGACCTTATATATTAATAAAATGTATGTTTTTTACCAGGGTAACAAACTGATCTAGATGACAACTACTGACAGCTTATCCCATGCTTGTACTGGTTGCACTTGGATTGGCAGTAGTTCAATACCCCCTTCCTATTTTCTCCATAAAAAAAGTTAGAACAGAGGGTCACAAATCATTCCCTATGGGAGATATTAAAATGCAATTAATTGATTGTGGCTCTCTGTTTATAATTGCACTTTAAAAGGACTCAGGTTTTGATAAATTTATTCAGCGAAATTCCCATTTTTATGTTTATTTTCTAAAAGTTAATTTTTAATAAATGTTCATGTTTTATTGAAAAAAATTTAAAACATAAAGCAGATAAAACTGAAAGGTATCTAGAAAGAAACTAGAATACATTAGTTTCTCAGTGTCTCGTGATTTTTATACCAAACTCATTAGGTTTGTGTGGCAGGGGGAAGGAAGAGTGCCAAGACTAACTTTCAGTTTGACAATGGTGGCATATTTGCAGTATTTCTCCAGTAAATAGAAATGAGTTGGATATTTTCAGTTTTTAAATGAAGAAGGCAAGTTGATGCAAAAATGGAAATAAAACATGATCTGCAGTTTAAGGCTCTATAACTTCTTTTTTTCCTTTTTAAGAGTTCTAAAAGAGATTTTAAAAATAGTTCAGAAATTACTTCCAGAAATTCTGAATAAACACTTTGAGAATTGGAAAAGGGAGTTATTTCCCATTAGGACTACCCTTCTGTCTGTTTTTACAGAGAGAAGTAGTATAGAGAGATGATTAAGAAATTCTTTGTTTAAATTATCCTCATTTACAGCATTATGAGTAATCGATATGTTATTTTGGGTGCATTCAGTTGTAGCTATCAATTTAGCACTGATTCATCATCATACTCCTTTTAATATTAGTCTCCAGCTTTTACAAATGTCTAAAAGCTCAGACCAGAAATCCAAAAATCCTTTAGAAATGTCAATCACACTTCTGCTGAGCAACTATAGACGGCACGAATAATGCAACTGACAAATATAGATCAACGGGTTTGATGAATCACAGACATGAATTTTGGGGTCATTAAATGCTGGCAGCTGCAAATACTGCAAATGTGTATTTGAAGACTTCATTTGTTAGGTAATCTTGAGTAGACATAATAGACATTTTAATAAAATACATAACTTGGTGTTGAATACCGAGGTCAGTAGGCGACTCCTGGTTATGGTTCAGAATACACTTCCATATAGAAGCATCATGGAGCAAACCAGCTTTTCCATGTAGTCACAGAGAACTTGTGCTACTGCTTTTCATGAAATGCTGGAGCACTATCGTCCCCCAATTTACAACTACAACAGTAGAATGCATGGTTTCCATAGAAACCAAAGAATTCCAAATGAGGGGGGAAAGTAGGCTGCAGCATACTTCTGCCCCTTCATACAAACAGAAAAAATAGTAAGCAGACACGTACCACGAACAAAATACTTGATTTTCTTCCCTCTCCTCTCCTCTCCTCTCCTCTCCTCTCCTCTCCCCTCCCCGCTTCCTCTCCTCACTCTGC